>JACEFZ010016710.1:0-97745 GCA_014155875.1 Cepaea nemoralis
TGTTACTTTCCTCTGGAGTAACAAGACAGCGAGAGAGGGTCATGCTGCATGGGAACACATGGTCTCTAAATTCAGCCCAGGCTTTGTGTTATGGAGAGGTATAACCCCATTTAACAAACTATCGTCTCTCAAGACGACAAGGTGCCTGTCAGTCAGTCATTATGATCTATCCTCCACAGAACTTGCATGCTATCTATGATGTATCCGAGATGTTCATGTCTCTAACATGTATAAGCGTCTTGACTAACAATCCCTTCTATTCTATTTAACCATGAACAGACTTTCCTTGGCTTCAAGGCAGAGCAGGACCTGGCCAGGCGGCAGCGCGACAGGAAAGACAGACGTGCAATGTTTGGGGATATCTCCCAGCTCAGTACAGCTCGCTTCGGCAAACAATGCTCACCTTATCATGCCTTGACAGCGCCAGTAAGTTCATCCATCTTCTATCCATATAGGATTTACCGTGGGCAATAGAGTATTATTTTTATAGAATTTACCGTAGACATTGGGATATTATCTGTTGTCAATAGAGGATTTACTGTGGGCATTAGGGTAGGCCGGTTAGCGGGGAAAAGGTATTGTCAGAGTCTAGAGTAGTGCCGTGATGCAGTGACATCGTTACGCCCGCCAGGCGACTGAGTCCCCAGCCGGGATGCCGTAACTTCGTTACGCCCGCCAGGCGAGTAGTAGTTACCTGCCTGCGAGGTTGCTGGCTGACGAGACGGCCAGCGGTCAGGCAAGGACGAAGCAAGACGCACGCATGCCTCGTGAAGCCACTTCAGGTGGGGAGGCACGTTGCGAGCTATAGACAGACAGCTCTGGGACGTGGACTCGACTGGACGTCTGATGAGAGAAAGGCGTTGTGTGGTTTCTGTGCCGAAAGTCGAGTGTCTGTTCATCTTGAGAGATAGACTGTGAGCTGTATTGTGTATGTAAGTGTATTGAAGTATAGCATGTATATTGTAATGATCATCGTATTGTACATGATCTGTAAATAAATCCATTGAACGTTGTGTCGTTGAGTCTCAAGTCGAATCACGTTGTACTTGTACTGTCTCACATGTGTTAGAAAAAAACGAGCCAGGTTTAAGACCCTGACAGGTATCTCCTATCAAAATAGATGTAAGACGCCTCCTTTCCTCCGTTACCCTTTGAAAATAAAGTCCGTTCTTTCGTTCGTTCGTTAGTATACGGGACACCCTTATGCAAGGTTGAGTACCCGTTTAGACCCTCTATCACGGATACGTGGAGCCATAGGAACAGGTGGTGGATGGAGTGTGAGAGCAGCCGACATATTGTTGTTGGTTATTCTCTGCGCTCTGCGTTGATAGGCAGATGATCTCATCAGTAGAGACAATGGCTATGGCCACCGACTAGTACAGTCACTGCTCAGAAGGAAAGCAACGGCAAACTACCTTCTGAAAAACTTGCCAAGAAACCCTAACAACCATGACAGAAAATATAATAAGAAAGAGATCTGGTGGTAAGACCCCCAGGACAGGTGTGAGCCTGGACACTTACTAAACAAGCTGAACAGCGCATAAATGCCTTTGAATATAAATGTTATACACGAATTCTAAGAATATCTTGGATAAAGAAAAGAACAAATGCATCCATACTTCAAGAGCTGAATATTGAAGACGGTTGGCTATTAAAGACGATAAAACAAAGACAATTGAAATATTTTGGTCACGTGAAACGTCACGAAGGTTTGGAGAGAACAATAATGGAGGGGTATATGTCTGGGAAGAGAGGAAGAGGAATGCCAAAGAGAAGATGGGTGCAGGATGTGGCGGATGATCTCCAAATGGGTGTATCCGAAGCGGGACATCTTGCTTATGATCGAGAGGTTTTCCGGAAGGTTGTTATAGAAACAAGATTCTGCAAAGAACATGCTAATGAATGAATGAATGAATTAGTATGGGATCTGTTGGGAACAGAGGATTTACCGTGGGCACTAGAACGGGATCTTTTGGCAAGGAACTGTTTACAATTGTGTTTACACACTGTTTGTTTACATTCCAGGATTTCGATTTGTTTGTTGGCATTCCTTGGAATGTTTATCGTTTTTTTGGGATTGTTTATTTTGTTTCTAGGTACCCCCATTTGCTTAACAGGAATGTTCATTTGTATGCCAATGAAGTTTGTTTGTTGCCCGTGAATATTATTTGTATTTCAGGAATGTTTATTTGTTGTCTGTTTGCTTCCCGGGATGTTTATATGTTGCCCATGAATGTTTATTTATACTACAGGAATGTCTTTATTTTAACTGTGAAAGTGTATTTGTATTTCAAGGATGTTTATGTGTTGCAAATGAATGTTTATTTTGTATTTTAGGTATGTTTACTTATTGTCAGTGAATGTTGATGTGTACCCAAGGAATGCTTGATTGTTTTCCTTGAATGTTTATTTTTATTCAATGGATGTTTATTAGTTGCCATTATGTTTATTTTATCCAAGGAATGATTGAGTATTTCCCACGAATGTCTTTTGTCCATGCACATGTTTTTGTTTCCCCATGAATAGTGATCTTTTAATTATTCATGAATTTGTTTTTCAGGAGTGGCAGGACATCGAAGTGCCCACAGATCTACCCCTCTCACAACGAATGCAGAATCTAGGCTACTCAGGTAGCAACCTAACACCTGACTACATCAAATCTATGGACTTCACCTATGGCAATATTGACATGTCATTGACTCGTGCCCACACCTCCAGTATAACACGAGGCTTAACTGCAAGTTTACCCAAAGGTTTAACCTCCAGACACGGTTCAACCTCCAGACTAGATAAAGAAGACATGCTTCCCCCGATAAGGTCAAATCATTTGCTGCAAGTAAACAACCAGCAATGAGTTTAACGAAGGTATAACAATCTGTAGTGCGTAAACCAACGAATATGTTGTATTTCATGGAAACAAAAACAATCCAATACAGAGGTTCTAGAAAACCTGGGAATGAAGAGAGAGTTGATGAAAATAAAAAGATTCAAGTGAAATATTTCAGCCACTTTAAAAGACATAATACTCGTATAAAAACTATACTGGAGGGCAAGGTTGAGGGAAAGCTAGCAAGAGGTAGACAGCGATACAAGTGGGAAGATCACACCAAGAGATGGATGAACATCAATCTGACAGAATGTACAGTCAGGGTGAGAGACAGACAGTGTTGGAAATCCACTGCAACCAACGTTCATTGTGGAGACGGCACCTGATTGATTGATTGAAACCAACAAAAGCAAGAAGTAGAATGGGTCAGCTTTACAATAATAGACCCATCTGACAAAACTGGCTTTCAGGTTAGAGCCTTCATCAGCACATTCAAAACAAGTAGACCATAATACAATGTAATGATTTGTAATATATTTTTTTACTTTTGAAGCTTGCTGCTAGGATTTTACAGGACATGCTAATTCTTTGCAGAACACGATGATTTAATGCATTGTGTTACCTTTAAACTGTTTAATTAACAATTGAAGATTAAGAATTAATTATCTCGATAGTGTTGAAAACCATACTGACAGTAAAAGTGGTATTAAATGGAGGTATTCCAGATGTATAACCACTGACAAAAGTCGAATTACAAGCTAGCCAACAATTAAAGCTTGGAAATATCGGCCTGAAATACTGGCCTGCTTACGCCAAATACTGGACTACTTCCCCCAAATACTGGACTATTTTGCCCAAATACTAGACTTTTTCCCCCAAGTACTGAAGCATTTCCTCCAAATTCTGGACTATTTCTCTAAATACTGGACTATTTCCCCCAAATACTGGACTGTTTTCCCTAAGTACGAGACTACATTCCCCAAATACTGGACTTCTTCCACTAAATACTGGACTATTTCCCCCAAATACGGGACGTCTTTGCCAAACACCTGGGCTGCTTCACTAAATTCTAGTCTATGTTCTTCTAATATTGGACTACTTTCCCCAAATACTGGACTATTTCCCTCAAATACCGGCCTGATTACGCCGAGTACTGACCTGATTACGTCAAATACTTCCCTGCTTACGTAAAATTTTGAACTACTTCCCCAAAATACTTGACTATTTCCCATAAATACTCGACTACTACCCCCAAACACTGACTTGCTTCTCCCATATGCTTATCTGTTTACTCCAAATACTGGTCTGGTCCCTACAAATACTGGCCTGGCTACTCCAAATACTAATTTATTTGCTCCAAATACTGGCCTGGTTACACTAAATGCTGACCTGGTTACTCCAAATACTGATCTGGTTACATCAAATACGAATCGGGTTAAGCCAATCGGGTACTACTAGTCTACTCCCTCCAAATACTGACCTGGTTACACCAAATACTGGCCCGCTCCCTCCAAATACTGACTGGTTACTCCAATAACTCGCGTGGTTACATCAAATAATAATCTGGCTACTGCATATACAGACTTGGTTACTACAAATGTTGACCTGGTTATATCAGATACTAAACCTGTTACTCCCAATACTGATATGATAACAACAAATACTAATCTGGTTTCTCCAAATACTGGTCTCGTTACACCAAACACTGGCGTGCTTTCACAAATACTGACTGGCCTTGTATGTGAGTTATGATGTTATAAATCAAAGTGTATATGTGCATGGAGAACTTGGTGACAACTGGCAAGATCGAAGGAAACAGACCAAGAGGCAGACCGAGAGGAAAATATCTGGATGGCTTGGCCACATGGCATGGACGAGGCAGGAACACTGAGCTGATCCACGACTCTGGTGATCGAGTGAAATGGCGAGTCATGACCGCCCACGCTTTCCGGCATGGCACATGATTGATTGATATGTGCAAGGTACGGTATTACATTCCGCTGGATCACGGATAATGAAAAAGCTGTTAGAATCAAGAATGAACGGTGTTGAAATAAGTAAGTAAGTAGTGGACGACTTCTCACACCACGAAGTGCTAGCTCAATATTGTAGGCTCTACACCAGTGGTTCTCAACCGGTGGGGAATTCCCCCCCCCCTTAGGGGGGAATTTTAGGGTTTCCGGGGGGGGGGGGGGAATTAAGATTATTTCAAGATCGCATTAATACAAGAACCAGTTGTTTTTCCCTCTAAATTTTACGGTTCTGTACTTCTCGCCCTAATGAAATTCGTTTTATAACGTAAGTAGACCCGCAAATCATGTTTTATGTAGATGTCTAGACTTGTTCAAGTATGTGTTATTAAATTTAGCTTCCATTTTTATGTATACTGTGTAAAGAGGGGGTGGGGGGGGGGGGGGGGTTTATACGGAGGAAATTCGAAAGGGGGGGGGGTGGAAGTGACTTTCTGAACATATGGTAAAGGGGGGCATGAGCCAAAAAAGGTTGAGAACCACTGCTCTAGACCGATCACAACTTACTGTTTGATGTGGTCAATATCACGTAGATAGATCAGAACTTACTGATTGATGTGATCAATTTCACGTCGGCCACCTTTACTTCCAGGAAAAATCATGGTACCGATTTTAGGCTGGGCCGACGTGGTCACTGAAAAAAGCATGACTTCAAACGGACTCGAACACATGAATACTTGGCGGGTTTGTAACCGCTCTAACCACTGGGCTACTAGCGCTCGCTCAGATAATCGTGCAAGACAAAAATGTTGAACGTACAAAAGAAAGACAACGATTGAGCTTTTAACGGAAAAAGTATTCTGTGGCGGTATTTCCTAATAAACTGGCTACAACTGACAAAATTGAGGAGAAAAGAAGAAAGGGAAGGGGGAGAAGTAAATATTTGGATGGATTGGCCGTTTGAAATGGTCGAGACTAGAACACGACTCTTCCACGACTCTGGTGATCGTGTGAGATGGCGAAACATGACCGTCCAAGCTTATCGGCATGGCACATGATGATGCAATTTATAACATTTATGATGGAATTACAGTAGTTAACTTTTTCCCAACGTTGTTTTTGTTTGTTTGTTTACTTGTTTTTTTTTTTTAGTATGATACCATGTTGATATTTACGTATCTATAATGTTCTGGCCGGCGATTTGGAAACAGACCGCCTTCGGCTGATTTTCATACAATGGTATGAGTGCCGGCAATTCAGAAAGCGATGGCAAACTGCTGAAAATATACTTGAGGAAGATATGATTAAACGATGATCTGTAGGGAGGAGATAGACTTTATCATCTACTCTGTTTTGGTTTGTGTTTCTACACCCCACATCCCCAACATACATTCACACACTTCACTGGTTTGATTGGAGAAAAGGAGGAATAGTGTCGTAAGTCTTCCTTACTTACTTTCGTGTTGTCCCTGGAGTGGGGGGAATCAACACTACATTTTTATTACCCCAATATTATTGTCCTAGAGAAACCACAAGACTCCGTCCACAAAACTCCGTCGGTCTGCAAACACCTTTTTCTTACTCTCACTCACCCTTGTATAATGCCCCCTCTCACTTTTCCCCAACATAACATACTCCACAACTCAAGCTTTAACAAATAAATACAAAATAATTTATTAAACCAAGAGTATAGGTGTGAGAAGTGTGTGTGTGTGTAAAGTGTAGAATGTGTGTCGAATATTTCTATTGGGTGCGGACATAGACCAGGTAGCTGAAGAGTCCAGCCCTATCATCCCAGAAAGGATCACACCATATCCTCATTCATTCCACGATGACCTCACCCAGGTATGTGTCCATCCTGCTAGATGTAGATTTCCACCGGTGGCTGTTTGATCACTCAAAAGAACTAGTCACAGTCCGACCCTAAATCCTGTCTGGATCACACAGTTAGTATATGTCTAATTTGTTCTTATACTTATAACACCCTTTGTCTAGTGAGGACACGAACATACTGTTCTTTGAAATAAATGTACTTCCTGTCTCAAGTGTCTACTGTTCACAAGACCATTGTTATACTAACTTCCTAATCAGTTTATACTGATTTATTCCCATGTGATGGGGAATAACTGTATCTCTTTGTTTGTTCACCTGTCGTGTAAAACATACTGCCCACTGGTCTTTTCCCAGGTGGTGTAAAAGAAATTCACTTTCTACTATTCTGTTCCCAAGTGATGTTTGAAACATTAATTTGACGATTGGTCTTCCTCCAAAATGGTGCGGAGAAAACAATTTCTTGTATTCTGTTAATGTGTGACGTTTGATAATCCCTCTTATGCTTGTTCCCGTAAACCCTTTTTATCATGGGCTAAGTGCAAAAGATGTTGACCAACTGCCTGCACCAAGGTCTCCATTCTCAGTGACTTGAGTGACCTAAAGGAACCTGTCAACGAGAGAACAACACATTTGGTGATAGCAACTGTCCCTGACCTCCATTGGGGGGGGGGGGGGTGTGTTCCGCCTCACTCAGATACATGACAGTGAACCAACTCTGTCATGGGCATAGGAGTTCTTCACTCCGGTCTGCAGTGGGTTAAGATCAGGACAGAGCAAAATGTAAAGTGTAGACCCCAGCAGACCTCACTGGAGATCCCTTCCCCCATCCCCAATCTTCCCCAATATCACCCCACTACACAATTCTCACTAGCAGAGCTAATTCTATTCATTACTCTAGCAAGTTTTACCGAGGCTACTGCCTATATTAACTAGGCTTAAATATACTCTCTACAATACCTTAAGCACAACACAGCAGTGTCTTCGAAATCATATCCACATTTTGCCATAACAGGCACGTGTACAATTAAATCTAATTAATTTCCGCACACGGTAGATATTTTTTAAATCCACTGCAGTGACAAACACGTCCGTGCAAGTCAATCCTCAGAGTTACACTACTTGCAAACAAAGCATGTTTTTACCCAACAGCCTTGAGTGGCCACGTGACGTTCTTTTGATGTTAACAAAAGTGGTTCAAGGGCAGATTATCCATGTCTGAATAAATTCTCTTCCTTGGGTTTCATCAATGTCACAATAGTAGATTATCTCTCCTTTTGGACAATCCATGCACAAGTCGCCTCCCCCTTTTTTCAACATATGCCTACAATTTCCCGTCTTGTGGGGACTGTCAACGACGATTTTCCTGTTTGATGCTGGAGACTTCCCCAGGTTAGCGGTGTCTTTGATCTAACTGGTAAACAACTGCAGCTGTGCAGTCAGACTTTATTGGTTTTTCTGTCCTGGTTAAAAACCAAATGTGGCTTTGCACACAGGCCATGAATATGACCGTCTGTATTGTCATAATCTGGTTGATACACAGTGAAATCATGACATAGGCCCCCTCTTAAGAGAGTAGTCCATCTCACTCTTCTCCACTGTGAATTCAATCCAGATGATTCATTCCTCTTCTTCAGGAGCTGGGTGTCTTGATAAGAAGTCCGCTCCAACATTTTCCTTCCCAGGGATATATTCCACTGTGAAATTGTAGGGTTGAAGTAACAACGACCACCGCATCAAACGGGCGTTGAGCTTCTGAGAAGTAGCCAGGAACATCAGGGGCTGATGATCTGACTGGACCCGAAACTTAACTCCATACAAATAGGGCTGGAATTTTTGCACGGCCCATACGAGAGACAAGCACTCTCTCTCGACGGTCGAATAATTCCTCTCAGCCTGGAGTAGCTTCTTGCTTGCGTATGCCACAGGTTTCAAAACCGAAGCATCGTCTTTCCCTTCCTGTAACAAAGCTGCCCCAATCCCAATCCCACTTGCATCAGTTCTCAACACAAATGGTTTGGAAAGGTTCGGGAGCTGTAATACAGGTTTACTGACCAAGGCCTCCTTTAACTGACTATAGGCAGTCTCACATTCTGGTGTCCAAATGATTTGGTCCGGGAATCCCTTTTTCAAGGTTTCCGTCAATGGAGCTCCCAGTTCAGTGAAATGTGGGATAAATTTCTGGTAGAATCCACACAACGAGAGAAAAGATCGCACGTCCTTCTTCGTTTTTGGCCTTGGGGCATTTCTGATTTTCTCCAGGTTCTTCTCTTCTGGGACAATGTGTCCTGGAGTGATGGTGTGACCTAGAAATTCCAGAGTCTGGTAACCAATCATGCACTTGGTTGGACGAGCGGTAAGCCCTGCTTCCTTGAGTCTATTAAACACTCTCTCCAAGGATTGCAAATGGTCCTCCAAGCTGTCACTGGAAATCAGAATATCATCCATGAATGAGATGATGGCCGGATCCTGTAAAGGATCTAGTAAAGTCCTCATCATACGTGTAAACACACTAGGTGCGTTGCTGAGACCAAAGGGCATGACCTTGAATTCGTAGTGTCCACTGGGTGTACTGAAGGCCAGCAGTGGTCGAATCTCCGGTTTGACTGGTATTTGATAGTACCCCCGACTCAGATCCACCTTTGAAAAGTACCGAGCCTTATGGAGCCTAGCGAATAACTGCGTTGGATTCGGCAAAGGTTCCACCTGAAATTGTGTATGACTGTTCAGAAGTCGGTAGTCTATACACAACCGGTGTTCTCCACTTGGTTTCCGTAACAAAACTACCCCCGCATTGTATGGGGATGTGGATGGTGCAATCACGTCATCCTCCAGCAGTTTTTGTATTTCCTCCTCCAGGGCCTTTTCTTTAGAGAAGGGCACTGGGTAAACCTTTTGGCGAACAGGCTCCTGTGTGGTCAACGTCATCTCGAACTCCACCAACCTCGTTCGTCCTGGTTTATCAGTCAGTATCTCCTTATGAGACTCGAGAACCTGGGTTATCTTTTCCCTCTCCTGGGAGGTCAGATCAGGGTTCACCTGCACATCCTTGTAGGTTTCCTGGTGTACCAGGGGATATTCCCTGCCCTCGCTGGTTCCCACTTCTGTCTCCACTGCAACTGCCATTGCCATGAGGTGAGCTGCTTTTTCTCCGGGTCTCTCTTCGTATTTCCGCAAGAGATTGATATGGAAAATCTTCGACTTTCCCCGGATCCGGATCTGGTAGTTGGTTCTGGATATCACCCTTTCCACGGGAAATGGTCCTTGCCAACCTATCTCCAGTTTGTTGTTTCCCGTTGGGAGTAGCAACAAAACTTTGTCTCCCACCTCTAGAGATCTGTCTTTAGACCTACGGTTGTAGTAAGCCGCGTGTCTTTTCCTGGCCTTTTTCAAGTTTTGATTTGCCAGAGTCCATCCTTTGTGGAGTTTTTCTTTTAGTTCCTCCACGTATTTATAGGAAGAGATCACTTCTTCTGACGTTCCCTCTTCAGTCCAACTCCTCAACATGGCTTCCAACGGTCCTTTAATTGGACGACCAAACAGCAACGTAGCGGGTGGTAGTCCTGTTGAGCCATGAGGAACTTCCCGATAGGCAAAGAGTGCTGCTGGGATATATTCATCCCACCTATCAGGTTTTTCCTGCGCCAGTTTCCTGAGCATTGTCATCAACGTGCCGTTGAAACGCTCTACTTGTCCATTGGCTTGAGGATGGTAAGGGCTGGTATGTATGTGGTTAGAGTGAAACACTCTAAATACCTCCTCCATGAGTTTTCCACAAAACTGGGACCCATTGTCCGTCAGAATTTGATCTGGAAAGCCTAATCTTGTAAAGGCCTCCATCAGTGCATCCGCCACTCGTTTCGAGTCAATCGTGGTCAACGGTATGGCTTCACCCCACATTGTACAGCAATCCACCATTGTGAGTATATACATGTTCCTCTTCCTAGTCCTGGGAAGTGGACCCACGATATCGATGGCTACCCTCTCGAAAGGAGAGTTCATAATGGGCATCTCACCCAAGACCACCGGTGCTGTCCAGTGTTTCGGTGCCACCCTCTGGCACTCAGGGCATGACTTCACATACCGACGCACATCCTCTGTCATTCCCGGCCAATAGTAGTGGCAGGAAATCCGCTGCATGGTGGCGGCAATACCCATGTGTCCACTAAAGGAGATGGTATGCCCCATATGAAGAATCTGGGACCGGTGAGCTTTCGGAACGACCAACTGACCGTATAGGTTGTTTCCCCTTCCTGCTCTCCTGTAGAGTATCCTGTTCTTCATGTAGTACTGACCCCGTCCTGGTGGATCAGCACTTTTCTGCAGCTTTTTGTAGCAAGGACGTAAAGTATCATCCTCACTCTGGGCAGTTCGTAGCTCCCCCGGCAGTGGGTTAGTCACAATTGCTTCTGCCTCTTCCGTTCTCGTCTGAGAGCGAGTCTGTATTGCTCCCATATGGATTGGCTCCCTGGGCATTCCCAGAAAGACATACCGGCAACCAAGGATTACTGGGAAAATGGGATCGGTCAATACAGCAGCCTTGATTGTGCCGGTGACATATCTTGACCGAATCTCCACGTTAGCAATGGGCAACTTCATGGCTACAGCACTCTTCTGTGCCGGCTGTATTTCCATGGTCTCACCTGTGAATTGTTCTGGGTGTACCAGATCCGCAGAAATCACGGCCTCCCCGTCCAGTCCTGTGTCGTACAAACACTCCACTTGACGACCGTTAACCTCTACCAATTCCACTACAGGTGGTTTTTCCTGGTCTGGAGTCTCTTCGTCGGCCTCGACCTGTTCAGTGGGCTCCACCTTAGGTCTCCCGGGGCACACGACGAATTGAGAATCTCCTGACTCTTCCCTGCAGTCAATAGCATTGTGCGTGTTTGACTTGCATTGGTTGCACCATTTCCCTGTCCTAGATTTTCTAGTGCCGGACTTGAGTGAGCTCTCCTGATGGCGAGCCTTCTTGCTGACTTTGACATTTTCCGTGACAACCTCCTTGGAAGTCACTTGACATGCTGCGAAGTGAGGGCTCTTAGCCTTCGATTTGCAGTCCCTCGTATTGTGAGTGGGTGACTTACAAATTGAACACCACTTCTCCGACCACTGTCGTTTTGGTGTAGAGCTCGAAGAGCTCTTGCTTCCCTCCTTCGTCTTCTCTGAACTATCCTCTGATTTTTGCACATAAGGTTCCCCCTTTTTTGTTCCAGAGCTTTTGGCTTTCTTCTTGTCATGTTTCTCCTGACTTTTGGTGTTGGTGGGAAGGTTTTCCCCGGCCTCCCCATGTACCTCTACGAACCGTTCTGCTAATTTTGTCACGAGGTCAATACGTTCCGCTCCTTGTTCTCCCAGGAATGTCCTTAGAGGTTTTGACATTTGCTTCTTCAGCTGGTCGACCACCATGAGTTCTTCCAGACTCTCATAGTCATGTGCGAACCCAGCCAAATCCATCCACTTGTGAAGATAGGATTTTAGACGCAAACCGTAGGCGGCAAACAACTCTCCCGGTTCTCGTTTCGATACTCGAAATTTTTTCCGGTAGGTATGTGACGTAACCTCGAATCGTTTCAGCAGAGCCGTTTTCAATTCGTCATAGTTGTTCTCATGTCCTGGTGGCAGGCGAGAATAAACCTCGTAGCCGGTCCCGCGTAATCCCTGGGATAGCTTGAGATTCCATTTTTCACGGTCCAGACCCATAGCCACGGACATGACCTCGAAGCGTTGAAGGTACTGGTCAATCTTCTCCTTGTCCTCCTCGTAGATTGCTAGAGGAAACTTCATAGCATGGTAACTATGTCCACCTGCTGAAGTTGAGCCTGGGACTGAGGAACCTCCAACTGCACCCTCAGTTTCCCCATTAGATTGTCTCTTCAACTCAAGTTCCTTCATCCTGTACTCGTGCTCCCTTTTCTGAGCCTCCTGCTCTGCTTCCAATTTTTTTGCTTCTATTTCCAGCCTTCTCATGGCTTGCTCAGCCTCAAGTTGCCTAGCAGCTTGTTCTGCTTCCAATTTCTTAGCTGCTTGCTCTGCCTCCATCCTTCTCAATTCCAATTCGGCCTTCCGATCGTCTCTGTCTGCTTGACGATACTCTCTCTCCACTTCCTGTATGTAATCCGTTAAAGCAGAACCCGACAATCCTATGTCTTCACCCTTTGCTTTAAGTTCCGCCGTAGTTAATCTAGGAGTGGCCATTTTACAGAGAGGTAACTCAGCAGATAGGGTGCAGATTATCTCCAAGAGGAATTTATATATAATGAACAATCACTGTTAATATAATAATTAAGACCACACACAACCCAATCACTCAGTGACAAGAGCAGAATCAGGACCACAGACCTATGCAGACGTGTGAAGTGTGAACAGGTAAGATATGTGTCCTAACCCCTATCCACATTCACTCTAGCTGGATTCTCTCTCTCTAACAATATCTCCGTCTTTTAACAAAAGATCCCGTGTCTAAAGAACCCGTTGTCAGAGGATCCCGCTGTCAAAAGATCCCGTCTACGAGAGATCCCACGATCCAAAGATCACGTTTACGAGAGATCCCACAGTCCAAAGATCACGTTTACGAGCCCCCAATAAATGTCGTAAGTCTTCCTTACTTACTTTCGTGTTGTCCCTGGAGTGGGGGGAATCAACACTACATTTTTATTACCCCAATATTATTGTCCTAGAGAAACCACCAGACTCCGTCCACAAAACTCCGTCGGTCTGCAAACACCTTTTTCTTACTCTCACTCACCCTTGTATCATGCCCCCTCTCACTTTTCCCCAACATAACATACTCCACAACTCAAGCTTTAACAAATAAATACAAAATAATTTATTAAACCAAGAGTATAGGTGTGAGAAGTGTGTGTGTGTGTAAAGTGTAGAATGTGTGTCGAATATTTCTATTGGGTGCGGACATAGACCAGGTAGCTGAAGAGTCCAGCCCTATCATCCCAGAAAGGATCACACCATATCCTCATTCATTCCACGATGACCTCACCCAGGTATGTGTCCATCCTGCTAGATGTAGATTTCCACCGGTGGCTGTTTGATCACTCAAAAGAACTAGTCACAGTCCGACCCTAAATCCTGTCTGGATCACACAGTTAGTATATGTCTAATTTGTTCTTATACTTATAACACCCTTTGTCTAGTGAGGACACGAACATACTGTTCTTTGAAATAAATGTACTTCCTGTCTCAAGTGTCTACTGTTCACAAGACCATTGTTATACTAACTTCCTAATCATGTTTATACTGATTTATTCCCATGTGATGGGGAATAACTGTATCTCTTTGTTTGTTCACCTGTCGTGTAAAACATACTGCCCACTGGTCTTTTCCCAGGTGGTGTAAAAGAAATTCACTTTCTACTATTCTGTTCCCAAGTGATGTTTGAAACATTAATTTGACGATTGGTCTTCCTCCAAAATGGTGCGGAGAAAACAATTTCTTGTATTCTGTTAATGTGTGACGTTTGATAATCCCTCTTATGCTTGTTCCCGTAAACCCTTTTTATCATGGGCTAAGTGCAAAAGATGTTGACCAACTGCCTGCACCAAGGTCTCCATTCTCAGTGACTTGAGTGACTTAAAGGAACCTGTCAACGAGAGAACAACACATTTGGTGATAGCAACTGTCCCTGACCTCCATTGGGGGGGGGGGGGGGGTGTTCGCCTCACTCAGATACATGACAGTGAACCAACTCTGTCATGGGCATAGGAGTTCTTCACTCCGGTCTGCAGTGGGTTAAGATCAGGACAGAGCAAAATGTAAAGTGTAGACCCCCTAGCACTTCTCCCCATCCCCAATCTTCCCGAATATCACCCCACTACACAATTCTCACTAGCAGAGCTAATTCTATTCATTACTCTGGCAAGTTTTACCGAGGCTACTGCTTATATTAACTAGGCTTAAATATACTCTCTACAGTACCTTAAGCACAACACAGCAGTGTCTTCGAAATCACATCCACATTTTGCCATAACAGGCACGTGTACAATTAAATCTAATTAATTTCCGCACACGATAGATATTTTTTAAATCCACTGCAGTGACAAACACGTCCGTGCAAGTCAATCCTCAGAGTTACACTACTTGCAAACAAAGCATGTTTTTACCCAACAGCCTTGAGTGGCCACGTGACGTTCTTTTGATGTTAACAAAAGTGGTTCAAGGGCAGATTATCCATGTCTGAATAAATTCTCTTCCTTAGGTTTAATCAATGTCACAAGAGTAGATTATCTCTCCTTTTGGACAATCCATGCACAAGTCGCCTCCCCCTTTTTTCAACATATGCCTACAATTTCCCGTCTTGTGGGGATTGTCAACGACGATTTTCCTGTTTGATGCCGGAGACTTCCCCAGGTTAGCGGTGTCTTTGATCTAACTGGTAAACAACTGCAGCTGTGCATTCAGACTTTATTGTTTTTCTGTCCCTGGTTAAAACCAAATGTAGCTTTGCACACAGGCCATAAATATGACCGTCTGTATTGTCATTATCTGGTTGATACACAGTGAAATCATGACAAATAGAAGATGTAGAAAAAGAAGAAGAAGAAGAAGAAGAAGAAGAAGAAGAAGAAGAAGAAGAAGAAGAAGAAGAAGAAGAAGAAGAAGAAGAAGAAGGAGGAGGAGGAGGAGGAGGAGGAGGAGAAGAAGAAGAAGAAGAAGAAGAAGAAGAAGAAGAAGAAGAAGAAGAAGAAGAAGAAGAAGAAGACGTAGAAGAAGAAGAAGAAGAAGAAGAAGAAGAAGAAGAAGAAGAAGAAGGAGAAGAAGAAGAAGAAGAAGAAGAAGAAGAAGAAGAAGAAGAAGAAGAAGAAGAAGAAGAAGAAGAAGAAGAAGAAGAAGAAGAAGACGAAGAACGAACGAACGAACTTTGTTTTAAAAGGGTAACAAATTGGGCACGCAGGCCCGTCTTATATTCGGCCCTTTCAATCACTCATCTTTCATTCATAAAATGTGCATGTTACATTTACATAGGGAAAAAAAACATTGTCAAATGGATTTTGTAAGCATAAACAATGCATATTACGAATGATACATTCACATAGGAAAAAAAAAACATTGTCAAATGAAAGTTGTGAACATAAACAGTGCATATTGCAATGTTGTGAGACACATCCCACATCCACCCTCACATCCCGCAGACACCCACGCATCCCGCAGCCACCCATACATACCTTCACGCACTCACATACTCCCAGGCATATATACATGCCGCCACCCACCCACTGATCCACCACCCACACACATTTCCCCACCAAAACACCCACCCCATCCATCCCATAACCGACACGCACACATCCACCCACATATTCTCCACCACTCACCCACACACCCGCAACCACCCAGCAAAGCACATATCACAAAACCACACACACATACTCCCGTCAACCCACACATCCCGCACCTATCCACACACACATCCCGCATCCTCACAATCTTCCCCACCCACCCACACACACATCAGCCAACCTACACCCACTCACCCAATATCCACCACTGAAGAAGAAGAAGAAGAAGATTTCTTGATCTCAATCATCAGCAGAAGCAGCAGCAGTATTTCTACACAACCAAGCTTGCCAAGCCCATTACAAGCCACTCCATTGTTGGATTTTTCCTGATTTGTTTTCGGTACGGTGTGAAATATCTAGCCTCAGACCAAACCTCTCTAGGCGGCTGTTACGACATGCACTGGTTGTCTACTCTGTTATTAACCCATGTTTCACCCTTTGCCACAGGAGATGTTACGTACATATTTTAAAAACAAGTTTGATTAATTGCATTCAGGAACTATCACTATCACACTGAAAACTATCTATTAACGCTCCGTTCTCTTCTTCTTTAGACCTTGCTAGGAGGTTTTCATTTCTGTGCACAAACTCTGTAGCAGGGACGAACGTGAAAATGAGTGTGTGTACTTGTGTGTATAGGTGTGTATTAGTTGCATATCCTCTACAGGATGACGCAGTCAACCCTAGCATCTTTTGTCTTTTTGTAATTTCTTGGCAAGTTTACGTTCAGTTTCCTATTGATTTCTGAAACGTATACATGAAATCATTACTATTTAACAAACGTTAAACTTCAAGATATTAGAAACAAATACACACATAGGGCGGAATTTCAAAACAGCACAGTTAAAAACTCAACTACCAACACTCAATAAACTAACGAAACTAATAATATTCTGAGTTCTTAGTATTGTAGAGATGTCCGTTTATTGTAGTTACATATAAATGTACAACCAAATGCAATGGCTATGCAACATAAATTGTTGATGGCTAGATATTAACGAAGAAAACAAACGAGAGAATTAGTAGTAGCAGTTTTAATAATAATAATAATAATAATAATAATAATAATAATAATAATAATAATAATAACAATAATTTATAATAATAAATAAATAAATAAATAAATAAATACACAAATAAACATAAATACAAATTTAAAAAATTAATAATTTTAGAACACACAAAATATGAATTTTTACTAATAATAGCATCATTCATAGAAAGCTATAAATCAGAAGAGGTATGGCAGACTTTCGGCACCTGAAACACTGGATGGTCCAGGACAAAACTGTTATCAAATATGTGTTGTATTGAATGTTTATGAATATTCTAGTTTTTATTGAACTTTTCCCAGTTTTGTTTCGTTACTGAACATTTCGGAATTTGTTTTCTGTGAAGAACATTTGTAAATTTCGTTTGTAAATGAAAATGACTAGATGTTTCTAGAAAAGACGATGTGTAAATATCATTCATAATGAAAATGTTTAAATTTGTTTTATTACAAGACTATTAAAAAAAAAAAATTTAATCACAGTCTAATGCCCGCGTTGATAACTGGTAGGGTCTTACGTTGGCAATGGCATGAATGCAGTTGGATAAAGGTTAGATGTCAGGTCTCTTCGTTCTCTACGGGATAGAGAGAGAGAGAGAGACTGACTACCTTTGTGACGGTCCTAACACTACGCATTCCTACAGAAGGTTCCTGCTTGGGGATTTGTCTATTTTATTATTATATTCACAATTTAAACATTTGTTTTATTTAAAGAACATTTCTAACTTTCGTTTGCTAATTTCCAAATATTCGTTTGTAAAGAACAGTTCTTCGTTTCTTTTCGTTAATGAAAATTCCTAAAATGCGTTTTGTCAAGAACATTCCTAGTTTCAAAGATGGCCACAGTCGTAATCCCAAACAAGTTTTACTTTCAAAGACAGGAAGATCAAGGGACAGGCCACGTATTTTACGAGGCGAGCTTTCAGAGACCACAGGTTTTACTTGTCGTGTTTTCAGAGACAAGATTTTTCTTGTTTGTTTGCACACGCTTGCTGTGAACTCAAGCGTAGACCATACACAATATTTAAAGTAGTGATGGACTGAACTTTGCTTGTGGATTAGCTTTCCCTATTAACAATGTCCCTCGCCATCAGGCGAACCCACTCCGACTTCAGATGTACTTGTAATTAACGGCCCCAAGTCAAGGACGACAGGTCAACATTGAGACAAGATGGTCAACCACATGATTTATTTGATGAGCTTTCAGAGACAGAAGACCGAGCTGTAGAGAGTTATTTTACATGGCGAGCTTCCATCGACAGGAAATTCAACCTGTAGACTACATATTTTAAATGGCGAACTTTCAGAGACTAGCATATCTACCAAAGGTTTACATTGAGAACTTTCAGATATAGGAAGATCTACCAGTAGATTATAAAGTGAACTACTAAAGATAGGAATATCTACCGGTAGACTACGTTTTATATATCGAAATTCCAAAGATAGGAAGATCTACCGGTAGGCGAGTAGTTTTATATGGCGAACTACCAAACATTAAAAGATCTACCGGTGGACTATATTTTTTACACGGCGAGGTTCCAAAGATACACGGATCAAGAATATATGGTTTACAAAGTGAACTTTCACAGAAAGAAAGATCAAGAAGACATTAATGTTGCGTTGAACTGCATTGAGTCAAGACCCGACATCAGAACACTCGGGACATACCGATATGTGCTCCTTCCCCATCTTCAACAGCTAGCGAAGAGTCCCATTACTAATGGTACCAGTTGCAATCTGAATGCATGCCCGTCTGGTCTTTCCTTGGAGTACTCAATGTCAGCCAAGTCCTGTGGTCACTCCCTGCTGCCCCAGTCTCTCCAAGCCGTGATGATTTATCCGTTATTCCACACTATTCACATGATCCCAAAGTTCGATCACTACATCTGCCTGATGGTGCCGTTAAGTAATGCGTTCTCTTAAGCTTTAATTTGGCAAAGGTATGTTGAACACATCTGGATACTTTCACTGTGTATTTTATTACTTTGAAGGCTATGTATCCGCAATAGTTTATACAGCTAATTTACCGTCTTGGCACTTGCTACAAAACCTTCTGGTTCTGAGAGAGTTGATGAAGACGTCAAGACTAAACAATGATCACTATAGGAAGTCTGTGTCAACTCCGGCGTCTGGGAATAACTTGCAGTTAATTCTAATGTATCGGAAGCTTCTTTTGGCCTGGACAGTAAGATACACGAATTATTGTAATGTATGGGAAGTTTCTCTTGGCCTGGGCAGTAAGATACACGAATTATTGTAATGTATGGGAAGTTTCTCTTGGCCTGGGCAGTAAGATACACGAATTATTGTAATGCATGGGAAGTTTCTCTTGGCCTGGGCAGTAAGATACACGAATTATTGTAATGTATGGGAAGTTTCTCTTGGCCTGTGCAGTAAGATACACAGCTGTGCCCTTGAGGAGACAGCGGAAGCCAGCAGATGCAAGAGCAACAGAGAAAACTGTTATAGTTGGCAACTCAATAATCTGAAGCAGGCATACAGGGGTAGCGAGTCCAATCCTTACACCTGCCAATTGGACTAAAATGTTGACTTCTCACTCTAGACTTGCGGACGTACATTACAAGCACCTCTAAAGTCGGAGTGGATCCGCCTGATGGGGAGGGACACTGGTAATGGGGAAAGTTAATTCACACTCAAGAATCAGCCGAGTGCATTAGAAGTAGCAGCTCGTGCGGGGACTACGCTTGAGGTCAAAGCGAGAGAACCAGAAACAAAAACGTTAAACGTGTCAGCTTCTGACAGTCTATCCATCTACGTAGCTTAGGGGTTCATGAACGCAGTTTCACAATTCTCCGACATACCAGGGAATCCGCTGCAGTGACTGGGGAGCACATCGCTTTGCGTTGATTTCTATAGCATGAGAGTCGACCGTTCAGAAAGCAATGACAAACTACTGAACGTATAAATTGCCTAATACATCACAAAAGCCAATACGCAATAGGGTTAATTGTAACGTTCTTTAAAGGGACACGCAACTAAGTTTTAACCCTTTAAATTCCTGACGAGCTGTCAACGGCCTTTTATCCGTTAGGAATATAAGTAAACCGAGTTGTCTCAATGTGGTTACTGGATTGGGGTATAATTGCAAGTATTCACATAATCTAAATCCGACATATAGGGTCAAGTGGACTGTTCCATTCCTCATTGCCTCTCTTTCATGATATTTCCCAGAACATTCTTAACATAGTCTAGTGCCCATTCGTATCACGCTATAGCGACCAGAGAGCCAACCAGGTGGGAAGAAATATTCCCGCCTCTGCTGGGTATTGAACCCTAACCCTTGACTTGCCAGACATCGCACTAACTACCATGCGACGAAATCGTCTAGTATATACGGACAATTAGATTGGAAACATAATTAGTTAGATCCACGAGTTTCGATTAATACATGTGAATGTATTTGTTGTCCTTAAACAATACACAAGTACCGTATTGTTGTTTTTGTTGTTGTTATTGTTGTCTTCCACTTAAGACGTTAAGGCGTCGTGGGGAGGGATTATTAAAGTTCAAGCGCCTGGGACTAGCGCCATTCCTCCAATTTCCTCCATGATTCACGAGCAGTGTTGTTTAGGATCAAGTCAATTCCCTACCGGTTTGCTAGACCTCTCATAGGTTCTTTACCCACTTAACCCGTTTATATTTTCTACAAATACCATGTCACCCGGGTGGCTTAGTTATAGGACAGTAACAGTAAATAAAATATCAACGTGGGAGCATAATTAAGAAACACAAGTTTGTAATAGAACTGATGACTGAAATAATGCAGTTTATACTCTACCTATATAAATAGATACAATCAAAATAAGGGAAATAAATTACGGTCAAGGGGTTACTGAGAGAGTTACGGTTTCATTATATGGTTACATCATAGGAAAAATAATTTAGTATGGATAAATTGCAAAAGCAATAATTGCTGCTGGTAATATCTAGATTATAGTAGCCACATTTCAGATATATAGACAATGTACACAATAAAATAGAGAAATTAAAGAGGAGAGGAGATATGGCACAGGATAAATGGAACAGAGGGAGGAGGATAAATATAGTAAGGTGGGTATTATAGAGGGAGAGGAGATGGACTAGTGTAAAGTGGATATGATATAAGGAGAGGAGATGGTATAGTTTAAAGTGGATCTGATACGGGGGGGGGGGGGGGAAGATTATATAGTGTAAAGTGGATACGATACAGGGGGAGTAGATGGTATAGGAGAATGTGGATCTGATACACGACGGGTAGATTCAATATTGTAAAGTTGGTATGATTATAGGATCAGGTGATCGAAGTGTTAAGTGGATCTGACTTATGATGACGAGTAGGCGGAAAAGTGTACAGTGGATCTTATATAGGATGAGGAGATGGAATAGTGTTAAGTGAATCCGATACAGGAGGAGGGATATAGCACTGCGAATATTATACAGGAGAAGGAGGAATATGATCAAGTGGATGTGATACAGGAGGGAGAGGAGTGTTAAATGTAGAAGACTACAGAAGACATGAATAATGTGAGGATGCAGATGATGAGGTCAAAGACGGAGGAACAAAATAAGCAGAAGAGTGTAGCGATGGTGTTGATGAAGATGGGGAAAGTTAGCAAATGTGAAGACTTGGTGCAAATACGAACATGAAACTCCAGCACAAATAGACTCTTGCTCACATCAATGTGTTTTAATATGGAATATGTCATGACTTTAAATGAGATGACAAAACCAGTCAATCTGCTATCAGACACACAGCCTCACACAGCTAAGTGTGTACACACAAATGTAGGCAAACTGCCACTCAGATTAAATAATTCAACTATAATTACGGCAGTTGCACCATTGCTGATATCTGGTGACAGCACTGCAGTTTTGTTCTCGTTTGAGAGCATTGTCCAGGCATCACCCATTCAGCAGATGTCCCAATGCGCAAGAGGTCATACACCTCACATTTCCTATCGTAATCAGACACTGCATCAACATTCAGCAGATATCCCAATGTGCGAGAGACAAGACACATAACATATCCTGTCGTAATCAGACATTGCATCAACATTCAGCAGACGTCACAATGTGTGAGAGGCCAGACACATCACATATCCTATCGTAATCAGACGTTGTATCAACATTCAGCAGACGTCCCAATGTGCGAGAGACAAGACACCTCACATGTCGTATCGTAATCAGACGTTGCATCAACATTCAGCAGACGTCATAATGTGGGAGAGGCAAGACACATGTCTTATCGTAATACACGACACATCGACATCTCTCGCCCAAGTAGAACTGGTGCAGGCGTAAATTCTTCAGCAGATGTGCCAAAGCTTGAGGAGTTGAGGTGAATCAAGAACCGACATCACAGCACTCAGGTCATTCTCATATGTGCTCTATCCTCATCTGCAACAGCTAGGAAGAATCCCAATACTAATGGTAGCAGTAACAGTCTGTAAATGTCCATCTGGCTTTTTCTCGGAGTTTAGAGTGTTGGCCAGATCCTCTGGTCACTTCCTGCACCTACGGCTTGACGAGCTGAGGAGTTTGAAGTAACACACCTCACAAGTCTTTTCGTAACGTAATCATCATCCTTACATGCCATGCCGGCAAGCGTGGAAGGTGACTCATTTGCCTCTTGTAGATCTTGCTCATTGGTTTCTCTGTCTGTCCTTGGTAACGTAATAGACGCTGCATAAACTTCTTTTGGAACCATACCGCCATTGATGAACTAGATTCTCCGTTGAAGCACAAAATACACACTTTTGTATGCTTTGTACCTCTGGACATATCTAGGGAGGCTAACTGTCCTCGATGTGCATTGATTGTGAATACTTCGACGTTGTTCATGCCTATATTAAACCCTGATATTGTCACAACTGATATGAAATGCTAAAGGATGAATCTTGTTGATTTATTTATCTCTGTGCCAACCCTGTAGCAACATGTGATACGTGAAGCATATTAGAATGCCGGATTCTCCTTCAGGAGACCCGGGTTCGAATCTGCGGTAAGGTGTGGATTTGTTTCTGCCGGGGGCAAAAAGGAAACTCTAACCTGCACAGTTCGCGGCGACTGCACTAGCCAAGACCCCCCTCTACCCCACCATACAATGAAAGGCACTATACAGGCAGTAAATGATAGTGACAGTTATGTACTTTATATGCGTTGTTCAGGATCAATAGCATACCTTTCATTGCCCTAATTATTGAATATCATCGTATTGCCCTAAATATTGTATATCATGGTGTATTATATAGCATAGCTTGCATTGCCGTAACTATTGAATATCGTCGTATATTGTTTAGCATACCTTTCATTACGCTAACTATTGGATATAATTGCATATTGTATTGTATAGCTTACATTGTCCTAATTATTGAAAATATCATCGTATATTGTATAGCATGGATTTCATTGTCCTAATTATTGAATATCATCGTATACCTTTCAACTTAATTTTATCTTTTGTTTTTGTTTAACACGCTTTTACGAGTATTAACATTGTTATGTTTACACTGTCATATCCGTTTGTCGGATTTGCCTTCTCTAAAAAAAAACAAGCATAAGGTAGGTGTTCTGTGTCTACGTTTTTTTTATCTCTCACTGTTTCGCAAAAGTCACACCCACCTGCTTTCATTTGTACAGTGTGCCGTTGGCTCTCAATACTGTTTAATTCTGCATTGCTTTGGCCTTTTACTTTTAGCTTCTAAACAATCCAATTTTTATTGATTATACAGCCAGGATATTCAAAGTTCGTAGCATCTTCAGTTCTTTGATTGTTGGTAATTATTGAATATATAGGGTACATTTTTAATGACTGTGCAGTGTTTGAAAATATTGTCGGTTCAAGTTTTGTTATTCACCGTCTGTAAAGTTCATAAACATAACAGATAAATACGAAACCTGGACCTGCAATATTTTCAAACACTGTGACAGTCATTAAAAATACACCCGGTATCAAGCGTATTATGTGTCCATCGCCCACTATTCAGGTTCTCGCGAGAATACCCTAACTGTCTATCCTGCAGGGCCAGGATAAAACACTCCTCTGGAAAATTTAGCTCACGGGACGCAGATGTGTTTCCAAGGCACCAGGGCCGGGATCTATACTGGCCAAGACCTGCTGACATGTACACGCCGTGCGTCCTGGGCAACAGATCCCTTCGGGGACCTGGCTAACATCAGTAGGATCGATGATTCCTCCGAAGCCGGAGATTATCTGCCTGCACGGCGAGGAACCACCAGTCTGCACACCAATAAGCCAGACGTGGGACAACGGATACTCGATATTGGACAACAGGATGTTTTCATGCGACATACAGGACTTCGCGCTGGAGTTCACAGCCAGCGAACACAAGCAAGCAAGCAAGCATCCAGCCCACAAACCTCATCTGACCTCCCATTCTGCAGTAATCAGCAACGGGTATAAGATTACATTAGGGCAGCCGTGGATGATAGGTTATGATACCGGATTCGTTCCCAAGAACCATTGGGTTATGTGATGATCACACACGCCCCCGTCTTGATCTTTCACGTTGTGAGGTCTAATACCTAGCCTCCTCTGATATAGGCGAAAAACTGGAGTCCGTGAATACGTTGTTGTACACTTTAAATATGCCAGACGGGCCTGCGTGCCTAATTCTTAACCCTTTGAAAATAAAGTTTGTTTGTTCGTTCGTTCCCAGGCAGTTGTAAATCACAAAAATTATACTACATGGACATCGCGAAAAGCTACTGACGTTCAGATGAAGCCAGTTACCGTGGACGGCAATGGTCTGAATGAGGTATCCCTTCACATATGCTCGATGGACTCGAGCAAGCTAACCTCTGTATGTAACCACGTCACATATCACTGTAACTACCTCACATATCACTGTAACCACCTCACATATCACTGTAATCACATCACTTAAAACTGTAACCACCTCACATATCACTGTAACCAACTCACATATCACTGTAACTACCTCACGTAAATCTGCAACCACCTACATATCACTGTAACCACCTCAAATATCATTGTAACCACCTCACATATCACTGTAACCTATCTTGTATATCACTGTATCATTATCCCATATCACCGTAACCACCTCAAATATCACCGTAACCACCTCACCTACCACTTTATCGATGTCACACATCACAGTAACCACATCGTATATTACTGTAACCACCGCACATATCATTGTAACCACCTCACAAATCACTGCAATCACGTCACATATCACTGTAAACCATCTCGTATATCAATGTATCGATGTCACACATCACTGTAACCACATCATATATCACTGTAACAATGTCACATATAACTGTAACCACTCACATGTCACATCAATCACCTCACTATATCACAGGGGGCACCTCGCATATCACTGCAACCTACTTACATATCAATGTAACCACCTCACACACCCCTATAACCACCTCACAGATCGGATCAACTATCTCACATATCACAATAACCACCTCACATATCCCTGTAGCACCTCAAATATCTCTGCAACCACATCACATGTCTCTGCAACCACTTCACATGTCTCTGCAACCAACTCACATGTCATCACTGGCCACATCACTACAACCACCTCGCATATCACTATCAACCACCACACATATCACTGCAGCCATCTCACATATCACTGCAGCTACCTCACATGTCACTACCTCACATCTCACTGTTACCACCTCACATATCCAAGCAACCACCTCACATATGTCTGTAACCACCTCATATATCACATCAACCACCTCAAATATCACTTCAACCACATCACAAATAAAATAAAACATCTCACATATCAAATCAAAAATCTCACATATCACATCGACCACCTCACATATCACAGCAATCAGCTAACATATCACAGCAACCATCTCAGAAATCACAGAAACCACCTCACATATCACAGAAACCAGCTCATATATCACAGCAACAACCTCACATATCACTGCAACCACCTCACATATCACTGCAACCACCTCACATATCACTTCAACCATCTCACACATAAAATAAAACACCTCACATATCACATCAATCATTTTACATATCACATCGACCACCTCACATGTCACAGCAATCAGCTAACATATCACAGAAACCACCTTACATATCACATCAACTACTTCCCATATCACATCAACCACCTCACAAATCACATTAACCACCTCACATTTCACATTAACCACCTCACATCAAATCAACCACCTCACATATCACATCAACCACCTCCAATACCACATCAACCACCTCCCATATGACATCAACCACCTCACATATCACATCAACCACCTCACATATCACATCAACCACCTCACATATCACATACCACCTCCCATATCACATCAACCACCTCACATACCACATCAACCACCTCACAAATCACATCAACCACCTCACATATCACATCAACAACCTCACATATCACACCAACCACCTTCGATATCCCTACAACGACCTCACATATACCTACAACCACATCTCACATATCACTGCATTACCTCACATATCCCTACATCAATCTCACACATCCCTACATCCCTCACATATCCCTACAACCACCTCACAATGGTTTTCAACCATCTTACATATCACATCAACCACCTCACATATCACATCAATCAGCTAACATATCATTTTACCACGTCACATATCACATCAACCACCTCACATATCATCACCCACCTCACATATCCCTACACCACCTCACTTATCCATATACTACCTCACATATCCTTACATCACCTCACATATCCCTACATCACTTCACATATCCCTACATCACCTTACATATCCCTACAACACCTCACATATCCCTACAACACCTCACATATCCCTACATCACATCACATATCCCTACAACACATCACATATCCCTACAACACCTCACATATCCCTACAACACCTCACATATCCTTACATCACCTCACACATCCCTACATCACCTTACATATCCCTACATCACCTTACATATCCCTACATCACCTCACATATCCCTACATCACCTCACATATCCCTACAACACCTCACTTATCCCTACAACACCTCACATATCCCTACAACACCTCACATATCCCTACATCACCTCACATATCCCTACATCACCTCACATATCCCTACAAACACCTCACATATCCCTACAACACCTCACATATCCCTACATCACCTCGCATATCCCTACATCACCTTACATATCCCTACAACACCTCACATATCCTCTACAATATCTCACATATCCCTACAACGCCTCACATATCCCTGTTACCACCTCACATAACCCTACAACCACCTCACATATCTCTGTAACGACCTCACATATCCCTGTAATCACTTCACATATCCCTACATCACCTCACATATCTCTGTAACCACCTCACATAACCCTACAACCACCTCACATATCTCTGTAACCACCTCACATATCCCTGTTACCACCTCACATAACCCTACAACCACCTCACATATCTCTGTAACCACCTCACATATCCCTGTAATCACCTCAAATATCCCTACATCACCTCACATATCCCTACATCACCTCACATATCCCTACAACACCTCACATATCCTTACAATATCTCACATATCCCTACAACACCTCACATATCCTTACAATATCTCACATATCCCTACAACGCCTCACATATCCCTGTTACCACCTCACATAGCTCTGTAACCACCTCACATATCCACCCCTACATCAACTCGCATATCCCTACATCACCTTACATATCCCTACAACACCTCACATATCCATACAATATCTCACATATCCCTACAACACCTCACATATCCTTACAATATCTCACATATCCCTACAACGCCTCACATATCCCTGTTACCACCTCACATAACCCTACAACCACCTCACATATCTCTGTAACCACCTCACATATCCCTGTAATCACCTCACATATCCCTACATCACCTCACATATCCCTGTAACCATCTCACATATCCCTACATTACCTCACATATCCCTGTTACCACCTCACATATCCCTACAAACACCTCACATATCTCTGTAACCACCTCACATATCCCTGTAACCACCTTACAGACACCTACATCACCTCACATATCCCTACATTACCTCACATATCCCTGTTACCACCTCACATATCCCTACAACCACCTCACATATCTCTGTAACCACCTCACATATCCTTACATCACCTTACATATCCCTACATCACCTCACATATCCCTACATCACCTCACATATCCCTACAACACCTCACTTATCCCTACAACACCTCACATATCCCTACAACACCTCACATATCCCTACATCACCTCACATATCCCTACATCACCTCACATATCCCTACAACACCTCACATATCCCTACAACACCTCACATATCCCTACATCACCTCAAATATCCCTACAACACCTCACATATCCATGTAACCACCTCACATATCCCTACATCATCTCACATATCCATGTTACCACCTCACATAGCCCTACAACCACCTCACATTTCCCTGTTACCACCTCACATATCTCTGTAACCACCTCACATATCCACCCCTCGCATATCCCTACATCACCTTACATATCCCTACAACACCTCACATATCCTTACAATATCTCACATATCCCTACAACGCCTCACATATCCCTGTTACCACCTCACATAACCCTACAACCACCTCACATATCTCTGTAACCACCTCACATATCCCTGTAATCACCTCACATATCCCTACATCACCTCACATATCTCTGTAACCACCTCACATAACCCTACAACCACCTCACATATCTCTGTAACCACCTCACATATCCCTGTTACCACCTCACATAACCCTACAACCACCTCACATATCTCTGTAACCACCTCACATATCCCTGTAATCACCTCACATATTCCTACATCACCTCACATATCCCTACATCACCTCACATATCCCTACAACACCTCACATATCCTTACAATATCTCACATATCCCTACAACACCTCACATATCCTTACAATATCTCACATATCCCTACAACGCCTCACATATCCCTGTTACCACCTCACATATCTCTGTAACCACCTCACATATCCACCCCTACATCAACTCGCATATCCCTACATCACCTTACATATCCCTACAAACCCTCACATATCCATACAATATCTCACATATCCCTACAACACCTCACATATCCTTACAATATCTCACATATCCCTACAACGCCTCACATATCCCTGTTACCACCTCACATAACCCTACAACCACCTCACATATCTCTGTAACCACCTCACATATCCCTGTAATCACCTCACATATCCCTACATCACCTCACATATCCCTGTAACCATCTCACATATCCCTACATTACCTCACATATCCCTGTTACCACCTCACATATCCCTACAACCACCTCACATATCTCTGTAACCACCTCACATATCCTTACATCACCCCACTTATCCATGTAACCACCTCACATATCCCTGTAACCACCTTACAGACACCTACATCACCTCACATATCCCTACATTACCTCACATATCCCTGTTACCACCTCACATATCCCTACAACCACCTCACATATCTCTGTAACCACCTCACATATCCTTACATCACCCCACTTATCCATGTAACCACCTCACATATCCCTGTAACCACCTTACAGACACCTACATCACCTCACATATCCCTACATCACCTCACATATCCCTGTTACCACCTCACATATCTCTGTAACCACCTCACATATCCTTACATCACTCCACTTATCCCTACAACCACCTCACATATCTCTGTAACCACCTCACATATCTCTACATCACCTCACATATCCCTGTTACCACCTCACATATCTCTGTAACCACCTCACATATCCCTACATCACCTCACATATCCCTGTTACCACCTCACATATCTCTGTAACCACCTCACATATCCTTACATCACCCCACTTATCCCTACAACCACCTCACATATCTCTGTAACCACCTCACATATCCCTACATCACCTCACATATCCCTGTTACCACCTCACATATCTCTGTAACCACCTCAAATATCCCTACATCACCTCACATATCCCTACAACCACCTCACATATCCCTTTAACCACCTTACAGACACCTACATCACCTCACATATCCCTACATCACCTCACATATCCCTGTTACCACCTCACATATCCCTACATCACCTCACATATCCCTACAACCACCTCACATATCCCTGTAACCACCTTACAGACACCTACATCACCTCACATATCCCTGTTACCACCTCACATATCCCTACAACCACCTCACATATCTCTGTAACCACCTCACATATCCTTACATCACCCCACTTATCCATGTAACCACCTCACATATCCCTGTAACCACCTTACAGACACCTACATCACCTCACACATCCCTACATCACCTCACATATCCCTGTTACCACCTCACATATCCCTACAACCACCTCACATATCTCTGTAACCACCTCACATATCCTTACATCACCCCACTTATCCATGTAACCACCTCACATTTCCCTACATCACCTCACATATCATTAAAACCTTTCACAATGATCTCGTCCCGAAATATCTGCCAGATGATGATGACCAAAAGTCCCATCAAATTTATAATGACGTAGACAGCAAATATGATTCTGTCCGTTACTATAGCAACGACCCGCCATTCCCGAGCAAATTTCTCCTTCTCTTCTGTTTTAGCTTTCTTGTCTCTCACTTTTTCTAACAACTCCCGAATGGACCTCAGCTCTTCTGTTATCTGTAATTGAAGATGTCTTTTGTTAATAAACATAGCCAATAACGGGGCAATTCACATACTAACTATTGCATTACTGTCACCAAGTCTCTCTCTGTCTCTGTCTCTGTCTCTGTCTCTGTCTCTGTCTCTCTCTCTCTCTCTCTCTCTCTCTCTCACTAACTCACTCGCTCGCTCACTCGCTCCCTCATTCTCTCTTTCTCTCTCTCGCACTCTATTATTTTCGCACCCCCCCCCCCACACACACACACACGCACACACGTATATATAATATATAATCACATCTCATCATGTTCCTCTTGTACCTTGTGGTGTCGGGGTGAAGTATAAACAGCGGGAGAGTTTCATCCGTCCATTGTTTACGACGTGGTCGGCCTCTTCCTCTGCTTCCATCTGATCTGTACATCATTGCTTGTTGTGGTATACTGTTAGTTGGCAACCTAGTTACGTGGCTAAACCATTTGACTTGCTGCCTTCTAATAAAATCTAGCGCAGCTATAACCACCACTTTAGTCATGATTTCTTCATTTCTGATCTGATCTTTTCTTGTACATTGAGTATTCTTCTCATGAATCTCATTTCTGTTGTTGTGATTTTTCTTGTCTCTTTTTCTGTCATTGTCCAGGTTTGGCATTGGTAGCATAGAGTTGGTAGAAAGATTATATTGTAAAGTGCTTTCTTAGACTATTGATACATGTTTGTTCTTTAGTTTTGGTGCCATTTGTCCAATGAGTTGGTTTGCCTTATTGCATCTATTTTCGATCTCGTCTTCTGATTTGCTATCTGATGATATTATACTTCCTAGGTACTTGAAGCCTCCCTGGTCAAGGGGTTACATGACTTACTCCGTAATCCCGTATACTCTCATGAGTAACGTGATGTGCGAGAGAATTGGTAGCTGTTCTCTCCGCGTCAGTAACTTACGGGGTATATCAGCCGGTCGCTCAGAAAGCAATGGCAAACTACTGAGCGTAATTTTGACAAGAAATCAACAATCAGCTGAAAGATGCTGATGTTGGCAGCGACGTCCTGTAAAGGATATGCGAACTAAAAAAAAGATACTTGAAACTCTTTACCTGTTTCAGGGGATGTTCGTTTAGGTGAATTGTTGCTTTTTCTTCTTTAGTTATATATATATATATATCATCATTGGCACCTTTCCGTCTTGACAGACGATAGTTTGGTACATGTATAACATGTATATATACATATACATATGTATAACACACATATATATTATATACTATATATATATATATATATATATATATATATATATATTATATATATATATATATATATATATATATATATATATGTGTGTGTGTGTGTGTGTGTGCGCGCGCGCACGTGTGTGTGCGTGTGTGGTCTGTGACCAAGGGTTTAGTGAGACGCGCAGTTGCAAAACTCCCCGACACACCGGGTCTACGGTTCGAAATCAACCGCATGCGATTTGGAAGCAGATGGCTTTTCGTTGATTCGATGGCACGCGGCGTCGGCCGTTCAGAAAGCAATGGCAAACTACTGAATGTAAAATTGCTCAGTAAATCACAAACAGCTAATAAATACTAGGGTTGACTGCAACGTCCTGTAAAGGACACGCAACTAACTTGTAACAATACTTGTATCAACACTTGTATCAACACTTGTATCAATACTTGTATCAACGCTTGTATCAATACTTGTATCAATACTTGTATCAATACTTGTACCAATACTTGTATCAATACTTGTATCAATTCTTGTATCAATACTTGTACCAGTACTTGTATCAATACTTGTACCAGTACTTGTATCAATACTTGTAACAATACTTGTATCAACACTTGTATCAACACTTGCATCAATACTTGTATCAACACTTGTATCAATACTTGTATCAATTCTTGTACCAATACTTGTATCAATTCTTGTATCAACACTTGTATCAATTCTTGTATCAACACTTGTATCAATTCTTGTATCAATACTTGTATCAATACTTGTATCAATACTTGTATCAACACTTGTATCAATACTTGTATCAACACTTGTATCAACACTTGTATCAATACTTGTATCAACACTTGTATCAATTCTTGTATCAATACTTGTATCAATACTTGTATCAATACTTGTATCAACACTTGTATCAATACTTGTATCAACACTTGTATCAATTCTTGTATCAACACTTGTATCAATTCTTGTATCAACACTTGTATCAATTCTTGTATCAACACTTGTATCAATTCTTGTATCAATACTTGTATCAATACTTGTATCAATACTTGTATCAACACTTGTATCAATACTTGTATCAACACTTGTATCAATACTTGTATCAATACTTGTATCAACACTTGTATCAACACTTGTATCAATACTTGTATCAATACTTGTATCAACACTTGTATCAATACTTGTATCAACACTTGTATCAACACTTGTATCAATACTTGTATCAATACTTGTATCAACACTTGTATCAACACATGTATCAATACTTGTATCAATACTTGTATCAACACTTGTATCAATACTTGTATCAACACTTGTATCAATACTTGTATCAATACTTGTATCAATACTTGTATCAACACTTGTATCAATACTTGTATCAATACTTGTATCAATTCTTGTATCAACACTTGTTTCAATACTTGTATCAATACTTGTATCAATACTTGTACCAATACTTGTATCAATACTTGTATTAATTCTTGTACCAATACTTGTATCAATTCTTGTATCAATTCTTGTACCAATACTTGTATCAATTCTTGTATCAATACTTGTATCAATACTTGCACCAATACTTGTATCAATACTTGTACCAATACTTGTATCAATACTTGTAACAATACTTGTATCAACACTTGTATCAACACTTGTATCAATACTTGTATCAACACTTGTATCAATACTTGTATCAATACTTGTACCAATACTTGTATCAATACTTGTATCAATACTTGTACCAATACTTGTATCAATACTTGTATCAATTCTTGTACCAATACTTGTATCAATTCTTGTATCAATTCTTGTACCAATACTTGTATCAATTCTTGTATCAATACTTGTACCAATACTTGTATCAATTCTTGTATCAATATACACGCTCTAATTTGTAAAACACCAATTTGTTCAGGCGAAACGCGATAGCTATATTTTGGCAATCAATTTTTAACTGCGATATTCTCATTTGCACCCTGGGGTGGCCAGACGAATCCAGGTAAGCAGTGTAAAAGAAAACGTAAGACACATGTAATGAGAAACTTGAAATAATAAATAAAGCAATTCAAGCGGAATACACAAACAAGGGATGTCGCCAGATCAACGGCTGTAAGGTGAATGGAGCTTGAGGCGGTCGGTTGATAAGTTGAGAATCCGTCTCAGGACTGCCAGGTTTAACTTTAAGACCGATGAATAGGCATTTAAGTTAGCTGCATATCATGATACAGGACATCACATTCACCACCAGCCATTTATTTGGCTGTTTGTGATTTCTTGCCAAGTTTACATTCAGTAGCTTGCCATTGATTTTTGAACAATCGGCACTCATGCCTTTGAAATACAGCGCCAGGCTGTCGGCTTCCAAGTTTCCCGCAGCTGTGTTTCGAACGCGGTATGCGGGATTGCTAAGCGCGTTAGTAATCACTTCATCACAGCGGCGGCTCGTCGGCATTTATGTACGCTATGCTATGAAAATGGCTTGCTTCTACAGGAGTTTCGTTTAGTCGACGTATATACATCATGGCACACGGGGGTAACCCATAAGTGCTCCGTTCTACTCCTAACTCATGCATGAGTTCGGAAAATCTCAGCTCAGTGCACGAACTCCGTAGCACCGGCGAGGATCCTGAAATACTTTGGGTAGATTTTTAACTCGAAATTTTGCCCGGGCAGCGCCGTTAGGCTACTCTTGTTCGATTTCCAACTATCAAGGGACGTTTTACGTGCGCAACAATGCACACGGGCGTCCGATCTCACTGCCCAGTGACCAGGGGAAATTTATTTACTAGATGTACACGTGAAAAAATCCCGCCCCTCATCGGGGCTTGAACCCGGGACCTCCAGCACTCTAGGCCGACATCGTACCTCGAGATCACCACCCAGCCCACCTAAAGGAGTATACGAACACACCATATTCTCAAAGGCCCAAGAGTTGGTCAACAACCTGTCTAGCATCTTCCGTTATTTTCTCTCTCACGATTTCATCTAAACCAGTGGGACGCAGAGGTGTTTCTAAGGCACCAGGGTTGGGTTATATACTGGCTAAGACCTATTGACGCTTCTTCGTCGAGCGTCCTGGGCAACAGGTCCCTTCGGCGTCCTGGCTAAAGACAGTAGGATCGCCGATTCCTCCGAAGTCGGAGAGTGTCTGCCTGTACGGCGAGGAACCACCAGTCTGCACACCAATAAGCCAGACATGGGACAACGGATACTCACGCAAACCTCAGGTCCGGTATGACATCACACTGATGTTGGACAACAGGATGCCTTCATCCGACATACAGGACTTCGCGTTGGAGCTCAAGCCAACGAACACAAGCAAGCAAGCAATCTAAGCCAGTGATTCTCAACCTTTTTTGGCCCGTGCCCCCTTTCACCATATTGTCAGAACGTCATTCCCCCCTTTCGTAGTTCCTATCTAAAAATCCCGCCCCACTCCTACACATTATACGTAATAATGGAAGCTACATTTAATAACACACACTAAAACAAGTTTAGACGTCCACATAAAACATGATTTGTGGGTCTACTTACTTTATAAATTGAATTTTATAATAGTGAGACGTACAGAACAGTACAGTATGAAGGGAAAAACAATATCAAGTAATCTGTTCTTGTATTAACGCGATCTTAAAATAATCTTAATCCCCCCCCCCCCCCCTGGAAACCCTAAAATTCCCCCATGGAGGGGGGCGGGGATTTCCCCACCGGTTGAGAACCACTGATCTAAACAGATTGCTATTGGCATTGAAACTTTTCTCCCGACCGGGTACTGAAGTATTATATCCACGGGGATTGTATTGTGAAACCCTCCTTCCATTCTCTAAGCTCATACAATCTGCCACTGTCACATGACACACGAGGAGAAGCACATTAGTATGTAACCGGGTCATGGCGGACTAGCTAGGAGTGGGCTGGGTTGGTGGTGCTTGTTCCACGGGAGAAGGAGAATGAATAACATGATTAAGGAAAACGGCAGTGACGGGTTTATGCAATGGCAGGTCCAAACATTGACGGGTTCATACATTGACAGGTTCAAACATTGACGGGTTCATACATTGCCAGGTTCAAACATTGACGGGTTCATACATTGACAGGTTCAAACATTGACACGTTTATACACTGACGGATTCATACATTGATAGATTCATACATTGATAGATTCGCACATTGACGGGTTCAAACATTGACGGGTTCACACATTGACGCATTCATACATTGACAGGTTGACACTGACTGGTTTATACATTTATGGGTTCAAATACTGACAGGTTCAAACATTGACAGATTCATACATTGACGGGTTCATACATTGACAGGTTCAAACATTGACGGGTTCATACATTGACACCCCATGCACCAGCTCAACAAACCTGCAGATTGGCCTGGCTGTGCGCCAGAAACTCATCTCCTATTGGAGGAAACTGGAATGCTGGGGTATATCGTCCGCCCCTGGCGTCTCCACAGCTGCGACACTCGCTGTCCTGGCAGTCTCGTTTGTCCACTCCGTTGTCCAGCAACCGAACCTAATGAGGAGAGGACAAACCAACTAGTGTTAAGTATATAAGAATCAATCGAGTGACATCTCAGCGGGAGGGTACAAGCCTTACCTGGTGCGAGAAAATGTAACATAAAGACTACATCAGTGGTTCTCAACCGGTGGGGAATTTTAGGGTTCCCGGAGGGAGGGGGGAATTAAGATTATTTCAAGATCGCATTAATACAAGAACCAGTTACTTGATATTGTTTTCCCTCTTTTTTTTTTTGTTTTACGGTTCTGTACTTCTCGCCCTAATGAAATTCGTTTTATAACGTAATTAGGCCCGCAAATTACGTTTTATGTAGATGTCTAGACTTGTTCTAGTATGTGTTATTAAATTTAGCTTCCATTTGTATTTATGCTGTGTAAGGGTGGGGAGGATTTATAGGGAGGAAATTCTAAAGGGGGGAATGACGTTCTGAACATATGGTAAAAGGGGGGGGGGGCATGGGCCGAAAAAGGTTGAGAACCACTGGACTAAATGTAATGGTACAGCAGACAAGGTCCTAAGCCTTGGTTGGCAACTGGTCTAGGAATGAAGCTCCGACATGCAGACAGTTAGAGCATTACTTTGCTGATCCGGCAGCTTCTGCAGCTTTTCTTGTTTCAAATATATTGAGGCTATCTTCCCCAGGAGTAAACTAGGCAGACCGAGAGAGGGATCATACTGCATGGTTTACGCATGGTCTCTATAATTCAGCCCAGGCTTTGTGCAATGGAGAGGTTATTTTACCATTTTCTTTTAAGCTCAATAACTACTATCTGTCAAGATGGCAGGGTGTCGGTACATCTCCGCGGTGAAGTTGTGTTGTTATGAGTTTAAAACGTCATCTGCCCTGCCTCTTCATGGTAAATTTATATAAGCTTTTTCCAATCTATTGCTTGTTCATTCAACGATAACATTGTTTTCCTTTTCAACGATTCCAATACACTTTTCCCTTTAGCACAAAGCAAAATAGCGCCGGTGGCTTAGTGGCTAGACGCGCAACCATCGAATCGAGGGTGATGTGTTCGAATCAGCATCGGGGCGATTGCTAAAATTGTCTTGGACTCCCAGAACGACCTAGCCTGGCACCAAGGCATGTCCTGGGAAGTAAAGACGGCGCTTATATACCAACCACGCCACCCACCCAGCGTCGGCGGGTCTGTGTAGATATGAGTTTAGCACCATATGTCCAATGCAGCTGAACTAATTCAGTGCCAAGCAAGAAGCAGGTCTGAACCAAACATGGCTCTCAATCACATGAATCATTGAATCATTGGAATCATTGGCCTCTCCATAGCACAAAGCCTGGGCTAAAATAAAGAAACCATGTGTTGCCCATGCAGCATGATCACATGAACATGTGTTATAATGTCCATTTCTATTTAATGAGCATTTAAATTGCGGAAGATATCACGAAACAAAACATATAACACTATAACCCTATTATAACGATTTATCGTTCTTCTGTCCAAATGGGAGGTAATATTTGGCGTTATGATTTCTTTCCGCGATGAATAAGTTAAAATGTGTACAAATGTGCGTTACTTTTCCTAAACTTATACACTGTAACCAGGGATCCCAGGCAGCAACATGTTCCTAAATGAGAGTTTTCACATCACCTACTCCACCTTTTAAAGAACTATTGTCTCCGTGTACCAAACCCAACTGTGGTTATCAATTCCAGTGTGGGTCAAACAAATTACATAGGTAGAACGGAATGGCAATGAGTGAATCGAGCAACCGAAGATATATCAGTTTGGGTGCAAAGGGGAGCAGTCTTCAGGGATTCCTGTGCAGCCGACAGGTCGTAAAACTCTGTGCTCGGCCATCTCTTAACAATTGCTTAAAAACAGTCATAAATGAACAAGATAAGGCGTTTCGTATATTGTATTCCACGAACAATAAACCATTGCAAAATATATACATAGGGATGAGCAAACTGAACTGATGTCGTTAGACATCCTGTTGATGTACTTGTTCTTTTATTAATAAGTTCCTGAATTCTTTTGTGCACTAATTTGGTATTTTGACTGTTGTGTTGTTTTTCAATGTCTAAGCACTTTTCCTCAAGCCATGCTTCTTTTGCCTCCTTACACAATATTCTGACTTGTCTGTGAATTTCTTCATATTTGGCAGAATATTTTTTGTTGAGTCTTCTTGTTTCCATTAGGTGTAAAATTTCTTCTGTCATCCATTTTTTATGACCCACCTTCTTTAATTGAATAGTTGTTTCTGCAGCCAAACTGATTGAATTCTTCAACATTTCCCATTGATCATCCACATCCTTGAATAATATCTCTAGATCAGACAATATATCAAATCTGTTCTGTACTCCTATGTTGAATTTGTTTTGTATTTCCTTGTCATTACTCAATGTACACAAATCATATTTAGTGTTTCCTGTTATATACTTGACTTTCTTCAGCTTTATCCTCAATGTTCCTGTGAGTAGTCTGTACAGTCAGCACTGGGATCTGTTTTTGCTAGTGTTAATGCGTTTCTAAATCTTCTGCTAATCAGAATGTAGACAATCTGGTTTCTTATCCTGCTATCAAGACTCATCCATGTCCATAATCTTCTAGAGTGTTGCTTAAATCAGGTGTTTCCTACAATCGTTTCCTGTTCTTTTGCCCACTCTACGAGTCTGTATCCCAGTATGCCAGACAATAAATAGTGCAACATATTGTTTGTGACTTCTGTGTTTAGTCTCAACACTTCTTGTTCGGTTTCCCCTCCTGTCGTGCGTTTCACCTTACCAAATTTACTCATTGTAAATGTAGCATGCATAATAGATGATATGTAACTGATGTGTGAAATATGAGTGGTTGGAAGGGTCGAATGTAAGACGGACCAGCGTTCCAAGTTTGTGACTGAAAATAAAGTACGTTCGTTCGTTTTTCCTCTTCGTCTATAAGTATACACAGTGAATAAATTAAACTCTCTCTCTCTCTCTCTCTCTCTCTCTGTCTCTGTCTCTCTCTCTCTCTCTCTCTCTCTCTCTCTCTCTCTCTCTCTCTCTCTCTCTCTCTCTCTCTCTCTCTCTCTCTCGCCGCTCTTGAACCCCCCCCCCCCAAAAAAAAATAAAAAAATCCACAAGTAGACGGTAAGCTTTACCAGAACATGATCACACATAACAAAATGACGTTGCGATTAAAACCTTCATCGGCACATAATCTACATGAAAATCACCCATATAGATACATGTAAAACATTACAGTAAAAGTGAAATTTAAAAAAAAAGAAATGCAGACGATATGAGAGGTATCATCAATGAAGGATATAGCGTTAATAATATTAGATATGCGGATGATACAGTATTGATTAGAGACAATGAAAATGATCTGCACCATTTGGTAGATACGGTTATTGTACACAGTGAATAACTCGGGTTGGAATTAATTTGTAAAAAGACAAAGAGGTCATCTCTAAGAAGAAAGAAATACCACAATGTAATATACGGGTAGATGGGCATACTTTCAAACAAGTGAATCGGTACACCTATCTCGGAACAGTCATAACATCTGATGGGAAATTGATTGGAACAAGAATCCCTAGGGCAAAGGTCGCCTTTTGCAAAATGGAAAACATAATGACTAATAAAAAGATGTAAATTGCAACGAAAGAAAAAGAGCGTTGAAGTGCTACATAGAACCAGTACTTTTGTATGGATATGAAAAATGGACGATGAGCAGACAAGTTGAAAAACATTTTATGGCAGAGGTTTCCGAGGAAAATGCAAAGAATACTATGGAAAGATAGAAACATCAATGATCAGGTCCTACAAAAGGGAAATGACAGCCACTAACTAATTAGAGAAATTAAACGTAGACAATCAGATTATTATGGGGGTAGGTTATGAAAAGAAATAAACTAGAGAACGTTGTGACTGCCGTGGTCCAGTTTATACAGGCCTGGAACATGGCATGAGCATGTGGGACTCTAGGCATTTGTGAAACTGTTTTGTGAAACTGATTTGTGAAACTGCAGTTTCATAATAACTTCACAATAACTAAACATCTAGTAACAATACAGGGGCTCAGTATATGACCATTCTACGGGAACGACAGAACTGGGTCCAGCTCCGACCATAGCTCTCGTCCAACTGTCCTGAAAAGCTCTCGTCCAACTGTCCTGAAAGTGACGTTTTGTCCTTTCACAAAACGTCCGGAACGCTTTTCACGCTTTTGTGACCAGTGCCGTGACAGGTCATTAAACACGGTGCAGACCGCGCTTGTTACTAACTCACGCCATGTTCCAGGCCTGTATAATCTGGACCATGGCAGTGACAACTGGCAAGATTGATGGAAAAGAACAAGGGGAAGCAGAGAAGTAAATATCTGGATGGTTTGGCCCCGTGGCATGGCTGAGACAAGAAATCAAAGCTGATCCAATAAAAGAAAGCAAAAACAAATACCAGTACTTAAGAAATCCATAGAGAAATAAATACATGAGGATATCAAAAGTAGTAAAAGACGGGAGTGTGCTTCGGCTGTCTGTTCACATTCAGAAACAAGAATGACATCAACACATATCTGGAGGTCAGCGTGTCTGAATGAATAGGAGAGCTCACTCGTAAACTACCCGTGTGCTGATGGCGAAGTAGCGGCTCAACCCCTACACTGGTCAGGACAACAATGTTGAATATTTGATTTGCCCTTGATTTGGGGGTGTAAATTACAAGTACCTCAGATGTCGGAGTGGGTTCGTTTGATGACGAGGAATACTAGTAATAGGGAAAGCTAGGCCACACATAAAAATCTGTCCACTCGAGTTAAAAGAGAACGAACGAAAAAACAACATTTAAACAATTACGCAAGCATACAAAAGCATATATAAGTGAGAGAGAGAGAGAGAGAGAGAGAGAGAGAGAGAGAGAGAGAGAGAGAGAGAGAGAGAGAGGGAGAGAGAGAGAGAGAGAGAGAGAGAGAGAGAGAGAGAGAGAGAGAGAGAGAGAGGTGACTTCAGATCCCCGATAGTGCAGTGATCGATATCTGGACTCCTGTCATACTTGGATGTGTTGTGTTCACATCCAGTGGTTCGGTTGATAGATCGCTTTTTCATGTTCTAGTGGTTTCAGTTTGTGTTTTTGGCTTTCAGCAAGACAGACAGAAAGACAACCAGATAGACAGACGGGAAGACAGACATACAGGAAATACACATTCAGATACACATACAGACAGATAGACAGACATATGTACATAAAGACAGATATACACATAGATAGACAGATAGATGAATAGATGGATGTGTGGATGGGTAAATGGATGGCTGGCTGAATGGATGGATTGATGGATGGATAGATATATAGTACGACAGACAGACAGACAGACAGACAGACACAGACAGATAGATAGATAGATAGATAGATAGATAGATAGATAGATAGATAGATAGATAGATAGATAGATAGATAGATAAAGCCCTCATATCTCATCATCTCTACCTACACCCTCAACCATCCAAGCTAACAAGCAGTTGGGACAAAAAGTTAACAGGAAATGACAATTTATCGTGGGTTGTCAACGTTGCCTAGAGAAACATGAACGCCACAAGACGGGTGCCGGGTGATTTAGGCACCGAATTAACTCTTTGACACCCTATTCCAGTTATTAAGCTCTTTCTTAAGCTCTTAGATGAAGCCTTGCAGATATATTCATTTCCACTTGTTTGCGCTCCCGGCAATGAAAACATCGAAAATAGAAATGGTCAACAGAAATAGAGTGGTAAAAATAGAGCGATGCAGCAGGGCCGGGCAGGGATAGAGGGGGAGAAACGGTGGAAGGAAGAGACAAACTAAACAGAGCCAATTAATCACAACAATCACGAGATGGCGGGAAGAAACTATGATTTAGCGTGACAAATACAGATACCGTTGTTGTGTGTGTTGGGAATGAGTGAAGGAAGTGGCATATTTTAAACATGGAGTTTTCTTTCTTTCTTTCTTTCTTGTACATTTCTTTCTTTTTTCTTACCTGTACATTTCTTTCTTTCTTTCTTATTTCTTACCTGTACATTTCTTTTTTTCTTTCTTTCTTTCTTTTTTCTTACCTGTACATTTCTTTCTTTCTTTCTTTCTTCTTACCTGTACATTTCTTTCTTTCTTTCTTTCTTTCATTCTTTCTTTCTGTCTTCTTACCTGTATATTTCTTTCTTTCTTTCTTTCTTTCTTTCTTTTTTCTTACCTGTACATTTCTTTCTTTCTTTCTTTCTTTCTTTCTTTTTTCTTACCTGTACATTTCTTTCTTTCTTTCTTTCTTTCTTTCTTTCTTTCTTTCTTTCTTTCTTTCTTTCATTCTGCCTGTCTGCCTGCCGGTCGGTCGGAATAAGAATGTAATATGGAATAAGGAATAATATGGAAAAAGTTGGGAGTATGGAATAAGGTAGCCATTCCCACACTATTTACCACATGGGAAAAAAAAATGACGTACTTAAAAGGTAAAGTGAGATACTGGGACTGTACTGTGAGGCGCTAGGTGTTCACACTTTCAAGGACTGCCAGTTAATCAACTCTCTGGGATGCATCCATCCAGCGGGAATCAATACTATTGTGGGTGCAACTGTATAACTTTGCTGACTTCCCTCTGTATATTCATATCTGGCTGTTCGTACACTTTTGGCCACACAGTTCTTATTTGCATTTTTACAGCTGAAATGGATTCAACCTTTGCAGACAAAGAGCACCTTTCAAAACCGAGCTGAACCCAACTTTTGTGTCTTTTTGACCTGACCACGAAGATATTATGTTTTAATATTAATTTATAATTTTATATTTTCTTTAGATCTGTTGGTCCCGTCCCTGATGAGGATTTATAAAATCGAAACGTCGTTTGTTGTGTCTTAGAATACTTATTTTTATTTTATTATTAATTATTTTTTGATTTTCTCTTGGTTTGGGGGATTTTCACTCTGTGATTTATGTTCACTTTAAGGGGTCCGTTGTATGGCATGTACAGCTTATCCGAGTTTATGTGATTTATGTTCACTTTATGGGGTCCGTTGTATGGCATGTACAGCTTATCCGTGTTTATGTGATTTATGTTCACTTTATGGGGTCCGTTGTATGGCATGTACAGCTTATCCGTGTTTATGTGATTTATGTTCACTTTATGGGGTCAGTTGTATGGTAAGTACAGCTTATCCGTGTTTATGTGATTTATGTTCACTTTATGGGGTCAGTTGTATGGTAAGTACAGCTTATCTGTGTTTATGTGATTTATGTTCACTTTATGGGGTCAGTTGTATGGCATGTACAGCTTATCTGTGTTTATGTGATTTATGTTCACTTTATGGGGTCAGTTGTATGGTAAGTACAGCTTATCCGTGTTTATGTGATTTATGTTCACTTTATGGGGTCAGTTGTATGGCATGTACAGCTTATCCGTGTTTATGTGATTTATGTTCACTTTATGGGGTCCTTTGTATGGCATGTACAGCTTATCCGTGTTTATGTGATTTATGTTCACTTTATGGGGTCCGTTGTATGGCATGTACAGCTTATCCGTGTTTATGTGATTTATGTTCACTTTATGGGGTCAGTTGTATGGCATGTACAGCTTATCCGTGTTTATGTGATTTATGTTCACTTTATGGGATTTATGTTCACTTATGGGGTCCGTTGTATGGCATGTACAGCTTATCCGTGTTTATGTGATTTATGTTCACTTTATGGGGTCCGTTGTATGGCATGTACAGCTTATCCGTGTTTATGTGATCTATGTTCACTTTATGGGGTCCGTTGTATGGCATGTACAGCTTATCCGTGTTTATGTGATCTATGTTCACTTTATGGGGTCCGTTGTATGGCATGTACAGCTTATCCGTGTTTATGTGATTTATGTTCACTTTATGGGGTCAGTTGTATGGTAAGTACAGCTTATCCGTGTTTATGTGATTTATGTTCACTTTATGGGGTCAGTTGTATGGTAAGTACAGCTTATCCGTGTTTATGTGATTTATGTTCACTTTATGGGGTCAGTTGTATGGCATGTACAGCTTATCCGTGTTTATGTGATTTATGTTCACTTTATGGGGTCCGTTGTATGGTAAGTACAGCTTATCCGTGTTTATGTGATTTATGTTCACTTTATGGGGTCAGTTGTATGGCATGTACAGCTTATCCGTGTTTATGTGATTTATGTTCACTTTATGGGGTCCGTTGTATGGCATGTACAGCTTATCCGTGTTTATGTGATTTATGTTCACTTTATGGGGTCCGTTGTATGGCATGTACAGCTTATCCGTGTTTATGTGATTTATGTTCAGCTTTATGGGGTCCGATGTATGGCATGTACAGCTTATCCGTGTTTAGAATGTCTCATCTTTTCGGAGGAGCTACATATAGCTAACTGTTTGAGTTTCATATCACAGGTTGGTTTGACCATTTCGCCCCCTCTTCGTCTTCACCTCACAGATAATTGCTAGAAAAGACTGAATTGTGACCCTAAGGTAGAATAATAATATTCGTGGGCATTGAGCTCGAATCTATGTCTTGGTGTGTTGTACCTGAATGTACATCTTCTGTAGCCTGGTAGAGTGGTTCGGCTATGAGTGAATTGGTGTCACGTTCAATGTTGATTGCAACAGGAGAATTTATCAGGGAAAAGCACCAGACAGTGATACACGTTTATGTCGGTGATAACTTTCGTACTCTTATGCGGAGACATCACTGACATCTCGTGTGACTTAAGAAATGTCTCCAGAATTGACAGCTGGAATGTTAAAACTGTGTATGGACTGAGAAAGACAGCACATGCGGTAGGAGAAATAAAATAATATAAGGTGGGCATTCTGGGATTATGCGAAACAAAATGAAAGGGGGCAGGCAAACGCGTCTAGAGACCTGTTAAACAGTGTTGTTCTCAGGCATGGGGGTAAAAAAGTGGCAGTATTGCTATCTGAAGAGGCAGAGAAAGCACACATAAAGTGGAATGCAGTGAGTTCTAGAATAATGACAGCAACATTTAGAACAAGAAAAATAAAGTAAACATAAATATGATCCAATATTACGCACAAGCGAATGATATATATGAATCAGTTAATGAGGAATTGTACCTGAAACTCTCAAAGTACTATGAGTAATCAAAGAAATTGCAAGGTGTAAATTGTATTGGTCGAACCGGACGTCCAGACAGGATACAATAATATGGGTTATGAAGAGATTGTGGGAAAATACGGATTTGGCATAATGTATTAAACTAGCATGTTCATGATCAATGTGTCTGCAATGGCCTGCGTCCATGTTTGTGCTAGTCGATCCTTCTCTTCTTCCTGGCCAATTACCTTCCATCATTGTTCTTTCAACGTCGAGAAACTTAATATGGTTAAAGTATTTCAGCTTATGAAATATGCTGCTGTTGATACGCTTGGCTTCTCCAATGCTCAGGTCTTTTAGAATGTCAGTTTTCTTTTCCTACTTCTTGGTCTATTCAAATCTAAGACATTTGTCTATTATATTTAACTGATTCAGTGCCGATGTGACTATCCATTTGGACTGAAGGATGATATATCGCCATCATAGGGTCACAGTGTTATTTGTTTCGTTTCGTAGTATGCTCAGTCAATGGAAACTATGAGAAGACAAACACTGGAACATGGACAACCGGAACGATTTGTGGAAAGAGAGATAAAGGAAGACAGCGTGAGAAGATTCTTGACAGTCTTGTGTCATTGCACGGTAGGGAGTCAACACACGAACTGATCCATGACGTCGCAGATCGTAATTTGTGGAGAGACATGATCGCCCACGCATCCGACAAGGTACTGGATGCCTCGATTTTCTTTTTTAGTGATTGCTAAATGGGCCCTTGACTCATAACCATATAATGATATCTATTAGAAAAGAAATAACATCACGGAGAAGATTAAGCTATTGAAAACAGCTCGAGAAGCAGATAGCATCAACTTTTCGTGCATGTACCTACCCGACCTACAGTCCATCGTTTCCTCGGGTGACTGCTGACAATGGGGGGACTGTCAGACTCCAGGATCTTGTCCTGTATTCGGAACAGCCGGGCCATGAAGCCGATCATAAACTGTGGACAACATATGGCCACAAACAATGACAATCTGGGTTTATTTCAGTTTTCTTGTATAACAAACAACTTGTATAGCAAACATTTATACAACCTACATGACTATCGACCGACATACACAACCATCTGCCAGCCTAAACAACTATCTACCGATCTATACAACTATCTACGAGGCTACATAGTCTTATCTTTTAACATATCTGCCACACGAATGTTGCGAATTCCTTCGACTGCCAGAGTAACTAACAACAATTGCCTGAAAGAGGCTAATGAAACTAGAACACTATATACAACAATAAGAAAGAGACAAACAGCTTTCTTTGGTCATGTGATGAGAAGAGAGGCATTGGAGAACATCGTGGCAACTGGAAAGATCGAGGGGAAGAGAGGCAGAGGCAGACCAAGAGAAATGATGCTGGACGGATTGAGACGGTGGCATGGAGGAATATCATCAGCAGAGTCGATCCAGAACACCAAAGACCGAGATCTGTGGAGAGCCATGAGCGCCTACGCCAGCCGGCACGGCACTTGGTGATGATGACCAGTTCACACACATTTATAATAAATAAATATATATTTATAATAAATTTTTATCTATCTACCCATCCACACAAATATATAAATATATATATAAATATGTAAATATATACAATTATCTTAGAACGTTCACACGTAATTGTCTGTCTGTCTGTCTGTCTTTCTGTTTGTCTGTTTGTCTGTCGTCTGTCTGCCAGCAAGCCTATCTGTCTGTCTTTCTGTTTGTCTGACCATCCGTTTGTCCGTCAGCCCTGTCTATATGTCTGTCTGACTAACGGTCGGTAGGTCTGTTTGTCTATCTATCGGTATACCAAATTTACCAGTCTCAACCCCGAAGGTCCATTATTACCAGTCTGAACCCTTGAAGGTCCAACATTACCAGTCTCAAACCCCGAGGGTCCAACATTACTAGTCTCAAACCTCAAGGTCCAACATTACCAGTCTCAAACGTTGAAGGTCCAAGATTACCAGTCTCAAATACTGAAGGGCCAACATTAATAGTATCGACCTCCGAAGGTCCAATATTACCAGTCTTGAACATTAAAGGTCCAACTTACCAATCTCAAATTCCGAAAGTCTAAATTTACCTATTTAAAACCCCAAAGGTCGAAACTTACAAGTGTCAAACACGAAAGGTCCAAAGATGCCAATTTCATCCCGAAGGTCCAAATATACCAACCTCACTTTGAATGTCAAAAAAATACCAATTTCATCCCGAAGGTCCAATCATACTAATCTCACCCCGAAGGTCCACTCATACCAATCGCAACCCGAAAGCGCAAACTGATCAGTCTTAAACACTGAAGGTCCAGACATACCAGTTTCAAACACTGAATGCCCACAAATAGACATTTCAAACACAGAAGGTCCAAATTTACCAGTTTCAAACACTGAAGGCACACATTTACTAACCTTAAACACTAAATGTCCAAACATACAAGTTTCAAACACAGAAGGTCCAAATTTAACAATTTCAAACACTAAAGGTCCAAACATGCCTGTTTGAAACACTAGGTTCAAATTTATCAGTTTCAAACACTTAATGTCTAAACATACAAGTTTCAAACACAGAAGGTCCAAATTTACCAGTTTCAAACACTGAAGGCACAAACATAGCAATCTCAACTCCCGAAGGTCTAACCCTACCAGCCTCAAGCACTCGAAGGTCTAAACTTACCAGCCTCAAGCACTCAGGCACTCGGTTGATCCTGACGCCCCGGAAGTGCATGTTGGCAACGACACAGGCCAGGATCTCAGACATGGTAATCATGATCATGTTTAAACAGAAATAGGAACCTGGGAAAGTGGATAATGGGAATTGTAGATTATAGATAAATAACGATATACAATATGATGGTCAAACAGAAGTAGGAACCTGGGAAAGTGGACAATGGGAATTGTAGATTATAGATAAATAATGATATACAATATCTGTGAATGGTCTTACTTCATGGAAAACCTGTTGGCAAATGTAAATATATTTTGTGGCAGTCAAAAGACATTACATTTCGTATCAAATTTACAGTATTCATTTTAAATGTTAAACCAGTACTGCTGTATGAATCAGGAAAACAGAGAACGCCTGAAAGGATTACATATAAGCTATAAACATTCATTAATTGGATTTGGTGCAAATGATGACTAACATGGTATGACAGCCAAGAGGTGAAGATTGGCATTGAGAAAACCTGAGAATAGTATAACTAGATGGATAGGACATATATTGAGAAAACCTGAGAATAGTATAACTAGATGGATAGGACATATATTGAGAAGACCGAAGAATAGTATAACTAGATGGATAGGACATATATTGAGAAGACTGAAGAATAGTATAACTAGAAAGGAATTTGCTTGGAACCCGCTGGGGAAAAAGAAATTGAAGAGAAGAGACGCAATGGCTGCAGCAGGATATAAAAATTGATCATACAAAGAGTTAGGTATGTGTAGCTCCTGCGAAAAGATGCGACATACTAATCACTGACACGGTATACATACAACAGATTCCATAAAGGTGAACATAGATCACAAAGTGAAAATCCCCTCCAAAAGAGACAATCCAAAAATAATATATACTAATAAAATAATAAAATAGACATTAGTACTCTAGGACCTAGCAAACGAAGTTTCGATTATATAAATCTTTATCATTGACGGGTCAACACAAACATATCTACTGTTTGTATTTCCTAAAAGGAATAGAGGACGACTAAAACACACGGAGAAGAGCAGTAGAGACAGTAATGATTGTATATGTAGAAGACACGGAAGGAGATTTATGAGACAGCAATGATTGTATATGTGGAAGACACGGAAGAAGATTTATGAGACAGCAATGATTGTATATGTAGAAGACACGGAAGGAGATTTATGAGACAGCAATGACTGTATATGTGGAAGACACGGAAGGAGATTTATGACACAGCAATGATTGTATATGTGGAAGACACGGAAGAAGATTTATGAGACAGCAATAATTGTATATGTGCAACCCCTCTGCTGTGTGTCCACCGTGACGAGGTAGAGGGGCTTGCGCGTCCCAATGATCCCAAGAGCTATGCCGACGGTAGCACAGCTACTGGTAGGGCCACCCATGTCGGACAGGTCAGGGGAGAGAGACCAGACGAAGAGACACACAAACCTGCTGCCTTGTAGGTAGACTGGGGACAGTCAAAGGCTAGGGAAAGCATCCCGAACAAATGCTTGTCGAAATCGGATGTACTGAGCCACAGGCTTGACAAAGCAGTGCAACGTAACTTAATTCATGATGTCACAAATCAAAATTAATCGTTATGGTGCTAATCCCGTGAAGTCCCATCAGGCAGCGATAGTGCTGGGCCACCTGCCTCGAGGGGGTCCACCCATGACTACTGGTGGTCACCTTCCCCTGTGCTGTGGAGTCAAGGCACAGAGGAGTAGGTTAAGAGCTATTGACCAAATACCCCGGACACTCAACATACTACAGTGGAATGCAGAAGGAGTTTACAAGAAGAAAGACTCCCTAACACAGCGTCTTCATAAAGATAGAATAGATGTGGCATGCATTCAAGAGACACACCTGAACGCCAATCACAAATTCTCAGTCAGAGGATATCAGGCCACACGTTTCGACCGCGAAGGACACAAAGGAGGAGTTCTAATACTTACACGAAATACAATACCTTGCAGCGAAGTATCTGTGATCTCTGACAACCAAACGGAAATTATAGGTGTTGATATAATGATAAAGGACATGAAAATAAGAATCTACAATCTGTATAGCCCAGCAGATATGGACCTTACACTATCAAACATGAAAATAACTGACACAAACTGCATTATTGTCGGAGACTTTAATAGCCGTTCAGAAAGATGGGGATACCCAGATACTGACAAAAGAGGAGATGAATTGGAGGACTGGGAAATAGACTCAAATCTCCATCTACTCAACAAAGCGGATGACACACCGAGCTTCTACTCCAGAAGATGGCTTACCACTTCTACTCCAGACTTAGCTTTCTGCACAGGAGACATCCTCCACAAAATCGATCGCCATGTGCTGGACCAATTAGCAGGTAGTGACCACAGACCAATCAAGCTTGTAATGAATATGGAGTATGTTCCACAGGAGCAAAAGCCCGTGCCCCGCTGGAATTACAAACGAGCAGATTGGGACAGATTTGCCATACTAACAGACAAATATTGTGAAAACATAAATACACGATATGGCAACATAAAGCAAATGGTGGAAAGTCTAAACAGAGCGATAATACAGGCAGCCACCTGAGTCCATTCCAAGAGGAGCGAGGAAAAATTACAAACCATACTGGACTGAAGAACTACAAAGTTTGGAGGACAAAGTTGAAGATGCCAGGAAGTACAGCAGAGAGAGAACAAACAATTGAAGCGAACATCTCTCTCAAAGCCATCTCAGCAAAATATAAAAGAACAGTAAATCAAACAACAAGAGATTGTTGGAGGACAAAAACAGAAAACCTGAATTTTGACAGGGATGGAAACAAACTATGGAAACTAGTGAAAGCCATGAACAATGAAGGACCTAGAAACAAACAAATAACAATTAAACAAGGAAATGCCTTGCTTACAGGAAAAACGGCTGCAAATGCACTAATGGAACACTATGCAAATGCAAACCACATTGATATTACAACCGAACAGAAGAAAGCAATCAAAGACAAACAGATACATCATAGAAATACAGAGACAGCAGCAGAATATATGATGGCAAATCTAACAATGGAAGAAATGGAACAGGCAATGAATACCCTAAAAAAGAAGAAATCACCAGGAAAGGATGGAATCACAAATGAAATGCTAATAGGACTAGGCACCAAGGCAAAGAAGAAACTACTAGCAGTCCTAAATAACAGCTGGAAGAGAGGAATAGTCCCACAGGCATGGAAGGAAGCTATACTAATACCAGTCCCAAAGAAAGGAAAAGACCTGGAAGAACCAAATGGCTATCGACCTATCAGTCTACTTAGCTGTGTAGGAAAATTAATGGAACGCATTATCAATGGCAGGCTAACATGGCATCTGGAAGAAAACAAACTCTTAACACCACACCAAGCAGGATTCAGAAAGTACAGATCCACTGAAGATCAAATAACCTATATAGCTCAGGAAATAGAGGATGCCTTCCAAGAGAAAAAGCACACACTAGCAGTCTGGATAGATTTAGAAAAAGCATTTGATAAAGTATGGAAGGAAGGACTGAAAGTAAAACTGCAAAAAATGCATGTTTGTGGAAAAATGTATAAATGGATCAGCCACTACCTTGAGAACAGAACTGCCAGGACAAAAGTACAAGGACAAACAAGCAAAATGATGCTGTTGGAGCAAGGTGTCCCCCAAGGAGGAGTTCTTTCACCAACATTATTCCTAGCATATATAAATGACATCACAGAAAATTTTCCAGCCAGAGTACACACATCCTCCTTTGCAGATGACCTAGCCATATGGACATCTGAAGAATATATTAGTACAGCTAACAGCAGAATACAGCAAGCCTTATTAGCGCTAGAGGACTGGTCAAAATCATGGCTAGTGAAGATAAGTGAGGAGAAAACAACATGCACAGTGTTCTCCCTCTCAAATAAAACTCAGCAACCTAAGCTGGTATTGAATGGAAAAATATTGCGCCATGAAGAAAATCCAAACTATCTAGGAGTCACCTTTGATCGTCGCCTGACATGGAAGACACAGGTTGAGAAAAATCGAACAAGAGCAAGGCAGAGAATGGCAATCATGAAAAAGCTTGCTGGTACAACGTGGGGAGCAGATGAGAAAGTTCTCAAGAAGTTATATACTGGACGGGTGAGGCCAGTACTGGAATATGGCATTGCAGCTTGGGCAACAGCAGCTAAGTCAAACTTTAACAAAATAAGTAGAGTCCAAAACCAAGGAATGCGAATCATAACTGGAAGCCTGAAGACAACGCCTATTAATGAACTAGAAAAGATCACTTGTTTACAACCAATGCAGGACAGAAGAGATAGCAGAGCCCAGCAACAAGCAGAAAAATTTAGAAGATTGACAGACCACCCTATGTATAACAGGTTTAATGGTTTTGGAAAAGGAAGACTGAAGCGTAGCAACTTTGTAGAAACTGCAAAACGAAAGATTAGGGCAGATCCCATACTTAACATATCAACAGTCAAGCCCATTTACAATGCACACAACTTCCCAGCTTGGAGACAGCAGCAACTGCCTGAGATGATAGAAAACATTCCTGGTATTGAGAAAAAGAACACTCAGAATAAAACCGAAAGAAGAAAAATAACCCCCAACTACATAAAAGAACATTACCCAAGCAGCAATTGGACCCATGCATATACAGATGGATCAGCCAAAGATTCAATTAAAAATGGAGGAGGAGGAATTCTCCTTAATTTAAAAAATGGAGTGATAAAAACACAGTCAGTGGCAACTGGAAAATTTTCAAGTAACTTCAAAGCGGAGGTAGAGGCTTTGAAAACTGCAGCAGAAATGCTCTTGATGGAGGAAAATAAAGAGAAGCAAATAGCTATCTTCACAGATGCAAAGTCAGCTGTCTCAATACTGAAGAGCAAAAACAGCACAGAACTAGCTGACCTAAGAGCAGCACTCCATGGTCTATGCCAGAAATCCAAAAAAGTTGTAATACAGTGGATCCCATCACATTGCAGTATACCTGGAAATGAAGAGGCTGACAGACTAGCAAAAGAGGGTGGACGATTACCACAGCCTGACATAGACATAACCTATAATGAGGCAAAAAGGTTTATAAAAAGCACTTATAGAACCAAATGGGAATCAGAGCATCCAGGCCACCAGAAGGATGATGCATATTACAAACTCGACCGAAGAGAACAAGTAGCAATCTTCAGACTCCGCACAGGACATAACAGGCTGAAACACCACTTGTTCAATAAACTAAAGATAGGAGATACCGATGAATGTAATTGTGGAACTGGTAAAATGACAGCTAAACATTTGCTGCAGGAGTGCCCAATATATGCAGAACAGAGAAAGATATTTTGGCCCACGCCTGCTTCATTTGAGGACAAGCTCTATGGAGATATCAACAAGCTCAAGTTGACTACAGCTTACTTTAACTACATTCAGGTTGACATCTAAAGGTGCATGAAGATGTATTTAGACTGCCACACTTCATACCACAGGTATGTCGGTTACAAAAGCGTCCCAGAGGCATGAAATGGAATATTGCTTGGATAGCACATCCATTACGTGGAAAGTCCGAATCAAAAGCTCACTGTGTGGGCTTCGTAAATGGTGGAAAAAGTGTCCTAGTGACACGAAATGGAATATTGCTTGGATAGCAAATCCCTTACGTGAAAAGTCCGAATCGAAAGCTCACTGTGTGGGCTTCATAAAAGGTGGAAAATGTGTCCTAGTGGCACGAAATGGAATATTGCCTGGATAGCAAATCCATTATGTGGAAAGTCTTAATCGAAAGCTCACTGTGTGGATGTCATCTGCAGACTGCATTCTTCTGGTTTCCGGAGGAACAGCCTATGGTGAACGGAAGGCCCAATATACGGAAGTGAGGCTAAGCAGCCATGTGCAGGACGTGACGATTCCTTGGGTGAGCCCAGTACCAGAGCGCTGTGTGATGGCTCTGCAAGTATGGAAGCCTCCTTGGATGGCGGGGAATGCCCATGGTCTGCCCCTGCCTTCCCTTGAGGGTTGACCAGGATGCCTTTGGCTGTTCTATATGGGCCAGCTAGGATGGGGGATAACACCACAACAGTGAGATTCAAACGTCCTAAGAAACCCCCGGGAAGGTTAACCCGGTCAACAAATGCTCGCAGAAGTCGGATGTGTCGGCCTAACGGCGCAAGAACGCAGCTCTGCTGTAAACAGGCACAACGCAGTCACATCCGAAAAAAAAAATCCGGATGAACGCAGAAGAAGAAGTATATGCGGAAGACACGGAAGGAGATTTATGAGACAGCAATGATTGTGTATGTGGAAGACACGGAAGGAGATTTATGAGACAGCAATGATTGTGTATGTGGAAGACACGGAAGGAGATTATGAGACAGCAATGATTGTATATGTGGAAGACACGGAAGGAGATTTATGAGACAGCAATGATTTTATATGTGGAAGACACGGAAGGAGATTTATGAGATAGCAAAGGATATATAGTCTCGGAGTTGGTTGAGGACCAATGCTGTAATGGTGGATACAGGGCGAACATAGGAGAACGAACGAACAATCTTTTAAGAAGTGGATTAATTTTGGTTAAGAATTTGGGCCCGCAGGCCCGTCTGACATTCTGCCCCTCTGATCTTTCTGCTCTCTTTAATTTCATTCATACATCACTTATGAAACTAATCATAGACAACAAAGACAGCAAGAGAGGCAATGTATGCATTATTAAAGAATGTAAAAATGTGCAATAATCAATAATAATACATGACTCACTAAAACTAATTTTTGACATTGCAATTATAATTTGCTAAAATAGATGTGATGGACCACAGTCAGAGGAACTTTTATTATTCTAATTGTCCTTTGAAATTATTATTATTATTATTATTATTATTATTATTATTATTATTATTATTATTATTATTATGGGTCATGTGGTCTTTACAGAGATGGTGTACACATAGGTTGCGATTGTATGTACAGGGGTCGGTGGTGTCTTTAGTATCTTGTGCAAGGCCGAATGGAGAAAAGGAAGAAATGTAGATATCCTTAAACAGGTTGGAATGGAAACATCGCTAATGGAAGAATTACACAAATAAATATTCTGGCCAGTTCTTTGTGCACGCGATCAAACACCTTTTATAAACTCATTTGTGAGTAAACTCCCAGTTATGATTGGAAATATACGTTTGAAGTTTATTGTTTATGAACTGATGAGAAATCGCCTAGGTCGGCATTTTATATCATGTGAATTGCACGGAGATTATTATCTCTCTTTCTCCGCCACACTATTATATGTTCAGTTACTTGATTTGCCATAAAACACCGCAGCGAAATATGCCAGACAATAATTTGTGCAGCATACTGAGTGTGGCTTCTCTGTGGTTAAATTCACTAAGGAATAAACTGTTTTGAAAGCTAAAATATGTTGGTCAATTCTAAAGCCATATATCTACTGAAAAACATAATGGAGGGAATAGCTGAAGACAAATGAGTTAAGAGACTCTGAGAAGCATGCAGTTATGGCCAGGATATAGTATTGCAGTAAAACAAATCCAAAACTTAAGACCGACCCTTCTGAAGACCAATTACCAAAAACCATCACAGCAAAGAACACAGAAAATAATGGTGATGATAAATCACGACGCGACCAACCATTATAAAAGTCCATTAAACAGGAATACACCAAAGACTCATATTTACAATCCACACAAAAAACACACAGGAAAAAAGTAATTTGAGAACTGACGTGTTGGACTTGCTCAAGCCATTAGCATCCGGGTTAGTTGACAACCATAATAGGAAGCTGTCTCCCGTGAGACGGCGGGCGATGGCGTAGTCGGTGTTGATTCCTGGCAAATTTCTTGGTGCTGTCATATGGGTCGGGTTTAATTGTTGTGTGGGGCTTCAATTCCTATCTATTTTGTTATTCTTGTCGATATTGTTTTGCTGTTTTGTTAATCTTGTCGTTATTGTTTAGTTATACACAGCTCGGAATTCTGAGGTAAGTAGGAACACTTATTTTTGGTGCAATTTTCATTTTCTCTTTATTGCTTTCATTTTTTTTTCTCATCTTTTTATTCTTCTCGTCCTGTCGTCACGTTTTTGCTGATGAAGGCTAATCGCCAAAACGTCCTGTATGTGTCGTAATTCTGTTATGTAAAACTGCACTAATTTGTGTCATTTTATACTGTTTACATTTTCACAGCTTTACCGCAGTTCCACCAAATTTTATTCATATTTTTACATTGTTTAGCTGTTAGATATCACAATTCAATAATAATAATAATAATAATAATAATAATAATAATAATAATAATAATAATGTTAATTTTAATAAACTCCCGCAGGTCTTCTTCTTCTTCTTCTTCTTCTTCTTCTTCTTCTTCTTCTTCTTCTTCTTCTTCTTCTTCTTCTTCTACCACCACCACCACCACCACCACCACCACTACTATTACCACCACAACCACTACTACTACCACAACCAATACTACTACTGCTGCTACTACTACTACTACTACTATCACCACCACCACGACCACTACAACTACTACCACCACCACTACTACTACTACTACTACTACTACTACTACTACTACTACTACTACCACCACCACCACCACTACTACTGCTGCTGCTACTACTGCATTGGCACGTAGCCGTCTTGACAGACGATAGTTTGTGCTTTAAAAAGGCATAATAACTTTTACCTATGGCGGTAGCGAATGTGACTGATAAGGCCAATTCGCGCTGTAAATGTTCGTTCACAGTGGGTGCATGTGAACACGAGGTCATTTCCACTATCATGCACCATTTTACGTCTCACACGCTCAGTGTGTGACTTATCTGCAATAATTTTCTCTTTTGTCTTTATTCCATTTCTGATCTTTGCCCTCCATGCAACACGCTCAGCTGCGACTTGCTCCCACTGTGCATTATCAATGCCTGTATCAATCATGTCCCGCTTACACACATCTTTGTATCCTAGTAGAGGCCGACCCTGAGATCTCTTACCCATCTGTAATTCACCAAAAACGATGTCCTTTGGTATTCTACCATCATCCATCCTCCTAAGATGTCCTATCCATCTAAGTCTACGAAGACTGAGCATGGAATAAACCGTCACACAACCTGATCTTTCCAATACTTCAGTATTTGTGATTTTGTCTTGCCACTTAATACCAAGAATTCTTCGCAGACACCGCATATGAAAGCTGTTTAAACGTTTCTCTTGGTGTGAGTAAGTTGTCCAGGTTTCACTGCCATAAAGAAGAGTACTAAGGACACAGGCTTGATAGACAAGGACTTTTGTTTTGGCAGTAAGCTTCCTGTTCTCCCAGACTCTTTTTCTTAACCTGTTCATTGTTGTTGCTGCCTTACCAATCCTGGATGTTGATTTCCTGATCTAGGGATAATTTGCTATTTACCACTGATCCTAGATATGTAAAATGGTCTACCATCTCTAGTTCGGCGTCGTCAATAAAGATTGATGGTACCCCATGTGCACCTTGTGACATAATCCGTGTCTTCTTTTTGCTAATTGTTAAACCAAATTCAGAACAAGCATTGGAGAATGCAGATAGTAGACATTGTAATTCTTCCTCAGAGTGGGTCGTAACTGCAGCATCATCTGCAAAAAGCTTTGATCAGTACCCTCCTAATTTTGGTCTTGGCCTTCAATCTCTGAGCATTGTAGAGGCCTGCCATCTGAGCGTGAGTGAATGTATATACCACCATCCTGATCACGAAAGGCATATTTCAGTAGAAGTGAAAAGTATATTCCAAAGAGGGTGGGAGCTAGTACACAACCTTGCTTAACTCCACTCTTGATTTCAAACTCTTCAGAAGTTGCACCATCAAACTTGATTATACCCTTCATGCCTGTGTGGAACGATTCCACAATGGACAGAAGAGTTGGTGGGCAGCCAATCTTCTTTAGTGTCTTGAACAGACCCTCACGACTGACCAAATCACATGCCTTTGTGAGGTCGATGAAGGCAATAAACAGTGGTTGATTCTGTTCACGGCATTTTTCTTGCATTTGTCTCAATGAGAATATCATATCAATGGTAGACCGGTTCTGTCGAAAGCCACACTGTGATTCGGGGTAGACTTGATCTCCTAGGACTTGAAGTCTGCGCAGAAAAATTCTGGCAAATACTTTTCCAACAATACACAGAAGTGAGATACCCCTATAGTTGTTGCAGTCGCTCCGATCGCCCTTGTTCTTGTACAGTGTTATGATGCTTGAATCTTTGAAATCCTGTGGGACTTGTCCTTCACGCCAGCATAGCTCTATTAGCTGGTGGATCTGTATAGTGAGTGTGTCTTGCCCACTCCTGATAACCTCTATTGGAATCCCATCCTTACCTGGAGCCTTGACAGATGCAAGTTCATTTATAGCACACTTAACTTCTGTTATGGTGGGAAGTGTGTCCAGGTGGTCAAGAGTTGGTAGAGCCTCTGTGGCGTTGAGGGCATCAACCGCTAGTTTGGTCTCACTTGAGTAAAGCTCCAAATAGTGCTCTACCCATGTGTCCATCTGCTGTTTCTTATCAGTTATGATTTCTCCAGTCAAGGTTTTCAATGGTGCACTTCTTTTGATCACTGGACCACAGGCTTTCTTTATTCCTTCATACATGCTTCTGATGTTTCCTTTATCACTTGCGATTTGAATGGACTCACATAACTTGATCCAATAATCATTTGCACACTGCCTGGCAGCCTTTTGCACACCCTTCCTAGCTTGCTTTAGCTCACTCACACAGTTTGCCTTAGGAAGTTACTGAAGATTAAATGGCAAGACAAAATACCAGACACTGAAGTCCTAGAAAGTGCTTCCATGCCCAGTATCCACACTCTACTAATGAAGAATCAGATTCGCTGGGCTGGTCACTTGACTCGCATGCCAGATCACAGGCTCCCTAAACGAACTTTTTACGGCGAGTTGCGTTGTTGTAAACGCCCCCAAGGCGGCCAGAGGAAACGCTTTAAAGACACTCTGAAAACCTCACTGAATGCTTTTGGAATTCATCATGACACCTGGGAGACTGCAGCCAGAGACCGAAATTCGTGGCGTGCATCATTACGCAAGGGTGCAGTCACTTGTGAGGCAACCAGGACTGCAAAAGCTGTGAAGAAAGGACAGAACAGAAAAACCACGGCAGAAAATCCTCCTCCAGAAACGTCAAACATACTTTGTCCACATTGTCAAAGAACATTTCGAGACAAAATAGGCCTTAACAGCCATCTTAGAACTCACGGCTCCATACTTTCAATCCCACTGGATGAAATGAATGGTCATCATCATTCTTGATGGACAAATAAACAAAAAAAAGCACCTCAGAGTGTTACGCGTTGGTCTTTCCTTGTTTCTTAAGAGAGCTATCTTCTTCTTATCAATCAAGGGCTGCAGAGTCTGGCTGATTGCCGCAAACCAGTCCTGCCTTTTATTATCCACAGTGCCGTAAACCCCTACTGCAGTTTTATAAAGAGTGACCCCACTTTTTATTTACTGTACAATTTTCTGGTGTATCAGTGAAAGCGTCTTCAAGTTGCTGTTGAAACTGAAAGCACTTTTCAGGATCATGAGTGTTAATAATATTAATCATGGGGCTAGATTTGTGTTTAGCTGGCTAGATTTGTGTTTAGCTGTGTAGATTCTCTTTGGTCTCAGTCTAACCCTTGCAACAACCAAAGAGTGATCCGTATCACAATCAGCACTGTGGTAACTTCGAGTCAATGATATATGGTTCAGATGTTGTCTCCGTGTGATGATGAAGTCCAGCTGGTGCCAATGGTCGGATCTTGGATGTTTCCATGTGGTCTTATGCAGCTCTTTTGTTTAAAAAAAAAGGAATGTGTAATACATAGGTCATTTATGGTGCAATGCTCCAGCAGCCTTTGCCCATTTTCATTCATGCGACGGATGTTGTATTTTCCAAGGCACACTGGCCATGAACTCGAGTCCTTGCCCACATGAGCATTGAAATCACCGAGCATATACATGTAGTCAGATTTTGGAACTGCCTTGATCACGGAGTCTAACTCCTCATAGAACGAATCCTTCACATCATCAGAGGAATCGAGTGCTATGCATATGCAGTAATAATGGTGGCAAAGCCACAAGAGGTTGCCAAGCGCTGGGATAATATACTTTTATTTCCTCCTGCTGGAATTTCATTCATTCCCAGTAGCGAATTCTTCACTGCAAAGCCCACACCGTGTTGCCTTTTTTCTGCCTGCCCTCTACCCTTCCAAAAAAAAGGTGTAATTGTTTTCCCTGAGTGACCCTTCCTCCGCGAGGCGAGTCTCCTGCAGGCCAGCAATTTCAATGTTAAGACGATTGAGTTCGGCATCAATCACAGCCGTTATTCTCACATCGTTAATATTTGTGAAGTCAGTGGAAAATCGTGGACACATGGTTCTCACGTTCCAGGTTGCAAGCCGTAGCTTGAGGTTTCTATTATTCTTTTTATTTGTACCTGGTGCATTGGTTTTACAGCCTGCGATCAGATTTTGTCCTAGCCCCAAGCACCCATTGAAGCAGGCAGGTTGTTGCGGATCAGCACCCAATTAGCCGGGGGCTGCCCAGCTTGAGGCGGGCGGTAGCTGATCAGTGACACCTGTAGGTGTCTCCCACCGTCAGAGGCAACGCGTGGCGCCCCATGTCTACGCCAACTGACAGGGACTTATAACCCGTAACAGTTGCCTCTCGCTTTGATTCCGAGACCGGTTAAGACCAGGGATGGAGTTATTGCCTCTCCATAGCACAAAGCCTGGGCTAAAATATAGAGATCATGTGTTGCCCATGCAGCATGATCCCTCTCTCGGCCTGCCTAGTTCACTCCAGAGGAAAGGTAACACCTCTACATCTGGAACAAGACAAGCTGCAGAAGCTGCCGGATCAGCAAAGCAATGCTCTAACTGTCCGCCTGTCGGAGCTTCCATCCTAGACCAGCCGCCAACCAAGGCTTAGGGCCTGGTCTGCCCTGCCATGACATTTTGTCTTTAGGTTGCATTTCCTCGCACCAGGGTAAGGCTTGTACCCTCCCAATTGCGCTCTTCCGCCCGAAGCCGTTGGCACAATGTGGGGTGTCGGGTTTGATAAGCGCCGCCCAACGTTCGGCGCTAACAGAAAGCAGGTAGTATAGTCTACTGTTATACGGTACCTCAGTCATATCTGACTAAGACCTGACATGAGCTGCTGCTACTACTTCTACTACTACTACTACTACTACTACTACTACTACTACTACTACAATTACTACTACTACTATTAGAACCACTACCACCACCTCTACTACTACTACTACTACTACTACTACTACTACTACTACTACTACTACTACTACTACTGCTGCTACTACTACTACTACTACTACTACTACTACTACTACTACTACTACTACTACTACTACTACTACTACTACTACTACTACTACTACTACTACTACTACTATATAATATGTAATAACACTAATATTGTAATAACACTACTACTACAATAACACCACTACTGCAATAACAACACTACTGCAATAACACCACAACTACATTAACACCACTACTGTAATAACAACACTACTACAATAACACTACTAATAATCTTCCACTACAAATCCCCCACTACAAATCCCCCACACAGAGCACACAAGTTGTGATGCTTATCTTTGCCAGTACAAAAGTATCATGTTTAGTTCTATGGCTAATGCACAAATGAGATTTTCATCGAAGCTGTGTGAACAACTTTTGGCAGTGGAACAAGAAAAGGAAGCACCCACATACCCTCAGAGACCTTAACATCGAAGATAACTGACAGATAAACAAAGCAAGTCAAGAAAGTTGAAATACTTCGACCACATTTCATGTCGTATTAGTTTTAAAGTAACAGTAATTGAAGTCATGGCTTCAAGGGTCAGGAGTCAAGGGAAAACCAAGACAACTAGAGAACACAAGACCTTCAAGAACACTTGAGCATGGCATGGGGGATATTGGAGAAGTGATGGAAGATCAGCAGTCATTCGGGCGGCAGCAATGAGAGCCTAGGGAGATGTAGCGATGGAAATATGACACCAATTATAAAATGGCATCAATAATTCTGACTACGTTCCGGCAAAATGTCGTCAGTAATGGCGGTTAAATTCTTAATGACTGACTCAAGTCAATATTTATAGCTTAAGGGAAGCAGTTAATAGATATTGGCAGCACAGGAGACAGAGGACTGCGGACAGACATGATTGCCAGCGCCACACGGCATGGACTATAAGAAGGGAGAGGTATGTTGTGTAGAGATATGACATCCTGTCTTCTAAATCATAATGACCTAGATCTTTATATGCTGCGTATTGATTGAATTTCTGTAAAATAATGTGGGGAATTGTGTAAACCTAGTGTATATCTTGATCCTTGGGTTGTGGATCAGACAACTAGACTTTTCGGAAAACTAGGAGGATCACTGTGTCAGATGTGGATCTTAGCTTAGGTCTCAGAAACCGGGACATTTCTTTAATCACTAGAGGAATCAAATATGTTACAACAATGAGTACTGTCATTTAAGAAAGGGGTTTAAAGTCAAGATGATTGATTTTATTGCTCCGGGTTTGATCCCGCAGAGCGAAACTGTAACTGCTCAAGTCTGATTCTGCAAACTGATTCTGCACAAGTCTCAACAGATGGAAACCGACTGACGGCACTGACCACAACATAATGAGCACGAAACTACTGGTGCGCGCGAGAGGAAATGTGATGTTTCCAAATTAAACATTCCTTATCATCACCACCCAGTGCCTAGTAGGCTGGCGTGGACGATCATGCTTCTCCACAAACTTCAATCTTCGGAGCCATGGATCAGTTCGTATGTTGACTCCCTTCCATGCCATGACGCAAGACTGTCAAGAATTTTCTCACTCTGTTTTCCTCTGTCTCTTTTTCAACATATCTTTCCGGTTGCCACAACATGTTCCAGTTTTTGTCTTATAATGTGGCCAACAATGATGACTGCTTCTTTCTGATGTTTGTGATAAGAAGTTCTTGCAACTTAGTTTCTCCCCAAAATGTCCAGATTGCGCATTTTGGCTGTCCAATTAATTTTCAGCTTTCCTTCTATAAAACAACATTTCCAAGGTTCTCGGGGGATATTTTCGCCTGTTTACTAACTGTCCAGGATTTGCAGCAGTATGTTAAAACTGGTCCTATGTAACATGTAAGGACTCTTTTTCTAACTTTCAAGGTCAAGGACTTATTGCACAAAATGTTCTTCATTTGATAGAATGCAGTTTTTGCTTAGCCCTATTATGTTCTTTATCTCTGTCATGCATTTTAATCTAACGTTGTCCATGAGCTTAGGTATGTAAATTGCTGCGCCTGCCCCGTAATAACGACTTTTAATTTAATTGCACATTTAGGCACAATCTGATTCTGTGATGTCGCCATGACATCTATCTTTCTATTATTCAAGCCAAGGTCAGTTTCTTCACTTTCTACAAATCACTGTATCTATCATTTCCTGTAGTTCCTTCTGACTTGTTTATACCAAGACGGTGTCATCAGCATAACGTAAGTTATTTATATTATGTCCTCCAACCAGGATCCCTTACATAGTTTCTGTAGATCTCATTACATGTCACATTATTACCAAATGAAATTCGAGAAAGATTTGGATGTAATTCAATCCTTATTTAACAGGGAAAGAAAGCCGGGACAAATGGGCGTCTTGAAAGATATTTTAGGACAATGAATTATTTCATAAAAATCCAGGACAGAGTATTGCTAGCTAGTTGGTTGGCTGGTTGACTTGTTGGCTGGTTGATTGGTTGGTTGGCTGGTTGGTTGGTTAGCTAGTTGATTGGTTTGTTGATTTGTTGATTGTTTGGATGGTTGGTTGCTTGGCTGGTTAGTTGGTTGCTTGGTTGGCTGCTTGGTTGTTTGTTGGCTGATTGGCTGGTTAGTTGGTTGCTTGGCTGGTTAGTTGGTTGCTTGGCTGGTTAGTTGGTTGCTTGGCTGGTTAGTTGGTTGCTTGGTTGGCTGCTTGGTTGTTTGTTGGCTGATTGGCTGGTTAGTTGGTTGCTTGGCTGGTTAGTTGGTTGCTTGGTTGGCTGCTTGGTTGTTTGTTGGCTGATTGGCTGGTTAGTTAGTTGGTTAGCTGATTGGCTGGTTGATCTGTCCCTTATTCGATTGTTTTACTAGCTGTCTGATTGTTACTTGCTCTATTTTGTTGGCTGGTTGGTTGGTTGGTTAGTTGGCTGGTTGTTTGATTGATTGGTTGGTTGTTTGTTGGCTGGTTGGGTGCAGCGTTGATTGGTTACTTGTTCTAGTTTGTTGGCTGGCTGGTTAGTTTCTGCTTTGATTGGTTGGGTTGTTGCTGGCCGGTATGCTGGTTAACTAGCTGACAGATTGGCGGGTTGCTTGGCTGGTTGATTTATTGACTGATTAGCTGATTGTTTAGCTGGATCATTAGGTGGCTATCTGGTTAATTTATTTGCTGGTTGGTTCTTTGGTAGGCTGGCTGGTTGCTTGATCTAATGATGCTTGTTTGATTGGGTGGTTGGTTTGTTATTAGGATGGTTGGTTTGCCTTTAATTGGGTGATTGGCTGGTTAGTTGATTGAATGATCTGTTGCTTGATTGGCATATTTCTTGGTTGGGTGGGTGGTTGTTTGATTGAGTGGTTCACTGGTTTGTCGATAACTCAACTACTGCAATAATACCTCTTTTACAATAACACCACTATTACAATAACACCATTACTACAAAAACGTCACTACCACAATAACACCACTACTACAATAACACACCAATTGCAATAACACCATTACTACAACAGCACTACAACTTCAATAACACCACTACTACAATACTACCACTACTTCACCATAGTAACTCATACCAAGTTATTTGGTCTTTCATTGAGTGACTAGATGCGTGATTAGTTAGTTGATTGGTTTGTTGGTTAGTCGATTAGCCAAACCTCTGGAGGATAATTCTTTTGCCCAATGTATAAGTAGAGAACTGTAGTTAAATGTTACTCCCGCGGCCCGCCCCTCTTCATACCCAACTACCATTTTTCTAGAGTCTGATACCAGTAATTTCTAAAGCGCGCGGGAAGAACCGGAAATCACAAAATAATCGAAGCCAGGAATACACAAAACGTAGGATGGGACTCCAGGTTGACCTAAATCATCAAATTTTAATTCATGAGTGGCGTAAATGACGCTGATTTCCTCGCAGCAACCTCAGAAACAATTTTAGCATTTCACAGTTTGTCACAAATTGAATGACGGACTTCCGGCTGCTCGCCAATTTTAATATCACAAGTTGTTGCAATTAAAATGTCGTGTTGCGAAAGTGATTTCCTTAGGAAAATGGAACGAAAAAGTAAAGCACTCATATAGCCGGAAACGTTTAAGAAAATACGAGAAAGGAAAACATAAGAAAAGTAGATTTAAATAAAAGCAATACCAGAGCTGATAAAGTTAGAGCCTAGGGAAAATGCCCAGAAGCTATTAAAGATAATAGGAAGCGGAAGAGGGCGGATAAAAGGCAATATATTGATGGACTTGCAAAAGAGGCAGAAGAAACAGCAGCGAAAGAAAACATTAGAGACCATTACAGCATCAAGAGAAAATTAGTAGGAAAATGTACTCGTAATAAACCATATTGACTGATCAAAACTATTAACCGGGGAAGATCTCATCAACATTTAGGATTCCATGAAGGAATCTGACCGTCCCAAACAACTGTCTGTACACTCGGCCTGCTGAAGTGAAGATTGATGTAAATTGTGAGAAGCAATTTGAAGAATAAATCAGAAAAGCTATCAAATACTGAAAGATGGAAAAGCTGCTGGTGCTGATAGAATCTCAACAGAAGCTATTAAAGCCAGTATAACCACCTCAACGGAACTATTTCAGAATTTATGCAGGAAAGTTTGAGACACTGAAGAAGTACCAGCAGACTGGAGAGAATGATATCTGGTGAAGCGGAGGTCAGTATGGCCGAATGGATAAGAACGCTGGCTCTTAACGTTGTGCTGATGCCGAGGTGGTTCAACTCCTACACCGGTGAATAGGATAAAAATGTTGACTTTTCGTCTTTGACTTGGGGACGTAAATTACAAGTACCTCAGAAGTCGTAGTGGGTTAGCATGATGACAACGGACACTGGTAATTGCGAAAGCTAATCCACACTCTAAAATCAGTGCAGTGCATTAAATGTAGTGTCGTGAGTTCAAAGCGAGGAACTGACAAATACAGAGAATTTATTCAGCAATGATAGTGATGTTTTAAACAGAACCTGCTGCGTGATGATGATATTTAGCAGAATTCCTGGGCTATGGTAACTGTATGTTCTATCTAGATTCAGGGTATTGTCACAGTTCACTTACTCAGCTCACACACGTGACCAAGACCTACCTATCAATGGGATTGTCACGGCAGCCTTGGGCGTGGAGTCAGACAGTAGTAGCAGCAGTACAAAAAAGGCCAGGAAAATGTTCATACCTGGTAACGAAACGAAACCAAACAATTAAACATAGTTTAAATATTTGTTAGCCAAACATAACTATTTATCTTGTCTTAAACAGTGTTTCCCAAAGTGCGATGTCCGAGATCTCACTAACAGGACATGTCGAAACCCGGGAAAGTGTAGGGTTGCAAAAGTAGTAGGCGCTTGTATGTTACAGGAGACCTTAAGTAACACTGCAATCCATAATGCATATCGTAAGAGACGACTAAGGAGGGTTGGCGTGATACTGACAACCACAACCTTTAGACGTTTTAGCTGCCAAATCTAACACATCATGAATAAGTCTATGAAGGGTTTGGCGTGAGATTGTTAAAGATCTGTGCTCCAATGGGGGGGGGGGGGGAGGAGGAGGAGAAGGAGGAGGAGGAAGAGGAGAAGAAGAAGAAGAAGAAGAAGAAGAAGAAGAGGAGGAGGAGGAGGGGGAGGCGAGGAGGAGGAGCAGAACAAGAAGAAGCAGTAGCAGATGGAGGAAGAGGAGGAGGAGGAGGAGGAGGAGGGGGAGCAGAAAAAGAAGAAGCAGTAGCAGAAGGAGGAAGAGGAGGAGGAGGAGGAGGAGAAGCAGCAGTAACAGAAGAAGAAGAAGAAGAAGAAGAAGAAGAAGAAGAAGAAGAAGAAGAGGAGGGGGAGGCGAGGAGGAGGAGGAGCAGAACAAGAAGAAGCAGTAGCAGACGGAGGAGAGGAGGAGGAGGAGGAGGAGGAGGAGAGGGGGGAGCAGAAAAAGAAGAAGCAGTAGCAGAAGGAGGAAGAGGAGGAGGAGGAGGAGAAGCAGCAGCAGCAGCAGCAGCAGAAGAAGAAAGAGGAGGAGGAGGAGAAGCAGCAGCAGCAGCAGCAGCAGCAGAAGAAGAAGAAGAAGAAGAAGAAGAAGAAGAAGAAGAAGAAGAAGAAGAAGAAGAAGAAGAAGAAGAAGAAGAAGAAGAAGAAGAAGAAGAAGAACGAACGAACGAACTTTATTTTCAAAGGGTAACAAATTGGGCACGCAGGCCAGTCTTATATTCGGCCCTTCCAATCACTCATCTTTCGTCCATCAGTGCATTGTGCATTCACATAGGGAAAAAAAAACATTGTGAAATGAATGTTGTAAACATAAACAATGCGTGTTACCATGTCCCCATACACCCACCCATCCCCTATCCATACGCGTGTCCCCCACACACACATCCATCACCCAACCACACACTTACCCGCAGTCACATACATAGCCAGATCCACCCACCCATCCATCAACCCACACATCTCACAGAACCCACATACACCCTCACCCACCACACATCCCTCCACACACATCCCCCACCCACCCATACACAAACCCAGGCACACATGCATGCATCCACCCATCAATCAGCCACCCACACACCCCCACCTTCACACATCCACCATCCATTCGCACACATCCTCCACCCATCTCATAACCTACCAATACTCACCCACCCACATATCCTCCACAAACCACCCACACACCCCAACCACTCAGCCAAACACACATCCCCCAACCACATATCCAACACCCACACACATATTCCCGTCAACATACATATCCCGCACATACCCACACACAAAACCCGCACCCACGCACACATCCCCCACCCACACAATCTCCCCCACCCACACATCCCGCACCCACACACACACATCCCCCACCCATCCCCAACCTACACACACTCACCCTCCCACACATCCCCCACCCACCCACTCGCCAACCACCCTCTCCCCCAATCTCCAATCCACAATCACAAATCCCTTAACTACACATCTCACCATCCATACACTCACACACACACCCCCACACCAATACACACATCCCCACCAACCAACACATTCCTCATCTAAAAACACACACCTCTCACCCACACACACCCCACCACCCACATATACCCCACCAACGCACATCCGCCGCTCACACACATCTTCTCACACACAAACACACCCCCACCCATACACTCATCTCTCACACACATCCACCCACTCACGTACTCATCCATCAACCACTCACACCCACACATCACCCACCCACCCATCAACATCTGCATATCTCATCTACCCTCCCACCCACACACATCCAAACCACGCAGCTAAGCACACATCCTCCATCCGCACATACATCCTTCATCCACCCGCATATCCCACACCTCCCCCATCCCTCACACAACTCCCCTCCCACACAACACCTCACCCATAAGCACATCCCCCAACACACACACACACATCCCCCACATGCATTCCTCATTCACATCCCCGCCCACACATCTCTCATCCACACACACACACACACACACACACACACATATCTCCCCATCCACCCACATATCCCCCACCCACAGACATCCTCACCACCCACACATACATCCTCTATCCACTCACATTTACCACATCCAAACTCACACATTCCCACCCACACAGACATATCCCATTCACAGACACACACCCACACCCAACACCCACATTCATCACACACCCATCCCCCAATCTACACACATCTCCCACACACCCATTCACCCACCCAAATACACATTCCCTACCCACACCCCAACCCACAAACACCCACATACTTCCAATCTTCCTCCCAAATATCCCTACCCACACACACAATCCTCTCACACACACACACACACACAAACACATCCTCCACCGATCACACATCCCTTCACCCATCCACACATCACCCATCAACCCACACGCATCCCCCACACACAACCCCTCCACACATACATTCCCCACACCCTCACACATACACACATCCCTCACATACACACCCACACACATATCCTCACATTTAGACACATACATGTTGCCTCACATGATCACTGAAACTAATAAGAACAAACTCCCACAATTTACACACAGTTGAGGCACTGACGATTGTCGTGAGCATTCTCGCAAAAATGGTAAGAAATGGAGAAAAAATTGAACATATACATCGTGTAGCGTAAAAATTAGTGATGTAATTCAACTCTCTCTCTTTTCTCTATCTCACACACTATCTCTCTCTCTCTCTCTCTCTCTCTCTCTCTCTCTCTCTCTCTCTCTCTCTCTCTCTCTAAAGAAAGAAAGAAAGAAAGAAAGAAAGAAGAAGAAGAAGAAGAAGAAGAAGAAGAAGAAGAAGAAGAAGAAGAAGAAGAAGAAGAAGAAGAAGAAGAAGAAGAAGAAGACCAAATCGTATTGTAACAACAATACCAATAACAACAACAACAGCAATTAAATTGACAGTAAAAACAATACCAATAACAACAGTAACAAAAACGACAGTAACAACAACAGCAATAACCACAGTAACAACAACAATAACAACAGAAGCGACAACAACAGTCACACTAACCTAGGGTCAGCTTAGCGGGAGACTCTGGAGGCACCCAGAAGATGACCATGGTCAGCAGGGACAACAAAGCACACGGCATGATGAGGATTAATGTGTAGAAGGCAACACGGCGTCTCAGGCGCAGCACAAACTTCAGGTCGGGGTAAGGCTCGGGGCAACATGTGTACTTCTTGATGTTCCTGTGACCTGCACCATTGAGACACACATATCTATAAAGCTCACTAGACACAAATGTAAATATAAAACACTGCACACACATATTTATAAAGCACGTTGGAAACACATATTTATAAGGCACACTGGACACATATTTCATTGACACAAATATCATTGACACAAATATCATTGACACATATATATATATATATATATATATATATATATATATATATATATATATATATATATATATATATATATATATATATATATATATATATATATATATAAAGCACACTGGACACAAATATTATTGACACAAATATCTATAAAGCACACTGGACACACATATTGACACACATATCTATAAAGCACACGGGACGCACATATTGACACAAATATCTATAAAGCACACTGGACACACATATTGACACAAATATCATTGACACAAATGTCTATAAAGCACGCCGGACACACATATTATTGACACATATATCTATAAAGCACACTGGACACACATATTGACACAAATATCTATAAAGCACACGGGACGCACATATTGACACAAATATCTATAAAGCACACTGGACGCACATATTGACACAAATATCTATAAAGCACACGGGACGCACATATTGACACAAATATCTATAAAGCACATGGGACACACATATTGACACACATATCTATAAAGCACACTGGACACACATACTGACACAAATATCTATAAAGCACACGGGACGCACATATTGACACAAATATCATTGACACATATATCTATAAAGCACACACAACACTCAGATAGCCCCGAAGTGCTCATCTATACAGATGGATCTGTTGTAAAGCAGCAGAGAAGTGCGTGGGCATTTACAGCCCGTTCAGCGGGCCGAACCGTTCAAGAATCCAGTGTGCCCACTCTATGACCACGAGCAGCATGACGATGGAGGTGATGGCAGTTACACAAGCTTTCATATGGCTGGAATCACAGCATTATACTAACGTGAGTGTACTAAGTGATTCAATGAGCATGATTCAGAAGGTCGAAGCTGGATCTGTACGTAGACAGTGGACTGAGTCGCTGCGGAAGTCTGTTGTCCGTAAAGTCACCTTCATCTTCGTCCCGGGACATGCGGGAGTCGAGGGAAATGAACGAGCTGATAAATTGGCTGGCTCTGCACCCCCTGTAGATGGCCAGCCCGTGGATCGTGCCGATGTTATTAACGTCCTCAAAGATTGGCGAGAACAGAGGACTTTGACGGCAGTGATTCCACATCGCTGTCCAGGATGAAAGACTTGGGAGTAAGAATCGGCACAGCCAGACGCGAGAGGTACTTCGGGAAAACAAAGCGCCTCGTCAACCAACACAGAACTGGCACTATTAGCCACCGGACGCTGATGCATATGCTGGGGGGAGGATCTGAGCACCTATGGACATGTCCGGAGTGCAATGAAGATACTCCAACTGATAACTGAACTGATCTATAAAGCACACTGGACACACATACTGACACAAATATCATTGACACAAATATCTATAAAGCACACTGGACACACATATTGGCACAAATATCATTGATACAAATATCTATAAAGCAACCTGGACGCAATCATCATTGACATACATATCTATAAAGCACACTGGAGCAGTTTGTCTGGAGATAGCCAATACAATTTTATATTCCATTCAGAGCAAGGCCTTCTTTTATCTACATAAAGTACGCCTTAGTAAGTATAACTTCCAATGCAAAATGCACAACAGAGATTAAGAGCAGAATAGGTCAAGGAAAAGCTGTATTTCAGAAATTGTAAAGTGTATTATGCAGTAAGTTACCATCATTGAATGTATGAGGTTGTAAGTGAGTGTTGACATGTTAAATATAACCTGTTTTGCTGTATGGAAGCGAATCATGGAACGTTAATGAACAAATTAGGAAAAGCTTGGAAGCAAAGGAGACGAATGTTACAAATTCCTTGGGCAGCCAGAAGTAACTAGCAATAATTGTCTGGAATAGGCTAATGAAACTATAATATTGTATACAACAATAAGAAATAGACACACATCTTTCTTTGGGCATGTGATTAGAAGATGTGCATATCTGGAAACATCAGTGGGGACAGAGGCAGACCAAAAGAAATGATGTTGGATGGACTCAGAAGGTGGCATGGATGAATATCATCAGCAGAATTGATCCAGGGCACTGATGACAGAAGAGATCTGTGGAGAGACATAACACCTACAACAGTTGCATGGCACATAATGATGAGTCATATGGATAACAATATACAGGAAATGCATTACATAGATAAAGAACAGAATAGGGATAGTACAAACTGCATTTTATCAAATCTTATTTATGCAATAAGTCCTTGTCAATGGAAGTTACAAAGAGAATTCTCACATGTTACATAGAACCAGGTCTAACATATAGTTGCGAATTCTGGACAATCGGTTAACAAACGAACAGATCACTGGAAGCTAAGGAGAAGATTTCTTGGACAGCCAAAATGTGGACAATCTATGGGAGGATAAATCTCAAAGACAACATATCACAAACATCCTATTCCGGCCACCTTATGGGTAGATCAAAACTAGGACATGTGACGATTAGAAAGGTTTGTTGAAAAAGAGATAGAGGAATACAGCGAGAAAAAATTCTTGAAAGGCTATGTCATGGCACGGAAGGGAGTCAACACACGAATTGATACATGTCGCTGCAGATAGCACAATGTAGAGAAACATGATCGCCCACGTCAGTCGGGAAGGCACTTGAAGGTGATGATCTAGCAAACACACGGAAGTACATTTGGACAATAGCCAGCCAAAAGGCAGATTCCCTTAGGAGTATGAAGTGCTTAGCTTTTCCTTATTTGCATTGCATTGCGTCGTATAAGGTAGGCGACAGGTTCCCTGTCTTTGCTGATATTAACTTAAAACTGAATATCTATCACACATATGTCAGTCTCAACTTGAATGTTTCTCTTGAATATATCTGTCTTCCGTTCACAAATGAAATATAGCACAAATGAAATATAATAATTCGTTTGCACAACTCGATCACATTGACACACAGGCGGATCTATAGGTATCTCTCTGCTGCCATAAACGTATCTCACGCCCAAAGACTCGAGTCGCATTGTTCTATCTTACGCCCAAAGTCTCAGACGCCATGTGCCGAGAATAAGATGAGCTTGTTCGTCCACTCATCCAACAGCTCTGAGTCAATCTTGACAACTTCATGCAATCTAGCGCAACCTGAATTTAACGCCTACATCCCTGGTCTGTCGACTTTAACAGTCAGGCCACCTCAATCCCTTGTCCAGCTTCAGGACCTTGACACCTAACAACTACCGTTCGTAGAATATCTTGGGTGGATCTGATTAATCTCATTATTATTTCACTGCACTAATCGCTGTCCGGACCAGCAACTGTTGACTGAATGGCCCAAGGAGAGATGGACGGAAGTGTTTGGCCGCCGTGACTGAAAATAAATAACCAGACAACCATGATGAAGAAATTTAGATAAAGATGATGAAGAAAATAAGATAGATAACAATGATTAAGAAGGTATTTTAGATAACGATGATGAAAAAATAAGTTAAAGATGATGGAGAAAGGAAATATAAATAACGATGATGCAGAAGGTAATATAGATAACAATGATGAACAAATGTGTTAGTTAAAGATGATGAAGAAAGGAAATATAAATAATGAGATGAAGAAGGATGAAGAAGAAAATATAGATAACAATGATGAACAAAGGAATAGCAATATGATAAACAACTCTAGCGAGACGATGACCCCGGCCAGTTACCTGAGTTCTCTATGATCTCCCACTCGTGGTTCACCATGTATGAACCCATCTCGAACATCTTTCGATCTGAGGATACAGCCATTAAATTTTAACTGAGGATAGAATCAGTAATGTTTAACTGAGGATAAAATCAGTAATTTTTAACTGAGGATAGAGCCACTCATGTTTAACTGAGGATAGAATCAGTAATGTTTAACTGAGGATAGAATCAGTAATGTTTAATTGAGGATAGAATCAGTAATGTTTAACTGAGAATAGAATCAGTAATGTTTAACTGAGGATAGAATCAGTAATGTTTAATTGAGGATTTTGTTTTCTCGCATATCCTTTACAGGACACCGCTGTCAACATCAGCATTTTTTAGCTGATTGTTGATTTCTTGGCAAGATTACGCTCAGTAGTTTGCCTTAATTGAGGATAGAATCAGTAATATTTAACTGATGATAGAGTGTTGAGGTGCTACATAGAACCTGTACTTTTATATGGATGTGAAGCGTGGACAATGAGCAGACAAGCTGACAAACATCTGATGGCTGAGGAAACATGGTTTCTGCGGAAAATGCAAAGAATACCATGGAAAGACAGAAAAACCAATGAACAATCTGTGTAACAAATACACTCCCGGCATTAATCCGTGTAACTAATACAATCTTGGCATTAATCTGTGTAACAAATACAATCCCGGCATTAATCTGTGTAACGAATACAATCTTGGCATTAATCTGTGTAACAAATACAATCCCGGCATTAATCTGTGTAACAAATACAATCCCGGCATTAATCTGTGTAACAAATACAATCAATAACTGTAGGTGTCTCTGTGGCAAAGTGGTTACACCGCTTGCCTGACGCTCCAAATGGCGTGGGTTCGATTCCCGGCTCTGTCAGTTGGTTCAGGAGTAATGTTTTCTATGAGACTCCGGGGACTCGTCGCTGGAGCTACGGAGTTCGTACGGAGGCAGCCCTGCGGAAAGAGACCGAGCAATATGGGATGAAACCCGGTGGAATGAAGTCAAAATTCTCGCCTTTAAAACCTTTAAACACCTTACTTGATTTAAAGTGGATGTCCAGCTGAAAGCCGTTGTAGGTCCATGACCCGAATTTGAGAATACAGATCTGCTCGTCCACGGGGAAGTACAGCGTGTCAAAGGCACATGAACTTCTGAGAATGGCTTGAGGCATCCAGAGAACGCTCCCATTGGACTCCACAACAACCAAGGCATTCCGCTGCTCCCGGAGTCTGTCGTCGGCGCTGGAATAGAGTGACGTGTGGTCAATCACTGACGCTAGTGAATTAAATGCATTCTATATCACTAAAGTTGGGACAGCAGAAAATGGTGGCTAGCAAGCTTGCTTACTGGACATGTGTTTAAACCACCATCGAGTTGGTGGGGGGGGGGGGGGAAGAAGCCCTTTTTAATCGACCGAGGGTAAAATGGGTATCAGGAAATCTCCGTGTAAGTGAACGCCGCTTAGCGTGGCGGGATAGGGTTATATCCCATTAAAGGAGAATAAGGTGCCGCCTTCCCTCCGCTAGCCTAAGGGACACACTTGGGCAATGTGTGGGTGGGTCTGGGATGTATGTGTAGGTGGTGGGGTATGTGTGCGTGGGAGATGTGTGTGGGCAGATGGGGGATGTGTGAGTGGGGGATGTGCGTATGGCTGGGGTGATGTGTGTGTGTGTGGGTGGGGATGTGGGTGTATGGATGAGGGGATGTGTGGTTAAGTTATGTATGGTTGGGGATGGGTGATTAGGGGTGTGGGTGGGTGGAGGATGTGTGGGAGGGTGAGTGTGTGATGGTTAGGCGATGGATGGGGTATGTGTGGGTGAGTGCGGGATGTGGGGGTGGGTGGGGAGAGATGTTGTGGGTGGTAAATTGTGTGTAAGTTGAGGATGTGTGGGATGAGTGCGGGATGTGTGTGGGTAGGTGCGGGATGATTGAATTGGACGGGGATGTGTGTGTGTAGGTGAGGGGATGTGTGTTTGGCTGGGTAGTGGAGTGTGTAGTGAGTGAGGATATGTGGGTAGGTGAATGTGTGTGGGTTATGGGATTGGTGGGGGAAGGTGTGGATGGGTGGGGGTGTGTGTGGGTTGGGGGTGTGTGTGAGTAAGGGATGTGTGGGTGGTGGATGAGTGGTTGGGTGGGATATATATGTATATCTGGGGATGTGTTTGTGGGTGGGGAATGTGTCTCATCACATGGTAATATGCATTGTTTATGTTTACAACATTCATTTGACAATGTTTTCTTCCTATGTGAATGTATCATGCACTATTGATGAACGAAAGACAAGTGATTGGAAGGGCCGAATGTAAGACGGGCCTGCGTGCCCAATTTGTTACCCTTTGAAAATAAAGTTGTTCGTTCGTTCGTTGGTTCAATCCCATCCCCACATATAATCCTAACCCCACCCATAAACTAAACTTTAACCCCAAAACTAACCCCAACGAAGGTCGGCATGGATAAGAGCAGTCAATTATATGCCATGCCGGAAAGCGTGGGCGGTCATGACTCGCCATTTCACTCGATCACCAGTGTCGTGGATCAGCTGTTACTGTCTCGACCATGCCGTGTGGCCAAGCCATCCAGGTATTTACTTCTCGGTCTTCCCTTAGGTCTGTTCCCTTCAATCTTGCCAGTTGTCACCAAGTTCTTCAGTTTATTTCTTCTCATAACATGTCCAAAATTTTTTTCTACTGTCTACGTCTAATTTCTCTATTCGATTTACGATTTTCATTTGTCTCCTGTAGTACTTGGTCATTGGTTTTTCTGTCTGTCCACGGTATTCTTTGCATTCTCCTCAGAAACCACATTTCTGCAGCCATAAGGTGTTTTTCAGCTCATTATCCAAGTTTCACATCCATACAAAAGAGCAGGCTCTATGTATCCCCTCAACACTCTTGTTCTCGTTTTAATTATCATCTTTTTATTGGTCAGTATGTTTTTCATCTTGCTAAAGGCTACTTTTGCCATGGCGATTCTTGTTCTAATCTCTTCAAGGCAACTCCCATCAGATGTTATGACTGTTCCGTGATAATTGTTTCGATTCACCTGTTGAAGAATATTACGATTTATTTATATATCATATTGTGGTATTTCGTTCTTCCTAGTGACGACCATAACCTGTGTCTTCTTACAATTTAATTCTAACACCAGTTGTTCACTGTGTGCAACAACCGCATCTACTAATTGTCCGGTGTGTTGATGCCGAGGTAGCGTGTTGAACTCCTACACCGGTCAGTTGGACTAAAATATCGACTTATAGTCCTTGACGTGGGGACGTAAATTACAAGTACCTCAGAAGACGAAGTCTGATGGCGAGTGATACTGGTAATAAGGAATTCCAATCCACACGAAAAATCAGTCCAGTGCACGCAAAAAAAAAAAAAAAACAACAAAACTAATACTCACCACATCCCATCCACCCCCCCCCCCCACTTTAAGGCGAACTCTAACCCTAAGACCGATTTTAATCTCCACTCTAACTCTAATACCGATTTTAATCTCCAATCTAATCCTAAGCCCGATTTTAATCTCCACTCTAACCCTAATCCCGATTTTAACCTCAACTCCAACTCTAACCCCAATTTTAACCTCAACTCTAACTCTAACCCCAATTTTAACCTCAACTCTAACCCTAACCACAAATTTAACTCCGACTCTAACCCTAACCCCAAATTCAACCTCAACTCTAACCCTAACCACAACAATAACCATAACCACCCTTTGACCTAAGATAAAAAGTTAGCAACCATCAAGTATTAAGACTTGAGCTGAGTAGAGTTGTGCTGAGTTAAGTTGAGCTAAGCTGACTTAAGTTCAATTGAGTTGAGCTGAGCTGAGTTGAGTTCAGTTGAATTAAGCTGAGTTAAGTGGAGCTTCGTTGAATTGAGTTGGGTAGAGCTGAGTTGAGTTGAGTCAAGAACCGATATGACAGTACTTGGAACATTCTCATACGCGCTCGGTCCACATCTTCAACAGCCAGCAAAGAGTGTCAATACTAATGGTACTAGCTGCAGTATGGTTATGTGTCCGTCCGGCCTTTCCTCAATGTCCTGAATATCGCCAGATCCTCTGGTCACCCCCGTGAAGCACGATTCCCTCCAGGCCCTGGTGATCATTACCATCAATACAACTTCCAACACGGACCCATTCATTTAATTGTCTTAAACTTACTAACTTCCTGTAACGACCCGCATTGATCTGTGACTGACATGTAATTATTAATCCTCATCATTGACCCATGTGGGCTCAAAAGATAAAGTGGCAATTGGGCTCTTAAACAGATGCTGACAAGAGTGGATCAATGACAGCCTCTGATATTGCTTCTTTTTAATGTCTCATTGTATCTCTTCTGACGTGTATGAGAGACATCTCTCGCTTTCTCCCCCCCCTCTCTCTCTCTCTCTGTATCTTTCTATCTCTCTGTCTTTCTCTCTCTCTCTGTCTCTCTCTCTCTCTCTGTTAGTGTCTCTCTTTCTTTCTTTCTCTCTCTCTATGTCTCTGTCTAAAGAAAAAATAAATAAAGTTGATTTGACTTGACTTGATTTGATTTGTCTCTCTCTCCCTCACTGTGTTACTATCTCTCTTTCTATCTCTCTGTCTCTTTCTCCCTCTCTCTGTGTTAATGTCTTTCTTTCTGTCTTTCTGTCATTCTGTCTTTCTGTCTGTCTTTCTGTCTGTCTGTCTTTCTTTCTTTCTTTCTTTCTTTCTTTCTTTATCTCTGTCTCTTTCTCTGTCACTGTATCTTTCTCTGTCTATCTCTGTCTCTGTCTGTCTGTCTGTCTGTCTGTCTGTCTGTCTCTCTCTCTCTCTCTCTCTGTTATCTTCATTCTCTCTCTCTCTCTCTCTCTCTCTCTCTCTCTCTCTCTCTCTCTCTCTCTCTCTCTTTCTCTTTTTCTTTCTCTATTACTGTCGCGTTCATTCTTTCTTTTCTCATTCTTCTGACATATCGCTAATGTCTCTCTCTCTCTGTTACTGTCTCTTTTTCTTTCTTTCTCTCTCTCTCTATGTCTCTGTCTGTCTGTCTGTCTGTCTGTCTGTCTGTCTGTCTGTCTCTCTCTCTGTGTTACTGTCTCTCTTTCTATCTCTCTGTCTCTTTCTCCCTCTCTCTGTGTTAGTCTTTCTTTCTTTCTTTCTTTCTTTCTTTCTTTCTTTCTTTCTTTCTTTCTTTCTTTCTTTCTTTCTTTCTTTCTTTATCTCTGTCTCTTTTTCTGTCTCTTTCTCTGTCTGTCTGTCTGTCTGTCTGTCTTTGTCTCTTTTTCTCTCTGTTATTGTCGCGTTCATTCTTTCTTTCTCCTCATTCTTTCTGACATACCGCTAATGACAATCACTGAAGTATTCACTTACCTCAGTAACCTAAAAAACTTAAACTCATTTGGGTTAGATGGAATCAGCAGCCGGATTCTCCGTTGTGCTGCGCCAGTGATCTGTATATCACTAACCTATGTATATAAGCAGTGCCTCGCCAAAGTCCACTTTCCATAGGCTATCAAAATCGCTAAGGTGTACCCTCTTCTTAAATCTGGTTCATTGGACAATAGTCTCCCGAACAATCACAGACCCATTTCCTTACTATCATCACTATCTAAACCACTAGAAAAACACATACATAAAGTAACATTACAGTATTTAGTTCGCAACAAGCTTATTGTTGACAGTCAATCGGGATTTCCACCAAACTTTTCTTGCCATACGGCCCTAACTAACATAATAGAATATTGGTATCAGAATATAAACAACAGTCTATGTGGTGCTGTGTTTTTCGATTTCAGGAAAGCATTTGATATGATATACCATGTTATTGTAATTAAAAAAACTAGAGACAATGAAAATTGCCTCTAATGTAGTCACTCTAATAACATCTTTTCTGTCAAACATAAAGCAAGTAGTATCACACAATAAATTGTGGTGGTTGGGGGAAGTATGTGGGGTGTGTGGGTGGGGATGTGTGTTTGTGGATGGGAAATGTGTGGGTGGGGGGTGTGAGTGGCTTAGGGATGTGTAGGTGGATGAGGGAGTTGTATGTGTCGGGGTGGGATGTGTGAGTGGGTGGAGGATGTGTGTGGGTAGGGTATTGTGATCGAGAGATGTTTGGTTGGGGGTGGGTGGGTGGGGGTGTGTGGGTGTGTAGTGAAGGTGTATGCGTGAGTGAGTGTGTGTTGGTGGACGGGTAGGGAATGCGTGTGTGGGTGGGGAGAGGTGTGTGGTGTGTTGGTTGGGGATATTGTGTGGGTGAGGTATGTGTGTGTGGGTGGATGATTTTTGTGGTGTGTGAGTGGGGGTATGTGGGGTGGATGGGTAAGGGTATCTGTGTGGGTGTGGGTGGGAATATTGTGTGGTATATGGGTGGGGGACATGTGTGTGGTGTGTAAGCGGGGATGTGTTGGTGAGGGATGTGTGTGTGTGTGGTGCATTGGTTGGGAATAATGCGTGGTAGGGGGTGTATGTGATGTGCGGGTGGGGGATTGTGTGGTGGGGGACTAGGTTATGGCATGTGTGGGTGGGTGGAAGTTGTATGTGTGGGTGGTGGGGTGTGAGTGAGTGGATTGGGGATGTATGGGTGGTTAGGGAGATGTGTGTGTGTGTGTGTGTGGGGGGGGGTAGGGACATGTCAGTTGGTGGGGATGTGTGTGTATGGTTTAGGGATGTTTGAGCGGATGTGCGATGTGTGGGTTGGTTAGGGATTGTGTGCATGGGTGGGGAATATGTTGTCGAGTGAGATGTGGCTAAGGGATGGGTGGTTTGAGGTGTGGGTGGGGAGAGGATGTGTGGGTTAGGATGTGTATGTGGATGGGCGTGGGATATGTGGGTTGGTGGGGGAATGTTTGTGGGTGGCGAGTGTGTTTTGGTTGGGGGATCAGGTGAGGGCAGTGTGTGTGTGGGATGTGCGGGAGGGGGATGGGTCTGTTGGTGGGGTATGTATGTGTCCCTTGGTGTGCGTGTGTGTGGGTAGGTGGGGGTGTGTATGTGTCCCTTGGTGCGCGTGTGTGGGTGGGTAGGTGCGGGTGTTGTGTGGGTGGGGTGATGTATGGATAGGTGGGAGATGGGCCTCATAACATGGTAATTAGCCTTGTTTATGTTTACAACATTCATTTCACAATGTTTATTTTTCTTCCTATGTAAATGTATAATGCTCATGATGAACGAAAGACGAGTGATTGGAAGGGCCGAATGTAAGACGGGCCTGCGCGCCCAATTTGTGACCCTAATAAAGTTGATTTGATTTGATTTAATTTGTCTCAAACCACTACCTTCAATATTGGAGTACCGCAAGGCTCTATTCTTTTCCCCTCTTTTAATTGTCATCTATATTAACGATCAAGCTTTGCATCTTTCGTCGTCCTGCGATCTATTTGCAGACGACTACAAAACATTAGGCCTAATCACTGATAGAATAATAACCTTTAATTCCCACGTTCAAGCGATCGTTAAACAAACAGCGAAAAGAAGTCTACCAACTCGCCAAAATTAAAAATGTCCTTGATAAGAACATAAGGATAAATTTTATACTTCTCACAGACACATTTTGACCACTGCTCTACAATTTGGGACGGTTGTTCCAATTCAAGCACCAAGCGACTTTATTCGCCCCAGAAAGGGCCATAATTTAATTTATAGCAATAATTTATCTGACAATCTTAGCCTGCATAAACGCTTTCAGTTACTACCACTCCGCAAACGCCTGCTTTTCAATAAGGCCAAACTAATTCACAAATTCCTACATCGGAAGGCCCCAATTTATCTTTGGCCATTGTTTATATATAATGCTAGACACAGTAAACGATTAACTATACTACACATTCCGAAGCCTAGGACTGACTTATACAAAACCAGCTTAACGTACTCTGCAGCTCAGCTGTGGAACAATCTTCCACAAGGACTCAAAGTCATCATCAATCATTATACATGTAACAGCAAATTATTCGAACACTATCTCAGTACGGATTACCTTCCCCCTTAATAATAGAAATAATAATAATAATAATAACAAAACCCTAGTATAACAGCCAGCCCCCCAGTATATTCCAAATAGCTAATAACAAGTGCTACATCAATATTTAATATCACTGAGTCGTGTAATATTGATGTTTGCATTTTGTCCATATCTTTATCTCACCTCATCATCTCATCTCATCGTGTTCCTCTTGTACCCTGCGGTGTCGAGATGAAGTATAAACAGCGGGAGAGTGCCTGCTTATGGGCTTCATGTATCGTTATTCCCATTTACTCTGTTATTCCCTGCGTCCATCGTTTACGTGGTCGGCCTCTTCGTCTGCTTCCCTCAGGTCTGTACATCATTGCTTGTTGTGGTATACTGTTAGTTGGTAACCTACTTGCATGGCCAAACCATTTGACTTGCTGCCTTCTAATAAAATCTAGTGCAGCTATAACCCCCACTTTAGTCCTGATTTCTTCATATTCTGATCTTATCTCTTCTTGATACGTTGAGTATTCTTCTCAGGAATGGCATTTCTGTTGTTGTGATTTTTCTTTTCTCTTTTTCTGTCATTGTCCAGGTTTGGCATTGGTAACATAGAGTTGGGAGGAAGATTGTGTTTTAAAGTGCTTTCTTAGTAGTTATTGATACATGTTTATTCTTTAGTATTGGTGCCATTTGTCCAATGAGTTTATTTGCCTTATTGGCTTCTTATGGGCTTCATGTATCGATATTCCCATGGACTCTGTTATTGTTGCTGTTCTCGGTTAGCCTTGCATGAAGTGTGAATGAAATAATGTATGAAAGAGAGTGATAGAATGGCAGAATGTTAGAGGGGCCTGTGTGCCCAATTCTTAACCCTTTGAAAATAAAGTATGTTCGTACGTTCTCTCTCTCTCTCTCTCTCTCTCTCTCTCTCTCTCTCTCTCTCTCTCTCTCTCTCTCTCTCTCTCTCTCTCTCTCTCTCTCTGCTATAGAGAAAATTACACATTCTTTTAAATTCTAACTGTCACATCACCAGTAAATCTTTAGAGATTGTAGCTATTTGGCCATATTCGTGCCAGTTTTATAGTTGTATAGAGAAACAGCACAATATTAGAGATTGTCGCTTCCAGATTATCTCTCTGTTAGATTTATGGTTTTCTTAAACAACTGCACAGTTTTACAGTTTATCTCAAGAAGAAGAAGAAGGAGCAGGAGGAGGAGGAGGAGGAGGAGAAGAAGAAGAAGAAGAAGAAGAAGAAGAAGAAGAAGAAGAAGAAGAAGAAGAAGAAGAAGAAGAAGAAGGAGGAGGAGAAGAGAAGAAGAAGAAGAAGAAGAAGAGAAGAAGAAGAAGAAGAAGAAGAAGAAGAAGAAGAAGAAGAAGAATAAAATGAAGAAAATGAAGAAGAAGAAGCGATAATTACATTAATGCAGGCCAAATCAATAAACAGTTACAAGGAGAAGGGTAATTTGTACACATTCTTTTTAAACCTGCTCCATCAATTTAAGGGCAAGACAGGAGCGATAATTCTTCACAATGTTCGTTGCTTTACATGCAGAAGAAACGGATGACTTCATCTAATAAAATTATCGCCCTTCTCCAAAGTTAATCATCATTAATCATTTCTGTGTGAGGAAATCTGTGTCACGTGCTTTCATCGCCAGTACCTCTTTAATTTGAATTTTGGTGGTTAAGGGAATAGGGCAAAGGGCAGGCAATAGAATTGTCACCGATTATTTCCCGGATGTGGGGGATGTGCTATTCTTTCACTGCGTGCGGCTTGTATGTTGATCTCATCATTATCTCATCTCATCTTAATCTTCTTGTACCTTCCGGTGTCGAAGTGAAGCATACACAGCGGGAGAGTGCCCACGTTTGGGCTACATGTATCGAGATTCACAAGGACTCTGCTGTTCCTTCTGCCCATCGTTTAAATGGTCGGCCTCTTCTTTCTGGTTCAATTGATGTGGATCTAACGTCTTAAAATGGGCCGCATTTGTATTGAATACGTGACAAATCACTTCATAGAACAAGGCTGGATCTGGTATATCAAAAGCGACGTTCTTCATCATCATCATCATCATCATCATCATCCAGTGCCTTGCTGACTGGCGTAGGCGAACATGCCTCTTCACAAATTACGATCTCCGACGTCATGGATCAATTCGTGTGTTGACTCCCTTCCGTGCCATGACACAAGACTGTCAAGAATCTTCTCACGCTATTTTCTCCAATGTCTCTTTCCGCAAATCTTTTCGGTTGTCACAACATGTTCCAGTTTTTGTCTTCTCATAACGTGGCCTAAAAAGGATGACTGCCTATTTTTGGTGTTTGTGATAAGTTGTCTTAGCGACTCAGCTTCCCGTAAAACGTCCTGATTGCTCATTTTGGCTGTCAACTTAATTTTCAGCATTCTTCTATAAACAACATCTCCAAGTCTTCCGTGGCTTTTTTCCCCTGCCTGCTTACTTATTGTCCAGGATTCTCAGCCGTGTGTTAAAATTGGTTCTATGTACCATGCAAAAACACTTTAAAACAAAACACTTTCAAGGACAATGACAACATGTTCTTCGTTTCATAGAATGCAGTTTTTGCTTGTCCTCCTGGTCTATTGGTTACACGACATTCCCCGTAATCCCGTATACTCTCGTGAGTAACGTGATGTGCGCGATAATCGGTAGCGGTTCTCTCCGGGTCGGTTACTTACGGGGTATGTGAGCCGGTCGCTCAGAAAGCAATGGCAAACTACTGAGCGTAATCTTGCCAAGAAATCAACAGTCAGCTGAAAGATGCTGATGTTGACAGCGATGTCCTGTAAAGGATATGCGAACCAAAAAAAAAAAAAAACAAAAAAAAAAAAAAAACTTTAATTGCACATTTAGACACAATCTGTTTCTTTGATATCAACATAAACAACTGTAAAATTGCCTAGAAAATCACAACAACGTTGGGATTGATTGCAACGTTTTGGAAAAGATCTTGCGAATAACTTTATATGCCAAAATTTAGAATATTTAATGCAATGTCACATCAGTACTACTAGAAGGGTCAGAATCACGGAGAACAACGAAAATAATTCCTAGTAAACTACAGACATTCACTAGTTAATGAGTGCGCAGAATAGTGGGGTTACATTGTACAATGACAGAATCACCAGTGTGGAGTTCGTGGTGAGAACTAGACACATTCCGGTGAACCAAGAGGTGAGGAAAAGATGATGGTGCTGGATAGGGCAAACATTGAGACAAAGTGAGGACAATATAACTATCATTCATTGGCACCTTGCCGTCTTGACAGACGATAGTTTGTAAGGGATGGAGTTATTGCCTCTCCATAGCACAAAGCCTGGGCTAAAATATAGAGATCATGTGTTGCCCATGCAGCATGATCCTTCTCTCGGCCTGCCTAGTTCACTCCAGAGGAAAGGTAACACCTATACATCTGGAACAAGACAAGCTGCAGAAGCTGCCGGATCAGCAAAGCAATGCTCTAATTGTCCGCCTGTCGGAGCTTCGATCCTAGACCAGCCGCCAACCAAGGCTTAGGGCCTGGTCTGCCCTGCCATGACACTTTTGTCTTTAGGTTGCATTTCCTCGCACCAGGGTAACGCTTGTACCCTCCAAATTGCGCTCTTCCGCCCGAAGCCGTTGACACAATGTGGGGTGTCGGGTTTGGTAAGCGCTGCCCAACGTTCGGCGCTAACAGAAAACAGGTAGTACCGTCTACTGTTATACGGTAGCTCAGTCATATCTGACTAAGACCTGACACAAACAATATAACTAAAGAATTTCTAATGTGGAACACACAAGGCACAAGTGACATTTCTGTGGAAGAACTTTCTGTACTTCTACACAAGTGACATTCTATGGAAGAAATTTCTATATTTCTACACATATGATATTTGTAATAGAGAACTTTCTGTACTTAACACATGTGACATTTCTGTGAGACAAATTTCTGTACTTCTACACAAGTGATATTTCTGTGGAAGAACTTTCTGTACTTCTACACATGTGACGTTTGGGAGAACTTGTGTATTCAACAGAAGTATATTGTGTTATGCTGTACTGTGTTAAGTCGAACTACATCACTGGACATAATATCCCCAATGCTTGTTCATCCACCACTGCAGCAGTCATCCCAAAACAATTCTTTAGACTCTTCCCAGTCTGAGTTAGTTAGAATACAGACGTGTGATGAATTTTCATTGGCTTTCCTACCAATATAGTTATGCCGGTTCAACCTCCATTAGCGCCCGCGTATTCTCCGAAAAGAATATCTATAATTGCTACTAGAAAGCCGGTCTCCCTGGCCTAGGTGTTAAACGACTTTCTCCGACATCCCGTTTATCCACTTAGGGTAACGCAGCGCGCGAGAATTGGAAGCGGTTCTCGCCGCGTTGGTAACTTGCGGGATAAGTGAGCCAGCCGCTCAGAAAGCAATGGCAAACTACTGAGCGTAATCTTGCCAAGAAATCAACAACAGCGGTAAAATGCTGATGTTGACAGCGATGTCCTGTAAAGGATGTGCGACAACAAAATAAAAAAAAATAGACAACCTGCCAAATTCGTGACGAAGATGTTACAGACGCGATTCGTGATCCCGCATACCCGCGTTAGAAAACATATCTGCGCGCGATTTGGCAGCAGACTGCGCTGTGTTGGTGGTTTTACGAAATGGTATAGGTGCCCGTCGTTCAGAAAACAATGGCAAACTACTGAACCTAAATTTGCCAAGACATTACAACAGCAAATAATGCTGGTGTTGACTGCAACGTTATGTAAAGGATATGCAACCAACTTTAACTAGTAAACCTACAATGGGTATTTAAAACAAGTCCTTTACCAGAAGCTTGTCGTGGGTTGTGAAGTGTTTGGGCCATCACATTTGTGTAGGGTGAATACGTGGTCAGTCTCGCCCTCAGGTAGCGAAAGACGAGAGCTAGCAGAGAATTCTTGCCCGACCACACTCATGTACTTGTCCACATATAGTCCTAACCGTTACACCATCCCACCCATTACACAATGGGAACTGTCTCGGGAGACAAGTGGTCACGGGAAAAACAAAACTGATCAATCGCATTTCATTCAATGATGTTTTCTTCTTCTTCCTTTGTCCTGCTAAGTTTGCCGTGAAGAGTCCCAGAGAGGAGGAGGATATTATTTTCTTTGTTTCGCTTCTCTTGCTGCTTGTGCTAACGTTATATCTGATCTCTTCGATGTTTCTTTCAGTCCATCTAGTCAACTCTTCCTGGGTCGTTCTCTCACCTTGTATCCCGATGTTCTCACGTAGATTACTCTAGCCGCTAGTTGATCTTGTTCCATTCTAACTAAATGTCAGAACCATTTAATTCTTTGGTTTTCTATAAAGTAATAGGTGTTATCCCTACACTTGTATTTAGTTTCTCATTTGTCTCTCTATCTCTTCTTGTTTTTTTCATATGCGTTTCTTAAGCATCTCATCTCACAGGTTGAGATTTTATGCCTCTGTGTTTCTAGGGCTGTCCTTGTCTGACATTGCTAACCCAGGGTTAGCGTCTGTCAGCTTCTCTTTTGTATGCATGTTCATATTTGGATGTTTTAGAATAGGTGCTATCTGCTAGTTGATATTGTTCCATTTCTATATTCTCATTTCAATTCTATTTCTCTATCTATTTCTTCCATCCCCAAAAAAGTCGCTTAAAAGTCGACAGGGTCGACTTCATTGCACCGGGTTTTATCCCATATGGCTCGGTCTCTTTCCGCAGCGCGGAAAGCGTTGCACAAATCACGAGCTCCGTAGCGACGACCCACAGAAGTCTCAGAAAAATTTCACTAGTGAACCAAAGGTTGCGGCCCGAAATGGAACCCACAACCTTCGGAGCCCGAGTCAAACGGCTTGACCACTTCGCCACGGAGACCTCTCCACTCTACTAACTTGAATTGATGTTCCAAGTATATTTACATCGAGCGATATCGCATACGCAAATGCCTAAAACTATACACCCCAGAACACTAACTCAAATAAATTCGCCTTTATCATTTCAAGGCTAACGCTCTCAAATGTTCAAGGAGTCTCCCACCCAACATTGTCCTTCATCCAGTATCTTTTCCCTCTTTCCTCTTTGTGTTCCATCAACCCATTATCAATCTGCATAGCAACTGTAATGTCCGTCTGATATACAGACTTATCCAGTGCAGCAACGTCTTCCTTTAATCCCCTCACACAATTATGTATTCCTCACACGCCCCTCGTTCATGTCGGCCAACTCGTATCAAAATTGGACCGCGCTCGCGAGACCATTTCTGATAGCAATCGGGAATTCCAGAAACGAGGGCCGAATTCAAATGCAACTTCACTACGCTGCAGAAGGCGGGATGCACTTATCCAATTTGTCCCAGTATATCAGCTCCACTAGCGGGCGCGTTAACGAAGTGGATATGTAACTGCGCTGATAATGTCATGAACGCTGACAGATGAAGTTTGAAACCTGGGCTCGTCGCCTGTGAAAGAGAAGGAAAGCTTGGCCACACATTCCTCCTTGCATTCAGCGTACAAGACGTATTGGCCTTTTCCCACTGGAGACCCACAGCGGGAAACTGCTTGGGGACACATTTAGCTTGCGCGTTGGTGTAACGGTGAGGAACTTACTCTGATAATGGCATGAGAGTGGTTGGACAAGGGTTCCATGTCTAGGATCGACGTTCGCTACGGTAGGGATTGATTGATTGATTGATTTAGGAACCGACATCACAGCATTCGGGGCATTCCCATATGCGCTCCGTCCCCATCCTCTGCAGCCAGCGAAGAGTTCCAACACCAATAGTTCCAGTAGCAATCTGATTATATGTCCGTCTCGCCTGTCCTCTGAGCGTCGAGCGTCTTCCAGATCCCTTCGTCACTCCTCGCTGCCTCATTCTTGCCAGACTATGGTGATCCATCTGCTCCTCCGAGGTGTACACATGCTCCCACAAGGCCGCAACCACGTCTGCCTTGTCATGCATCAATACTAAACCAAGTTTTGCCGAGCCAGCCAATCTGTCGGCCTGTTCATTCCCCAGCACACAGGCATGCCCCGGAGAAAACATCCAGGTCATGCATGCCACCCGTGTCCTCCGAAGCGAAGCAAGCCACTCTTCACGAAGCCTGCCCGTCCTCACCTTCCTCAGCATGCTTTCTGAGTCAGTTAAAATCACGATGTGTGTGTGTGTGAGTGTGTGTATTATGTAGGTATGGAAAGACTGGCTGCTTATCCCTCCGAGCACACAAAATACAACCAGACACGATGTGCGTGCCACACAACTCCGGCAAACGGAAATCACACTGTTAAAAATAATAATGAAAATAACGTTAAAATAACATAATAATAGTAATTCTTTTTAGCATATCCTATTTACAGGACATCGCTGTCAACTCCAGCATTTTACCGCTGTTGATGTCTTGGCAAGATTACGCTCAGTAGTTTGTCATTGCTTTCTGAGTGACCGGCTCAAATACCCCGTAAGTATCGAGCGCAATGCGATCCGCTACAGAATCTAGCGCAGCTGCGTTACCCTACGTGGATGTACGGGATTACAGAGAAAGACGTTAACCCCTTAGCCAGGGAGACCGGCAATAATAGTAATACTATTTTATTTTATCTTATTTTTTACTTTATTATTAAAATGGTTATGTTGTACACTGTGATTTACATTTGCCGGATTTGTTGTCATCATCTTTGTCTATTATCTCTGGCGTTTACAAAAAAAAAAATAAAAAAAATAATACTAATAATAACATCTTTGTAAATTAGAGAAAAGAATTATTGTCTAAAACTATACGCAGTTGTACCATGTGTCCGTGAACCATGGACAATTAGTAAACAAGCAACAAATACTTCCCCAAGTCTGTAGGTTAACATAAGAATGCTAAACATTCCTTGGTTGATGCCTATCAGTGGACTGAGTCGCTGCAGAAGTCTCTTGTCCGTAAAGTCACCTTCATCTTCGTCCCCGGACATGTGGGAGTCGAGTGAAATGAACGAGCTGATAAACTGACTGGCTCTGCATCCCCTGCAGATGGCCAGCCCATGGATCGTACCCATGTTATTAACGTCCTTAAAGATATGCCGAGAACAGAGGACTTTGACGTCAGTGAATCCACATCGCTGTCCAGGATGAAAGACTTGGGGGTAAGAATTGGCACAGCCAGACGCGAGAGGTACATTGGGAAAACAAAGCGCCTCGTCAACCAACACAGAACTGGCACTATTAGCCACCGGACGCTGATGCATATGCTGGGGGGAGGATCTGAGCACCTATGGACCATGTCCGGAGTGCAACGAAGATACCCCAACTGATAACTGATAACTGTGCCCTATTGACAACGAAGGAGTTTTTTTTTTTTTTTAAACTATTATTTTATATAAGTTTATGTTTTTTTTTCTGTAGATATGTTTGTTCCTCTAAAAGTACTGGAGAGTTTTGGTCAGAGACCATAACTTTATGAAGGGAAAATCCCAACTGCACCTCCCCGCGGTAGAGGATGGAAACACACTACGGTGTGGCTAACACAGCTCTGGGGACCGAGTATCCACCGGAATAAGTGGACAACTCTGCAGCTGAGCAGAGCAGGGCACTCACTTGTCCTTACAGTCGGAAATGGCTGTCAAAGGCAGAGGTAAAAAGACCACCATGTGAATGTGGAAGGCAAGGGGAAACCACCACATTATCTTCCCAAGACTTCATGGCAAAACATATTTCAAAGTTAGTGAAGGACGTTAATGGCTGTCTTAGGGCATCCTCGTCCGGTAGGGACAGTCATGAGCCACAGGTGACACCAGACCGTCATCCAGCTACTGATGGCAAAAACTTAACTAAAATAAATAAATTTAGAGTAGGAACATGGAATGTTAGGACATTAAATGAGCTTAGGAAAGTTGACCAATGTTCTAAGAGAGATGGATAGCATGAAAATGAATATACTAGGCGTTAGTGAGATGAGATGGAAGGGATCGGGCAAAATTATAGCTGACAATCACACAATAATTTATTCTGGAGGGGATACTCACGAAAAAGGTGTAGGAATAATATTAGACGAAAAAACAGCCAAGTCAATTAATGGATACTGGTGTATTTCAGATAGAGTTATTATGGTAAAAATCAAAGGCAAACCAATAGACATAAATATTATACAAGTATATGCACCAACAGCAAGCAGTAGTGATGAAGAAATACAACACTTTTATGACGAAATAGAAATGGCGATGGCTCAAATTGGATCACAAGAAATAAAGATAATACTTGGTGATTTTAATGCAAAAGTAGGAAAGGGAAAAATGGAGGATGTAGTGGGGAATTATGGTTTAGGTACAAGAAATGAAAGAGGGGAAAAGCTAATAGAATGGGCAAATATCAATGATATGATAATTGGAAACACATGGTTTAAACACCATAAAAGACGACTGTACACATGGATAAGCCCTGATAAGAAAATACGCAACCAAATTGACTACATACTAATTAATAAAAGATTTAGAAATGCTTTAATTAATATAAAGACAATGCCTGGTGCTGACTGTAATAGTGATCATGTACCACTATGTGGACATATAAAAGTAAGATTAAAGAGAGGGGAAAAAAATGGTTAAGAACATGAGACTTAATAAAGAGGTTCTGAAAATAGATAAAGAAATGCAAGAACAATACAGAGTGACTGTGAAAAATAGGTACAATGCAATAACTAAAATACAGAGTATAGATGAACAATGGGAAATGTTAAGGGACTCCATTCATCTAACTAGCAAAGAAGTATTACCGGAGAGAGGCAAAATAGCTAAGAAAAAATGGATGAATGAAGATATCTTAAAACTGATGGACAAAAGAAAACAGAGTAAAAATGACAAACAAGAATACGCTAAGATAAATAAAGAAATAAAAGATAAATGTGGGAAGGCTAAAGAAAGTTGGTTAAACGAGCAATGCAAAAAAATTGAATTAAATTCCATTAAAGATACAAAAAATATGCACAGACAAATCAGTGAGCTTACAGGAAGAAAAATAAGAATAAATACAGGAAAGAACAGGAAAGATAATATTAGAGGAAGATGCTATAATGAAGAGGTGGAATGAGTATATAAGAGAATTATATGAAGGAGAAAGGGAAGAATTAACAGAAGATAGTAACTTAGAAGGTCCACCTATTCTGAAAGAAGAAGTCGCTGACGCTATGAAACGTACGAAGAAAAGAAAAACAGCTGGGCCAGATGAAATCACAATAGAAGAATTAGAAGTATTGGGAGAATTTGGAGTAAATATATTAACCAAAATGTTGAATGATATTTACAGCAGTGGATATTTACCCAGTGATATGCTGAAATCTGTATTTATAGCTATACCAAAAAGACCAGGAGCAATTGATTGTGAAGATCTTCGTACAATTAACCTTATAAACCATATCACTAAGCTTCTACTCAGAATCATAATGAGAAGAACCAAAAGAAAATGAAAATGGAAATTAGTGAAGAACAGTATGGATTTGTGGAAGGAAAGGGCACAAACAATGCAATTTATACATTACGGACACTAATAGAAAGGTCAATAGAGAAACAGAGAGACATATATTTGTGCTTCATAGATTATACTAAGGCATTTGATAAAGTAAAACATGATGAACTGATTAAAATGTTGGAAGATATCAACACTGATGGAAAAGATTTAAGAATAATAAAGAATATTTACTGGAACCAAGTAGCTGCAATTAAAATGGGAAATAAAGAGGGTAGTTACGAACAGATAAAGCTAGGAGTACGACAAGGGTGTGTCTTGTCACCAGATCTTTTCTCCCTGTATAGCGAAGTAATAATGAGAGAGATCAAAGAGAAGCCAGGAATACTAATCGGAGGATATAATATAAACAATATACGCTATGCAGATAACACAGTATTGGTGGCGGATAATTCAACAGACCTACAACAATTATTAGACGTTGTAGTAACAGAGAGTGCAAGGAAAGGACTCTCCTTGAAATATCAAGAAAACAGTAACAATGGTAATATCAAAGAAAATGGTGACACCAAAATGTGACATAGAAATAGAAGGGAAAATCCTTAACCAAGTTGATAATTTTAGATACCTAGGGGCATTTATAACATCAGATGGAAGATGTACAACAGAGATTAGGAGCAGAATAGGGCAGGCAAAAGCCGCATTTCAGAAAATGAAGAGTATCTTATGCAATAAGTCACTATCACTGAATGTAAGAAAAAGAGTGCTGAAATGCTATGTAGAACCAGTTTTGCTATATGGCAGTGAATCTTGGAATGTAAATGAACAAATTAAGAAGAAATTAGAAGCAACAGAGATGTGGTTCCTGAGACGAATGTTGCGAATTCCTTGGACTGCCAGAGTAACTAACGACGACTGCCTGAAACAGGCTAACGAAACTAGAACATGATATACAACAATAAGACAGAGACAAACAGCTTTCCTCGGTCATGTGATGAGAAGAGAGGCATTGGAGAACATCGTAACAACTGGAAAGATCGAGGGGAAGAGAGGCAGAGGTAGACCAAGAGAAGTGATGCTGGATGGATTGAGACGGTGGCATGGAGGAATATCAGCAGCAGAGTTGATCCAGAAAACCAAAGACCGAGATCTATGGAGAGCCATGAACGCCTACGCCAGCCGGCACGGCACGGCACTTGATGATGATGATGAGATATGTTTGTATTGTTCCGCCGTGATGAAGATTTATATAATCTAACCGTCGTTTGTTGTGTCCCAGAATACTTATTTTAATTATATATATATATATATATGTCAGGATCTTAGAATTGGCTCGTTTAGCTAACACGTGTGAGACAGTACAAGTATAACGTGATTCGACGTAAGACTCAACGACACAACGTTCTATGGATTTATTGCCATATTAAATACAGAACGATGATTACAACAATATACAATATATAACTCACGACGCTCACAACCACAATACAGCTCACAAGTCTGACGCTCAAGATGTCAGTCGTTCGGCTTTCAACCACAGAGATCCACACAAACGCCTTGCTTTCACCGCACACGTCCGTCCAGTCTCAGGTCCCAGCTCGGTCTGAGGCTAGCACGCAAACTGCCCACCGCCTCTAGTGGCGTCACGTGGCCTGCGTGCGTCTGTCGTCAGCCTGACCGCTGGTCGCGTGTCAGGTAACAATCTTGCCAGCCGACAATTCTTGTCCGCCGGGTGTCGTAACGATGTTGCTGCATAGCTATCCCCTGTTAGGCTCTGACAATATATATATATATATATATATATATATATATATATATATATATATATATATATATATATATAAATTGTTTCTTGTGTTGAGAGATTTTCACTCTGTAAAATATGTTCACATTTCTGGAATCCATTGTAAGGTATGTACACTGTGTCCGTGTTTAGTATGGGGTGCCAGGCACTGGCAGTACCTTTGGTAAGGATGTCTCTCATGTCCTTTTCAGGACCCATCCCCCACTGGTCCAAGTCTGACACCCAGCTCGTGCCTGTGGCTCCTAGTACCTGTTAGCATGCGACAGCGGCCACCCCCCCCCCCCCGGGCAACAGCTGTGACAGGCTGGCTAAAACAGGCGTGGGTAGCCGAATTGGTGTCAAACCAAGCGGTAAACAAGGGTGTGCCTACCCAGCATGTGTAGACAGGATCCGGCAGACTGCGCGGAAGAAATCATTCCTGATTCAACAGGCAAGACGGCGTTTACCTGCAAAGCGTTGTGGAACGTAATGAACACGGCAAGGCACGTAGAGCGCCCTGGTCATCCACTGCATCTGTATTTGTCTCCAGTCGTCTTGACTTGTCTTGCCATTGGACTCAGATGCACTCAGGCGAGAGAGTGAGGTCGACGAATTGCGCAATCTTCCTCACTTCAATCCAATTCATCGAACAAGTCATTCTTCATCCAACGTCAAGAGACCGAAATTCGTGGCTTACATCATTACATAAGGGTGCAGTCACGTGTGAGGCAACCAGGACTGCAAGAGCTGTGAAGAAAAGGCTGGACAGAAAAACCACTGCAGAAATCCTCCTCCAGAAACGTCAAGTATTCTTTGTCCACATTGTCAAAGAACACTTCGAGCCAAAATAGGCCTTATCAGACATCTTAGAACCCACGGCTCCATACTTTCAACCCCACTGGATGAAATGAATGGTCATCATCATTCTTGATGGACAAACAACAAAACAACAGACACGTTTAATCTTTTCGCAGGAGCTACACATACCTAACTGTTTGTATTTCATAAAATAAACTTTTTGGAAAATACTAAGACTCAACGACAACTTGTCACAAACATAGGCAGAGCAGTCGTCATTATTGGCCATATTATGACAGGGTAGAAACCGGAGCATGTTTTGATAACTGGAAATAATTGTGGAAAGTGAGATACAGAAGGACAGCGAGAGAAGGTAAATGCCAGGCTTGTGTCATGATACGAATGGGTATCAGTGCAGGAATTGATACGCGCTGTTGCATATCGCAAGGTTTGGAGAAGCTTGGTCGCCCTGCCCAGGTGGCAAGGCACATGATGATGATACTTAGAGACATACACATGAGAAAGACGAGGTACTGTGATACCTTTACATGACATAACAATCTATAGGTCAGGGTGGCCAGTGCGCTAATGCCGAGGCAGCAAGTTCAACCGGTCAGTTGGAATAAAATGTTGACTTCTCGTCCTTGACTTGGGTAGTGGGGGGGGGGGGGGAATTACAAGTACCTCAGAAGTCGGAGTGGGTTAGCCTGATGACGAGGGACACTGGTAATAGGGGAAGCTAATCCATACTCAAATATCAGTCTAGTACACTTGAAGTAGTGGCATGTGTATGGACTACGCCTGAGTTCAATGCAAATTAACGTAAAACAAAAACAAACATAATAACAATCGACGGAAAACATCGTGGGGAGAAAAGCTGGGGGTGGGGGGGGGGGGGGTGTTAAAAGGCTTCAGAGATGGACAAATCACATCAAAGTACGGCCAAGATACAAAACGTCAGTCACAAAAACAAATTTAGTTTGAAAATTAGAAAAAACAGAAGTAATTGTTATTACAAAGAAACATTGTGAACTGAAATATGATAGCAAAGAGAACGGAACCAATCTGAAACACGTCAATGTATTTATGTATTTGGGTATTTTAATAATTACAGAAGGAAGAGGTTAAATATCGCAAACAAAGGCAGCATTTCACATGATGAAGAATATGCTCTGCAATTTATCTTTGCCGTTTGAGGTGAGGAAAAGAATTCTTAAGAGATATATTCAACCAATCATGATGTACGGAAGCGAATCATTAGAAGATAAGTAAGGAATTATGTAGAAGCTATGGAGATGTGGTTTTATAGAAAATTGATGAGAACACCATGTACGGATAGAAAAATAAGACAGTGAATACATGTGATGAAGACATCATCATCAGAATCGCATCAGAATAAGACAGTCCATATTCTTTGGGCATGTCATGAGAAGGGGAAAGCTGGGGTTTGTCGCTACAACCTGAAGGTTGGAGGGGAGGAGATGCAGGGGAACATTAAAAATGAAGATGTTGAACAGTTTGACATCTTGGCATGGGGAAACATCAGTATCATAAATTATTGGCAGCACATATGACAGAAGTCTGTGGGAATACATGATAACCAATAATACACGGCTTGGACTATAAGAAGACTCCCAGGATACAGCCGAGTAGAATGTAAATCAAGGCTCGGGATATAAACTGACAGAGATCAATCACCACCAACCCTTACAGCGGAGACGGGACTGCCGACTTATGAACAACTTAAAGAGGCATTTCCCCTTTCATAACACACAGACCATTGACTATGGCGACGTCCATTTGCCACAAATAGGCCCCGCAAATGTAAATGCACCGTTTATAAAATGATATTAATTACGTACATAATTACCGCCGTCCAGTGCTATCTCCAAGACGGGGTGTCCAATTAACAGCGTTACAAACTTCGTTGCCGTGAACTAATCCGGTCCAAGTTTCTTGTCCGTACTGTGGGAATTGGCGCCATCGAGGATAATGGTTTGGGGAGAGTGGTCGCGCCTTGTGAGGTCATAATGGACTTCGACGTAATCTGTTCATAGACGGTAACCTTATCTGCTGAGACTAAGTAGCAGAGTGGAAGCAGAGTGGTGCGGAGTTATGACGTGTGCTTGAAACTGAAAGATCCTAGATAGAATCGAACTATGGTTGATTTGTTAATTTGTTAACTGATTCAGTGCCGAAAAGAAAATATATCGCCAAATGTGACCTTTCATGTGGATATAAAGCCATACTAGTGTCATAGTGTTATTTGTTTTGTTTCTTGGTATGTTCCGCAGTTTAACTGCTCAGTGAATGGAAATTTACATTATAATACTTGATTGTCTACTATATCTGGTCCAAATTTACCAATGAATCGGTTAAGGTTAAATAAACATGTAATATTTTCATAAGTGATTGACGAGGTAGAGGCCAGGCGCTCGTCGGCTCGGCGGTCATCCTTACTTACTCTATACATTAATACAAATATAAAGGACTCATTCTCCTATATATATATATATATATATATATATATATATATATATATATATATATATATATATATATATATATATATATATATATATATTCATTCATTGGCACCTTGCCGTCTTGACAGACGATATAAAAATAAAAAAAAAAATGTAGCATATATATTATATTTTATTTGCATAATATATCATTTATATATATTCATCATGTGTAAGCGACCTGTGCCTTTGATCTTGATTTTCAGACCGATAGTTTGTGCTTGTAAAAAAATGTCCCCCCCAGGGTAATCCAGATTGCA
>JACEFZ010016711.1:0-12500 GCA_014155875.1 Cepaea nemoralis
AAAAGATTTTTGTGAGCAAGGGAAGCAAGCAAACATTTCATATACTTTTCAAGGTAAATTACATTGTCTCCCTTGTTAAAACAAAATGCTGTCTGTCTGTCTGTCTGTCTGTCTGTCTATCTGTCTGTCTGTCTGTCTGTCTGTCTGTCTGTCCTTGTCTCTGTTTCTTCTCTCTCTCTCATTCTCTCTCTCTCTCTCTCTCTCTTCTCTCTCTCTCTCTCTCTCTCTCTTGTCTCTCTCTCTAATCTGCCAGTCAAACATCTAATTGAATACACAGCGGTCGGTGTAACCATGTACAGACACGGGGACCTTGGTGGTCTAGTGGTTAGATGCTCACCTGCTGACACAATAGACATGGGTTCTAACCCTGACCGTGGAACCTTTGAACAATTCACCGTGTCCCCAAGGTCAGCCCAGCCTAAAATAAGTGCCAGGAACTATCTCGGCAAATAAAAGAGGCCGGCATGATGTTGACAAACTAACCCATAACTCGTATGTATCTGGCATCATAAACAGGACGTGCCCTCTGGTGCGTGAAGAGATCGTTTACACTGACTGGCACCATGCCGCCTTGACATACGATATTTTTTTGTACAAAGGAGTTATACCTCTCCATAGCACAAAGCCTGGGCTGAAGTTATAGAGATTATCTGTTGCCCATGCAGCATGTGCCAGTGTCGGCCTGTCTAGTTTACTCCAAAGTAATTGTAATAACACCAATACGCCTGGAACAAGACAAGCTGCAGAAGATGCCGGATCAGCACAGCAATACTCTAACTGTCTGTCTGTCGAAGCTTCCACCCTAGACCAGTTATCGACTAAGGCTTAGAGCCTGGTTTGCCTTGCCAGTCTTTAGGTTGCATTTCCTCGCATTCGGGTAAGGATTGTACCCTCACAATTGCACTTCTTCGCCCAAAGCCGTTGCACAATGTGGTGTGTCGGATGTGGTGAGCGATGCCCACTACTTCTACACATACTTCTACCAGTAATTCTACCATTACTTCTACCATTAACGGAATGGGGGTTGTCAGGCCCAAGCCCAAACCTCCTTTGTAGACTTTGAAGACATGAATGGCAGGTTACATATTGCTGATATAGTACTTTGCTACTGTGGGAAACCTACGTGTGGAAGCGTTCATAGTCGCCACTTACGACATGCTTGGTAGTTAGAGTGTTCTCTTTGCTTCCTCATGGTGTCCCTGTAGCAAATTTGGGAATAATGATAGACGTAATAATAGAAGTAATGGTAGAAGTAATGGTAGAAGTATTGGTAGAAGTATTGGTAGAAGTATTGGTAGAAGTATGGTAGAAGTAATGGTAGAAGTAATGGTAGAAGTATTGGTAGAAGTAATGGTAGAAGTATTGGTAGAAGTAATGGTAGAAGTATTGGTAGAAGTAATGGTAGAAGTATTGGTAGAAGTAATGGTAGAAGTATTGGTAGAAGTAATGGTAGAAGTATTGGTAGAAGTAATGGTAGAAGTATTGGTAGAAGTAATGGTAGAAGTATTCGCAGACGTAATGGTAGAAGTAATGGTAGAGGTATTTGCAGACGTAATGGTAGAAGTATTGGTAGACGTATTGGTAGAAGTATTGGTAGAAGTAATAATCATCATCATCAAGTGCCATGCCAGCTAGCGTAGGCGTTCATGACTCTCCACAGGTCATGGTCTTTGGTTTTCTGGATCAACTCTGCCGTTGATATTCCTCCATGTCACCGTCACAATTCATTCCAGCATAATTTCTCTTGGTCTGCCTCTGCGTCTCTTCCCCTCGATCTTTACAGTTGTCACGATGTTCTCCAATGCCTCTCTTCTCATCACATGACCAGAAAAGCTGTTTGCCTCTTTCTTATTGTTGTATATACTTTTCTAGGTTCATTAGCCTGTCTCAGGCATTCGTTGTTAGTTACTTTGGCAGTCCAAGGAATTAATATAATCTATGAAGCACAAATATGTCTTTCTTTGTCTCTATTGATAGTTCTAATAGTGTCCGTAATGTATATATTGCATTGTTTGTACCTTTTCCTTCTACAAATCAATACTGTTCTTCACCAATTTCCATTTTTATTTTCTTTCTTGTTCTTCTCATTATAATTCTGAGTAGAAACTTATAGACATGTTTTATGATGTTAATCGCACGAAAATCTTCGCATTCAATTGCTCCTGGTCTTTTTTGGTATAGCTATAAATACAGATTTCAGCATATCACTAGGTAAATATCCACTGCTGTAAATATCATGCAACATTTTGGTTAATATATCTACTTCAAATTCTCCGATTATTTATAATTCTTCTATTGTGATCTAGCCTAGCTGTTTTTCCTTTCTTCATATGCTTGATAGCGTCATCGATTTCTTCTTTTAGAATAGGTGGACCTTCTAAACTACTTTCTTCTGTCAATTCTGCCCTTTCTCCATCATATAAGTCTATTACATACTCATGCCACTTCTTAATTATAGCATCTTCCTTCAATAGTTTCCTTCCTGTTTTTGATTTTAAACACCCTGTATTTAATCTTACTTTTCTTCCTGTGAGCTCACTGATTTGTTTGTGCATTTTTTTTTGTATTGTATTTTTAATATAATTTAATTCAATTATCTTGCACTGTTCATTTAACCAACTTTAATTTTCCTTCACACACTTATTTTTTTAAATTTCTTTATTTATCTAATTATATTCATGTTTATCATTTTTACATTATTTTCTTTTGGCCATCAACTTCAAGATTTCTTCAGTCATCCATTTTTTTCTTAGCCTTTTGGCTTCTCTCCGGTAATATTTCTTTGCTCGTTTGATGAATGAAGTCCCTTAACATTTCCCATTGTTCGTTTATATTCTGTATTTTAGCTATTGCATTGTACCTACTTTTCACAATCACTCTGTATTGTTCTTGAATTTCTTTATCTATCTAAAGTAGAAGTAAAGGTAGAAGTATTATTAGACGTAATGGTAGAAGTATTGGTAGATGTATTGGTAGAAGGATTGATAGAAGATTGGTAGAAGCATTGGTAGAAGTAATGGTAGAAGTAATGGCACAAGTATTGGCAGACATTATGGTGGTAGTAATGGTAGAAGTATTGGTAGATGTATTGGTAGAAGGATTGATAGAAGATTGGTAGAAGCATTGGTAGAAGTAATGGTAGAAGTAATGGCACAAGTATTGGCAGACATTATGGTGGTAGTAATGGTAGAAGTATTGGTAGACATTATGGTGGTTGTAACGGTGTTAGTAATAAAAAAGAGTCGCTTAAAAGTCGACAGGGTCGACTTCATTGCACCGGGTTTTATCCCATATAGCTCGGTCTCTTTCCGCAGCACGGAAAGCGTAGCACAAAGTACGAACTCCGTAGCTTTTTGCGACGGCCCACAGGAGTCTCCGAAACATTTAACTCGTAAACCGAAGGGCGCGGCCCGGAATCGTACCCACAACCTTCGGAACACGAGTCAAACGGCTTGACCACTTCGCCACAGAGACTCCCAAGGTGTAATGGTGGTAGCAATGGTGGTAGTAATGGTAGAAGTAATTTTCGAAGTGCAGATGTTCTTCCGTTCACCTGGTGAGATTTCCAGAATTGACAGCTGAAATGTTAGATCTATGTATGAATTTGGAATGACATAATTAATGTAAGTAAGTAATGTTAGTATGCAAGTAAGTAAGAAATGTTAGTAAGTAAGTAATGTAAGTAAGTAATGTAAGTAAGAAATGTTAGTAAGTAAGTAATGTAAGTAAGTAATGTTAGTATGCAAGTAAGTAAGAAATGTTAGTAAGTAAGTAATGTAAGTAAGTAATGTAAGTAAGAAATGTTAGTAAGTAAGTAATGTAAGTAAGTAATGTTAGTATGCAAGTAAGTAAGAAATGTTAGTAAGTAAGTAATGTTAGTATGCAAGTAAGTAAGAAATGTTAGTAAGTAAGTAATGTAAGTAAGTAATGTTAGTATGCAAGTAAGTAAGAAATGTTAGTAAGTAAGTAATGTAGTAAGTAAATGTTAGTATGCAAGTAAGTAAGAAATGTTAGTAAGTAAGTAATGTAAGTAAGTAATGTAAGTAAGAAATGTTAGTAAGTAAGTAAGGTAAGTAAGTAATGTTAGTATGCAAGTAAGTAAGAAATGTTAGTAAGTAAGTAATGTAAGTAAGAATTGTTAGTATGCAAGTAAGTAAGAAATGTTAGTAAGTAAGTAATGTAAGTAAGTAATGTAAGTAAGAAATGTTAGTAAGTAAGTAATGTAAGTAAGTAATGTTAGTATGCAAGTAAGTAAGAAATGTTAGTAAGTAAGTAATGTAAGTAAGTAATGTTAGTATGCAAGTAAGTAAGAAATGTTAGTAAGTAAGTAATGTAAGTAAGTAATGTTAGTATGCAAGTAAGTAAGAAATGTTAGTAAGTAAGTAATGTAAGTAAGTAATGTTAGTATGCAAGTAAGTAAGAAATGTTAGTAAGTAAGTAATGTAAGTAAGTAATGTAAGAAATGTTAGTAAGTAAGTAATGTAAGTAAGTAATGTTCGTATGCAAGTAAGTAAGAAATGTTAGTAAGTAAGTAATGTAAGTAAGAAATGTTAGTAAGTAAGTAATGTAAAATAAGTAATGTTGTATGCAAGTAAGTAAGAAATGTTAGTAAGTAAGTAATGTAAGTAAGAAATGTTAGTAAGTAAGTAATGTAAGTAAGTAATGTAAGTAAGAAATGTTAGTAAGTAAGTAATGTAAGTAAGTATGTTAGTATGCAAGTAAGTAAGAAATGTTAGAAAGTAAGTAATGTAAGTAAGTAATGTTAGTATGCAAGTAAGAAAGAAATGTTAGTAAGTAAGTAATGTAAGTAAGAAATGTTAGAAAGTAAGTAATGTAAGTAAGTAATGTAAGTAAGAAATGTTAGTAAGTAAGTAATGTAAGTAAGTAATGTTAGTATGCAAGTAAGTAAAAAATGTTAGTAAGTAAGTAATGTAAGTAAGAAATGTTAGTAAGAAAGTAATGAAGTAAGAAATGTTAGTAAGTAAGTAATGTAAGAAAGAAATTTTAGTAAGTAAGTAATGTAAGTAAGTAATGTTAGTATGCAAGTAAGTAAGAAATGTTAGTAAGTAAGTAATGTAAGTAAGAAATGTAATTAAGTAATGTAAATAAACAATGTTAGTAAGTAATGTAAGTAAGTAATGTAAGTAAAAAATGTAAGTAAGTAATGTTAGTATGGAATGTAATTTAGTGAGGTAAATAAGAATTGTTAGTAAGTAATGTAAGTAAGTAATGTTAGTAAATAATGTAAGTAAGTAATGTAATTAAGTAATGTAAGTAAGTAAAGATAGTATACAAGTAAGTAAGAAATGTTAGTAATTAAGTATTGTTAGTAAGTAATTAAGTTGCTAAGTAAATCAGAAAGTATGTAAGAAAGTGAGAAATGTAATTAAGTAATGTACATAAACAATGTTAGTAAGTAATGTAAGTAAGTAATGTTAGTAAAAAATGTAAGTAAGTAATGTTAGTATGGAATGTAATTTAGTGAGGTAAATAAGAATTGTTAGTAAGTAATGTAAGTAAGTAATGTTAGTAAATAATGTAAGTAAGTAATGTAATTAAGTAATGTAAGTAAGTAAAGATAGTATACAAGTAAGTAAGAAATGTTAGTAATTAAGTATTGTTAGTAAGTAATTAAGTTGCTAAGTAAATCAGAAAGTACGTAAGAAAGTGATTAAAGTAAGTAAATAAATAAGTGAGATGATCAGTAAGTATGTAAGTAATGTTAGTATGTAATTAATGATAGTAAGTAAGTATGTAAGTAATGTAAGTATGTAAGAAGTAACGTTAGTAAGTAAATAAGTAATGTTAAGTAATATGGTGTAATTAATGTTAGTAAGTAAGTAACTACTAGGTATTAAGCAAGCGAATAAGAGGTTAAGTTAATAAGTAAGTCACAAATGGCTGTAGAAAAATAACTAAAGATGATAACTTGAAACCATTTGTACATACATTGTCCGTTTATTTTTCAACATAATTTCCACCAACATTGGATGCACTTATCCCATTGTTTTATCAGGCATCCCAAATTGGCCACATAGAACTGCGTGCTCTGTTTCTAAGCAACGTTTTCACTTCACATTCAACTTCGGCGTCATTCGCGAAATGTCTCCCGCCAAGGCGGGTTTCCTGTTTATGCTGACAAATGTTTGTCCCGTAAAGAGGTACATAGCTGGGTAGAAAAAGTGACGGGGGCGAGTCAATAAGTAAGTCACACAGTTCTGTGGGATGGCAGGTAAATAAAAACAAAGCACGAAGTTCTATGCAGCCTGTTTGGGAGGACTGACAAAACGATGGGATAAGTTCAACCATGTTGGTGGAATCTATGTTGAGAAATAAAGGGACAATGTATTTATAAAAATAATCTGGTTTCAAGTTGTTATCATCTTTAGTTATTTTTCTACAGCCATTTGTGACTTACTTATTCACTAACCCTCGTAAGTAAGCAACAAAGCTATCAAGTAAGTTTGCTAGTAATTAATTAAGTCACACCGTAAGTAAATAAATAAGTAAGTAAGTAGGTAAGATAGTGAGTAAGCAAATGTAAAGAAACGTAAAATATTCAGAAATAAACAAAAGTAGGAAATCAAGGCGATAGATGCACAGAAGGCAAACATGGTTTGGGACAGGGGTCACCAAACTTTTTTCACGGCGGGCCGGATAACTGACAAAATGTCGAGCGCGGGCCGGAGACTCATTCTGTACAATACTTGCGTCGGGCTCCATGGCGAAGATTTTACGGACGCGGTTCGTAATCCCATATACTCGCGTTCGAAACACAACTGCGTGCAATTTGGCAGCAAACCGCGTTGCGCTGGTTTTTTTTTTAACGCAAAGGTATGGGTGCTAGTCGTTCAGAAAGCAACGGCAAACTACTGAACGTAAACTTGCCAACAACAGCAAAAATTCCTAGTGCTGACTGCAAACGTCCTGTAAAGGATATGCAACTAAATTTAACAATAATTGCAAGCCAGAACGAAAGCTTTAGTAAAGAAGACGAAAAACTAAGTTATTTCTGGTGAATGGCGTGCAATGCGCACGCACGCACGCACGCACGCACGCACGCACGCACGCACGCACGCACGCACGCACGCGCGCACACACACACACACACACACACACACACACACAAAGAAGACAACCAACGTATTTATTTACTAATAAAAGTTATCAAAGAAGGTGACGTTAGCAAAATGATAGTTACATCAGACCTAGTGTGCACATATCCGAATCTCACAAACTAAGCAACAAAAAAGTTTAGTGAGCTTTGTGAAACTGATATTTAGCTTTCAAGATATCATCAGTGTTTGGTTTGGAATTGCTGCATCCAATCAAGAGAAATGCTTTCAAATCTTCATCAGTCAATCTCGTTGTTGACTTCACATACCTCATTTTTGAAAATGTTTGCTCACAAACATAAGTTGTTCCAAACACTGGTGCCACACCAGCGGCAAATTTCTTAAATTTCGAAAATTCAACATCAGGTAAGCAGCGTTAAAATTCAACAGGTTTCCTTCTCTGTGCTTCTCTTTCAATAAGTCATTGGCTTGCAAATCCATGAGCTCCAACTGTAGTTCAACTGGCACATCATCAAGGTTACAATCTAAAGGATTCTGGAACAGAAGAATGTCACTCTCAGTTCTGTCAAGATCTGAAAATCTCTCCTAAAATGCTTTTACCAAGTCACGAATAACTTTTCTTTGAAAATTGAGGTTGACATCTTCGGCGATTGTAGCGCAAAACTCTTTGAAACTATGAAAATGAGAAAAGTTTTCTCCTTCCAGTTGTGCTTCAAACAATGACAGCTTTCTCCGAAATCCTTTGATGATCCGTAGAGATCACAGACGAGTTATCCTTTCCCTAAAGTTACAAATTCTGTACATTTATGTGGGATGTGATGTCGACCGAAAAATGACAACTTTGACAGCCAGGTAGGATCTGACATCTTTGGATCAGCTCTATCTTTTCTAGTGAGGAAAACATCTATTTCGTTTCGGAGCTTGTAAAAACGAAGAATCAATTTCTTCAAGAAAAGCCTGTAACTGACGATGATTGAGTGCATATCCCCGAATGAAGTTCACAGCAGAATTTCAGTACACAAGAATTATCTAATCTTTCCCACAGAGTGCTTGCTGATGTATGATGCAGTGTATGAACAGAGCGCCCGGAATTTGCAAATCTTCCAACTAAGTCCTGATCTGCCCCATCAGACCTTTCCTGACTTAGCCAACATGGATGCCAACTCTTCCGTTATCTGAAAGTCCAAATTGACACCACGAATGAACAATGAAAATTGTGACGTACTCGAGAAATCAGTAGTCTCATCCAGCGTCAGAGAATACTACAAAAAGTTGCTAGATTACTCGCGTATCTGTAGCACCGTGTTCTCTCCAAGTTCTTCTGTTCTTCGCACAAGTGAACTTGCCGAAAGGCTGATAGTTCCCAAAAAATCGGCTTTCTAAGGACACAAGTCATTTGCTGCTTCCATCCTACACTCCTTGATGAAGTTGCCATCAGTAAATAGCTTTCCTCGTTCTGCCATCTTATGCACTATTTTGTTACTCGTACGAATGACAGATTCATTTTCAGCAAACTTTCTCGTGAAGAGATCTCTTTGTGTTTTTAAACCATGTTTCAAGGACTCATATTTCTCAGAGCGTAACTTTCCAGAAAACTGTGAATATGTTGATAGATTTTTTGTTTCGTAGTGACGCCGAAGACTTGTACTCTTTCAAAACGGCAGCACTTTCTCTGCATATTACGCAATTGGTTTTCTGGTCCTTTGATTTCCAAATTACTTGATCACTAGACTTCCACTAAAGAAGTCTTTACTCCCCATTCTTAATTGAAAACGCGACACTCGGCGTCCACTTTTCTTTTCTTAGTAGCCATAATGAAGGGTGATGTGCACATGATCTGACAATAAAAAAGACATTGAATTAGGAACATAGTTAAAATCCTAATTAAACACAGGAAAAGCGGAGAACTAGGGGTCACCGGTGAAGCTACGGCACACCAAAGGTACATATAAAGTTTATAGGTACCTTTGGTAGTAGAATATATGTAATAAAAAGGTTTGCAAAATATATTAATAGGGCCGGCCTAAATAAGCAGCCTAAAGCAGAGTTTTTCAACCGGAGTTCCTCGAGTGGCAGCCAGGGGTTCCGCCTACACAGACAGAAATCGCTTAACTGCATCATTTCTGCCCATCTGGCTTATTACATAAAATAGGACAGACACTTGGATCATGGCACAGAGTTCCTTGAGCAACGTAAACATTTGCGTAAGGATCTAATCCAGCAGAAAGGTCGAAAAACACTGCCCTAGAGACCAGCTCGATTAACATTTTGACCGGGGAATTCTTCTGAGCTGGGGATAATATTTTCGTAATAACACGAGGCGTCTATGACATTTTTATGCTCTGTTTGCTACATTATTGCCTCTATTCACACTTGTAGTTCACTTACCTCAAACAAAGAAATCCGTGTTATATACCCATAAAATGGATGGCCGGCAAAAAGGAAGTAAATATTTCTGGAGCATCGGACCTGTGTTGACAGCCGGACGCATCAGGGGGAGGAAAAGATGCGCGCGTGTGTGTGTGTGTGTGTGTGTGTTTGTGTGTTGTCATGGAAACCATGGTAAGGTCAGAGCGTAGGCGGCGCTACCACGAGCCGGGGAAGGAGTTGGGATGGCGCGAAATAAGTAAACATTACAATAAATAAGTAAATCTAGATACAATAATTTATAATTGAAAACAGTAAATTTAAGACACATAGCAGCCAGGAGGTCTCCGCACGTGTGAAGATCTCCTATTATTCTAAACATAATATTTACATTTAAATTGTATCACAACCTGTGTTCCATACGTTATATCAAGCAAGTTCGAGTACCGTCGGCTGGCCGGATGAAATGTCGTTGCGGGCCGGTTTCGGTCCGCGGGCCGTAATTTTGTGACCCCTGGTTTGGGAGAACGAAACGAAAGAGGATACAGACTTGTAGAATGGTCAAACGAGCAGGAAATGATCGTCGGAAATACGTGGTTTAAGCAACATCCTAGAAGATTATGGTCATGGAGGAGTCCTGACAGCAGGATTAGAAGCCAAATTGATTACATCCTGATTAGCAGATGGTTCCGAAATGCGTTTACAATCGCAAAAACAGTTTCCAATGCATGACTGTTAAAGTGATCACAGATTGATTACAGGCATATTGAAGGTAAAGTTAAAGATATATTAAGGCTATACATGACAGGCTTATGACCATTTAAGTTAACCCTGCTGAAATGAAAGAAGCATGCAACCATCGTGAGTGACTATGCATCAACCATGACCAATGAAGATGACGTCAAAAACAAGTTCTACGAGGTTCTGCACAACGTATTAACATCTGTTCCCAAAGGAGACAAAATTATACTCCTTGGTGACTTCAGTGCCAGAGTAGACAAGGAACATCGCCTCTTGGAGTGGCTTCATTGGAAAGTATGGAGTCGGAAATTGAAACAGCAATGGACTCCTCTTCCTTCAGACACGTGCCGAACACGATCTCCTAATCACCATCACAATTTTCCGTCTTCCCATGAGAAACAGGACATCATGGATGCACGCTCGCTCGAAACACTGGCACCTCATTGACTATGTCATCGTGAGGAGGAGTGACAGACAAGACAAAATCTGTGTGTGGTGCCGAATGTTGGACAGACCATCGTCTCATTATCTCGAAAATAAACATACACACCAAACCACCACGGCGTCATCAAGGGGTACAAATGCAAAAAAAAATTTCGATCTTGCCAGTTGTCACCAACTTCTCCAATTAATTTCTTCTCGTAACATGCACAAAATATTTTGACTCTCTACGTCTAATGTCTCTAATCAGTTTACGATCTTCATGTGTTTCTTGTAGGACTTGTTCATTGGTTTTTCTGTCTGTCCATGGTATTCTTTGCATGTTCCTCAGAAACCTAATTTCTACAGCCATCAGATGTTTTTCAGCTTGTCTGCTCCTTGTCCACGCTTCACATCCATATAAAAGTACAGGTTCTATGTATTACTTCAACACTCTTTTTCCCGTTTCAATTAATATCACTTTATTGGTCAGTATGTTTTTCATCTTGCAAAAGGCTACCTTCGCCATGGCAATTCTTGTTCTAATCTCTTCAAGGCATCTCCCATCAGATGTTATGACTGTTCCGAGATAGCTGTACCGATTCACTTGTTTAAGAATATGCCCATTTACTTGTATATTACATTGTGGTATTTCTTCCTTCCTAGTGACGACCATAATCTGTGTCTTCTTACAATTCAATTCTAACCCTAGTTGTTCACTGTGTGCAACAACCGCATCTACTAAATGTTGCAGATCCTGTTCATTGTCTGCAATCAAGACTGTATCATCTGCATATCTAATGTTATTGATGTATCGTCCCCCAATGTTGATTCCTTCCATATCTTCTATATTTCTGAAAATATTTTCACTGTACAGGGAAAAAAGATCTGGAGACATTACACATCCCTGTCTCACACCTCTCTTAATAGGCTGATATTGACCTACTTCGTTATCAATTCTTATGGCAGCTTGTTGTTTCCAATATATGTTTTTTACAAGTCTAAGGTCTTTTCCATCAATTTGTAGATCTTCAAGCATCCTTATCATGTCGACATGTCTCACTTTATCGAAAGCCTTTGTGTAGTCAATAAAGCAGAGGTGTAGATCTTTGTTTACTTCTATAGAACGTTCAATTACTGTTCTCAGTATGTATACAGTATTTACTGTACCCTTGCCTTCTACAAACCCACATTGTTCCTCCTCCTATTTGAGGTTGTATTTTCTTCCTAACTTTTTGCATGATAATTCTTAACAAAATCTTCGTGATGTGACTCATTATACTAATTGTTCGATGTTGATCACATTCCAAGGCTCCTGATTTCTTTGGGATTGCAATAAATACAGAATTACATAATTCATGAGGTATATCTCCAGTATCATATATGGTATTCAGGAGTCTGGTAACTTTATCTATTCCGTATTCTTCTAAAGCATTAATCATTTCTGTTGTGATGCTGTCTGAACCGGGGGTCTTGCCAGATTTCATATGGTTAAGAGAATTCTGAACCTCCATCTTCAAAATTGATGGTCCTTCATTATTATTTTGAATATCATACTGTTCTTCTCTGTTATCATCATAAAGGTTTTTCACATAATCTGAACATAAATGTAAAATCTGATCTTTTTCTATTATGATGTTTCCATCTTTTGTCTTTAGGCAGCCTGCTGATGTATGTGTTCTTTTATTAGTAAGCTCCTGAATTCTTTTGTGCATTAGTTTGGTATTTTCACTGTTGTGTTGTTTTTCAATTTCTATGCAATTTTTCTCGAGCCATGCTTCCTTTGTCTCTTTACATAATGTTCTAAATTTTCTGTGAATTTCTTTAAATTTGGCAGGATTATTTTTATTCTGTCTTCTTGTTTCCATTAGCTGTAAAATTTCTTCAGTCATCCAT
>JACEFZ010016711.1:17500-207500 GCA_014155875.1 Cepaea nemoralis
CGTGATTGGATAGAGAATGTGTGTGTGTGTAATGATGTGTGGATGGGGGATGCGTGTGTGTGTGTGTGTGTGTGTGTGTGTGTGTGTGGGGATGTGTGTGTTTGGGTGTTTGGTCGGGATGTGTGTGTATGGGTTGGCGATCTGTGAGTCGGTGGGGGATGTGTGAGTGGGTGAAGTATGTGTGTGTGGGTGGGGATTGCGTGTGCGGGTGGGGGACAGGTGATTGGGATTGTGTGATTGGGGGTGTCGGTGGGTGGAGATGTAGGTAGGTGAGTGTGTGTGGGTTGAGGGATGGGTGTGCAATGTGTGTGTGTGAGTTGGTGCGGCATGTGTGGGTGGGTGGGGATGTGGGTATGTGCGGGATGTGGGTGGGTGCGGGATGTGTGTGTGGGTAGGTGCGGGATGTGTATGTGGGTAGGTGCGAGATGTGTGGGTTTGAGGAGAGTGGATGTGTTAGTGTGTGTGTGTATGAAAGAAGAGAGAGAGAGAGAGAGAGAGAGAGAGACAGAGAGAGAGAGAGACAGAGAGAGAGAGAGAGTTAGAGTTATGTCATGTAACATGCTATTCCATATGTTTTGTGTATTCTAATCTGTCATAATATCATTTTGAATGCTACTTGATTTTATCATGTATAATAAGAACACATGCACTTTAATGTAGAGTGTGTGAGAGTGAGTGTGAATGACAGAGAGAGAGAGAGAGAGAGAGAGAGAGAGAGAGAGAGAGAGAGTGAGTGAGTGAGTGAATGAGTGAGTTGGTGTGAGAGTAAATGTGTGTGTGTGTGTGTGTGTGTGTGTGTGTGTGTATCTATGTGTGGAAGCATCACTATTTTTTACGTTACGTTACACAATGTATATGTATAATGTTTTCTCTATTTTTTACATTTTTGTGAGTTGCTCACGACAATCGTCAGTGTATGTGTGTGTAAAGTGTGGGAGTTTGTTCATATTAGTTTCAGTGATGTTATGAGACATCATGTATGTGTCTAGAAGTGAGGACGTTGGTGTGGGTGTGTGGAAATGTGTGTGTGAGGATGTGTGTGGGAGGTGTGTGTGGGGGATGTTGGTGTGGCGGGGGTATGTGTGGGGGTGTGAGAAGATATGTATGGGTTGGGGGATTTATGTGTTGGTAGGGGATGTGTGTGGGGGATGTGTGTATGGATGGGGTGTGTGTGACTGGGGAGATGTGTGGGTAGGGAATGTGTGTATGTGAGTGGGGATGCGTGTTTGGGCTGGGGATATCTGAATGGGTGGGGGAGTTTGCCTCGGGGTGTGTGGATGAGGAGATGTGTGGGTGAGGCATGTGTGTGTGTGTGGGGGGGGGGGATGTATCTCATAACATGGTAATATGCATTGTTTATGTTTACAACATTCATTTGACAATGTTTTTTTCCAATGTGAATGTATCATACACAATTGATGAACGAAAGATGAGTGATTGGAAGGGCCGAACGTAAGAGGGCCTGCGTGCCCAGTTTGTTACCCTTTGAAAATAAAGTTTGTTCGTTCTCTGTATTTCTAACTTTCTCTGTCTTTGGTATTCTCTCATTCACTATCTCGTGTACTTTCTCTGTCTCTCTCTCTCTTTCCCTGCCTCGTTTTCTATGTCTCTCTCACTCTGTCTCTCTCATTCTCTCTATCTCACACTCTCTGTGCCTCATTCTCCAAGTCTCCCTTTGTCCCTCTCAACCTCAATCTGTGTCTTTCTTCCCCCTCTCCATCTTTCTCACTCTGTCTCTCTCACTCTCTATGTCTCGCACTCTCTCTGTTTTTCTCTCACTTTCTATGTCTTTTTCGCTCTCTGTCTCACTCATGCTTTCTGTCTCTCTCACTCTGTCTTTGTGTTTCTCTCTCCTCTCTCTGTCTTTCTCATTCACTCTGTCTCTCTCACTCTCTCTGTCTCTCCCTCATCCCCTTGTCTCTCGCATTCACTCTGCCACTTTTAATCTCTCTCTCTCTCTCTCTCTCTCTCTCTCTCTCTCTCTCTCTCTGCTTCTCAGACTTTGTCCCACTCTCTGTGTCTCTTCCACACTCTCCCTGTCTCTCCCCCATTATATATAAAACAAATGTGTTTGTATACAAGACATATGGTGTCAACTTGGAAACTGTCATCCCCTGCTTACCTAATTTAAATAATTACATGTCTTGAAAACAAACATATATTAAATAAACAAGAGTTTATAATTTAATCCCGTGTTATTTCCAGAGTAGAGCCAACAAACCCTTGACCTGGCTCAGCTTGTTAGTAAAAACACGTATTGGCCAACTGGGTCGATGAAGCCTGACCTTCCGTGTCAGACCTCAGTTTAGTAGAGTTGTTGTAATGAGATTTATGACATTCATGCGGTTCAGTCCCCTCTGTCTCCCTTGTTTCTGTTGTGTAGAATTGCTGCACGTTCGAAGCATAAAGCCAAGGATTTATTCTAGAAGATGAAAATACGAGAGAAATTTATTATGTTTATGTTGTAAAAACCAGGTGTTTATATTTTAAACGTCACTGAAATGTTATCAACAGGGTGATATATAACCTCGAATTCACATGTTTCCTACAGACATGCTACAAAAACGCGGAGTACACAGGATGGGCTGTTGTTATTTTTCGTTTGTTCGCTTTTAACCCGACCGTAGTTCAAACAAGTGTTACTGCCTCTAGTTCTTAATTCTGCTTGGGAGTTCAAGGGACTGATGTTTGCTTGTGGGCATGCGTTCCCTAAACTTGAGAACTTAGTGACAACTGGCAAGATTGAGGGGGAATAACAATGGGGAAGGCAGAGAGGCAAATATCCCGATAGCTTGGCCACATGGCATGGTGGAGAGAAAAGCACAGAGCTGATTGATGACTGCGGGTGACAGTGAAGACGAAACCTGTCAGCCTTTGCTAATCGGCATGGCACATGATCATGATCATTATGATGAGTTCCGTAATACCAGTGTCCTTCGCCATCAGGGGAACCTACTCCGGCTTATGAGGTGCTTGCAGTTAACGTCCCCAAGACAAGGGCGAGAAGTCAATATTTTAGTCCAACTGAACGGCGTGCTGAACAACGTGTTACCGCTGTCACCAGAGGAAGTTAAAGCGCCATTGCGTTAAACCTTTCGGCCACGTTTACTTTCAGTAGGGTCATGACTGACGGATATTTCTTCCGTATATAACTCCAGAAGTGTGGGGAAGAATCCAGCATTGAAGTTATATACTACAGGAAAAGTCGAATTTTATTCCACCTCTTGACCTTGGGAGTAGTGAAATGGATGTCTAGCGCTGTCGATTTAGATTGAAACCTCAAGGGCTCATGCCAGTCAATCAGGTGCTGTCTCCGCAATGAAGGTTGGCTGCAATGGATCGCCAACACTACCTGTCCCTCGCCCTGACTGTACATTCTCTCAGATTGATGTTTGTCCATCTCTTTTGACTGTCTACGTCTAATATCTCTAATAAGTTTATGATCTTCATTTGTTTCTTGTAGGACTTGTTCATTGGTTTTTCTGTCTGTCCATGGTATTCTTTGTATTTTCCTCAGAAACCACATTTCCACAGCCATCAGATGTTTTTCAGCTTGTCTGCTTATTGTCCACGCTTCAAATCCATACAAAAGTACAGGTTCTATGTAGCACTTCAACACTCTTTTTCTCGTTTCAATGGATATCTTTTTATTTGTCAGTATGTTTTTCATCTTGCAAAAGGCTACCTCCGCAATGGCAATTCTTGTTCTAATCTCTTCAAGACATCTCCCAGCAGATGTTATGACTGTTCCGAGATGGCTGTACCGATTCACTTGTTTAAGAATTTGCCCATTTACTTGTATATTACATTGTGGTATTTCTTCTTTCCCAGTGACGACCATAATCTGTGTCTTCTTACAATTCAATTCTAACCCTACTTGTTCATCGTGTGCAGCAACCGCATCTACTAAGTGTAGCAGGTCCTGTTCATTGTTTGCAATCAAGACTGTATCATCTGCATCTCTTATGTTATTGATGTATCATCCTCCAATGATGATCCTTCCATATGTTCTGTATTATTAATCCCGTCTGTCAAAAGACCCATTGAAGGTCTAAACGGTTTTATAAACTTGCCAAAGCAATAATATCCACGGACAAACCTTAGTTTACAAAATAATACAGGACCCTTGTACACGCCCAATGATGTTGCTCATGACCTGCAACAAGCCTCACCTGCAACACGCCTCACCTGCAACAAGCCTCACCTGCAACAAGCCGCACGTGAAACAAGCCTCCGTTGTAAACCTGATTAAATGAGGTCGATGTAAAAGGTGTGTTGTAAAGGTTCTGCTTGTGCTGTAGAATGCGTTTCTGTCTTTAATTTGATGTTGAGATTTGGCGTGGTTTGTTCGAGGGCCTATTCCCCGATAGGATGGCAGAAGAAAAACAAGAAGGAGGAAAACGTGCCCAGTTTGTCCCTCCTGTAGCGAAAGTCAAGAGTGGAGATCTAATCCTCTTCCTGTTACATCTACGCTGAGATACTTTGCACTTGGTCTAAAGCCAACCCGTCGAGATTCCAAAGGTTCCTTTGATTTCTGTTTAAGTCTCATAACCTTTAACACGTAGCACATCCTTCGCAGAACGTCCATGCCATTACAGTCCGCTGGAAGAACTATTTATCCATCTCCCTGTCTCATAACATGGTCATATGCATAGTTTATTTTTACAGCATTCATTTAAACATTTTTCCATGTGAATGTAACATGCACAATAGATAATTGATGAACGAAAGATGAAAGATGGGAAAGGCCGAATGTAAGACGGGACTGCGTGCTCAATTTGTGACCGTTCGTTCGTTCGTTTGTTCGTTCGCCAGTCCCTCTGTTGCGCGTCTTATATTTTCATTCCAAGGATCTCTGTAATGTTCCGCGCCCTAGCGCGGTCTTGGTTATCTTGCAGGAACCAAACCTTGCATGACCGTTCTTGCAGGAGCCAAACCTTGCACGTCTATTCTTGCAGGAACCAAGAGTTGCATGTCTGTTCATGCAGGAACCAAGAGTTGCATGTCTGTTCTTGCAGGAACCAAATCTTGCATGCCGTTTCTTGCAGAAGCCAAACCTTGCATGTCGGTTCTTGCAGGAGCCAAACCTTGCATGTCTGTTCTTGCAAGAGTCAAACCTTGCATGTCTGTTCTTGCAAGAGCCAAACCTTGCATTCTGTTCTTGCAGGATCCAAACGTTGCATGTCTGTTCTTGCAGGAACCAAGCGTTGCGTGTCTGTTCTTTCAGGAGCCATGCGTTGCATGTCTGTTCTTGCAGGAGCCAAGTGTTGCATGTCTGTTCTTGCAAGAGCCAAACCTTGCATTCTGTTCTTGCAGGATACAAACATTGCATGTCTGTTCTTGCAGGAACCAAGCCTTGCATGTCTGTTCTTGCAGGAACCAAGCCTTGCATGTCTGTTCTTGCAGGAACCAAACCTTGCATTTCTGTTCTTGCAGGAACCAAGCGTTGCAGGTCTGTTTCTTGTAGGAACCAAACCTTGCTATGTCTGTTCTTGCTGAAGCCAAACCTTACATGTCTGTTCTTGCAGAAAAAAAAATCTTGCATGTCTGTTCTTGCAGGAGCCAAGCGTTGCATATCTGTTTTTGCAGAAGCCAAACTTTGCATGTCTGTCCCCGCAGGAGCCAGACCTTGCATGTCTGTTCTTGCAGGAGCCAAACCTTGCATGTCTGTTCCTGCAGGAGTCAAACCTTGCATGTCTGTTCTTGCAGGAACCAAACCTTGCATGTATGTTCTTGCATGAACCAAGCCTTGCATGTTTGTTCTTGCAGGAGCCAAACCTTGCATGTCTGTTCTTGCAGGAGCCAAGCGTTGCATGTCTGTTCTTGCAGGAGCCAAACCTTGCATGTCTGTTCTTGCAGGAGCCAAACCTTGCATGTCTGTTCTTGCAGGAACCAAACCTTGCCTGTCTGTTCTTACAGGAGCCAATCGTCGCATGTCTGTTCTTGCAGGAACGAAGCGTTGCATGGTTGTTCTTGCAGGAGCCAAACGTTGCATGTCTGTTCTTGCAGGAGCCAAGCCTTGCACGTCTGTTCTTGCAGGAACCAAGCCTTGCATGTCTGTTCCTGCAGGAGCCAAACCTTGCATGTCTGTTCTTGCAGGAACCAAACCTTGTATGTCTGTTCATGCAGGAGCCAAACCTTGCATGTCTGTTCTTGCAGGAACCAAACCTTGCATGTCTGTTCTTGCAGGAGCCAAACCTTGCATGTCTGTTCTTGCAGGAGCCAAACCTTGCATGTCTGTTCTTGCAGGAGCCAAACCTTGCATGTCTGTTCTTTCTAAACCTAGTCCGATCTGTGACGAAGGGGTACGAATGCAGTTAGCAATCCTTGTACCGCATTCGAAACACAGCTGTGGAAGATTTGGAAACAGACCTCTCTGCAATGGTTTTCATACAATCTTATGAGTGCCGGTCGTTTAGAAAGCAATGGTAAGATACTGAACGTAAACCTGCCAAGAAATAACAAAATGCCGAAAAAAAAAAAAAATGTTGCGGTTGACTGAGACGTCTAACTAAACAAGATGTCACCATTAGAAGCACTTCAGCTTTCAGTGGCATAAGTCTGTCTATGGGTCAGTGTTCTTCTATGTTCAGATCTTGTACAATGTCTTTGTATCCATCTTGTTCCTCGACATTGTAAGCATTTTTTATGGAACATATCTCAAAGCCTCAATCTTTTAATTGTAAAGTTAAATACAAATGCTGTATACACTCCCAAGGCTCATTGGACTTCCGAGACAGACCCATATTTCTAATTGAGTAGACGACACTCACTGGGTGATGTTGTCGGTACCACGCCGACTGCCTTTATTTTCTAAGGCATTTCCTAGTACCCACTTGAGGCTGGGTCGACCTGGGAGCCTGGGTCAATTTAAACAAAAAATTCGACATCGCCTGATGCGGATTGAAGCCAAGATACCAGTACAGCAGGCAAGCGTCTAGCTGCTACACTAGCGCATATGTCATAGTTTCTTCTGTAGTGATTGTGAAACACTGCACTGGTTAAGTATAGTGGAGAGTATCTGAAGCACAACTTTGCTGAAATGACTAACACAGCTAATGATTTCGTATAGCGTTTAAGGCAGGGATAATCAATGTCTGACTTCAGTCTTATGGTTCATCATCATCATCATTTTCCACTGTTGCCGTCAAGCGTCGTGGGAAAGAAATTTACGACCAGCACCCCATGGTGGACTGGGGCAAATTTAGTTTTTGGGTTTATGTCATCAGTCCATTTTTTAGCGGTCCTGGTTTGAAACAAAAATTGATCTTTTTAGGAGTTTTTGTTTTCATTTTTCCCCGATTAAAATTTTAAACCTTTTCCTTTTTCCCGGGGCCATGTTTTTCCACTGTTTCCCGGGAACCTATTTTTATTGGGTTTTTTAAATTTAAAAAAAAGGGTTTCCCCCGGGGGGGGAAATTTTTTTTAAAAAAAAATTTTGATTTTTCCCCCCCAAAAAAAAAACCACCCGGGGTTTTTTCCCCCGGGGAGTTTTTTTAAAAAAAATTTTTTTGGGGGGGGTTAAAAAAATTTTTTGGGGGGAAAGGGAACTTTTAAACCCCAACCCTTTTTTTCCGGTTTTTTTTTTAAAATTTTTAAGGGGAAATTTTTAAAAATTTTTTTGGGTTTTTTTGTTTCCCCCCCGGGGGTTAAAACCCCCCCCCCGGTTTCCCCCCTTTTTTTTTCCCTTTCGGGGGGGGAAAAAGGACCCCCCCCTTTTTTGGGGGTTTTTGGGGGGTTTTTTTTTATCGTTTTTTAAAAAAAAATTTTTTTTAAAAAAACCCCCAAAAAAAATTTTTTGGCTTTTTAAAACTTTTTTTTTCCCCTTTTTTTTTTTTTTTTCCCCCTTCCTTTTGAACTTTTTTTGGGGCCTTGGGGGAAAAATTTTTTAAAATTTTCCCAATTTTTTTGGAAAATTTTTTTTTGGAAAAAAAAAGGGGGGGGGAAAAACTTTTTTTTTTTTTGGGAAATTAAAATAACGTCAAAAAAAAAAAATTAAATTTCCCAAAAACTTCTTTTTTTTTGCCCTTTTATTCCCCACTGGGACATAGGTCCCCTACCAAATTACTCCAAAAAAAAACCCCCCCCCCCCCCCCCTTTTCCAAAAAAAAAAGTTTTCCCAAACAAAGTGTTAAAAGCCCTTCCTCAAAAAAAGTTCCAAAAAAAAAAAATTTGTTTTCCCCAAAATTCTTTTTTCCTTCCCGTTTTTTAATTTTTTGTTAAGGTTTTTCCCCATTTCCTTTGCCCTGTCTGTTACAGATAAAGGTTTTTCTAGTTATTCATTCCCCCGGGTTTTTTTCGAGAAATTGGGCCCGTCTTTTCACCCAGCGTCTTTTCTTAATCTCTTAGTTCACTTCTATTTGCCTAGTTCTTTCCACGAGCTCTACATTGGTGATTCTATCATACTATTTGATTCCTTCTATTATGCACAGGCCCCAGTTAGTGAATATCTGTAGTTTTGTTGTAATTGTTTTCGTTGTTCTCCAAGTTTCTTATCCATACAATTGTACTGATTCCACGTTACAATTTAATATACTCAGTTTTGTGCTAAGTGTAATTGATCGACAAACAATAAACAAAAAAGAAAAACGATGTTTACTTCGTTAGTAAACAATAACCATGATGTGTTTTAGACTCCTTTGCTAAACAATATAATGCTGTGTTTCCAAACTTGCAAAGGAGCAGATAAGTTATTGAGTCGACTGCTTCGTGGTTTCGTGCTCTGATTACGTCATTAGGTTCATGTATGTCAGTGGTTCTCAACCTTTTTTGGCCCGTGCCCCACTTCACCATATTTTCAGACCGTCATTCCCCCCCCCCCCCCCTTTTCATATTTGCTACCTAAAAATCCCGCCCTTCCTCTACACAGTATACGTAATAATGGAAGCTAAATTTAATAGCACATACTAAAACAAGTCTAGACGTCCACATAAAACATGATTTGTGGGTCTACTTACTTTATAAATTGAATTTTAGAACGGTGAGACGTACAGAACCGTACTGTATAAAGGTAAGAACAATATCAAGTAATCGGTTCTTGTATTAACGCGATCTTGAAATAATCTTAATTCCCCCCCCCCCCCCCCCCCGGAAACCCTAAAATTCCTCCCGGGGGGGGGGGTGGGATTCCCCACCGGTTGAGAACCACTGATGTATGTAATTTTGTTGACGAACCTAGCGTCAATGTAAAACGAGTAATGTAAAACGTGTAATGTAATACAAGCACTAGGGCTATTCAAAAATCAACCACCGATTGGTTGGTAAGAATAAACCGGTTGCTATAGCGACACAGTTCATTGCTTGCATCATTCAGTAGTCTTTAAGCTCACTGCAAATCAACATACAGTTGCATTTGTTCAGTGGTTCACGAATCGCGGACGAATAAACATGGACGCTGTTATTGCCTTTCCCACCAACTGTGAAATTCGTGATGTGATTCGTTTTCTTCAATCAAATGGTCAAAATGTGGCCGAGATTCGTGACTGTGTCGTGTGTACAGTTATAACGTTATTAGTTTCAGTTCTGTGGGGGACTGGTGCAGGAAATTCAGAGATGGGCGTAAAGATGTGCATGATGAGGGTGGACAAGGAAGACATGTATGTGACAGATGAGTTCATTCAAACACGTCGACCAGGTCATAGTGGAAAAGCGCCGTTTCACTATTTCAGATCTTTAATGAATTTCATCAAATTTCTAGGATTATTCTGTTTAGAATTGTCACAGAGAGGTTAGGTTACCACAAATTATGTTCACGGTTGGTAACAAAGTAACTGAATGTCGCTCACAAAGCTCAAAGAATGGGCACAAAGCTCAAAGAATGGGCTAGGCTTTGACATTCCTTCTGCACCCCCTGCGAAGAGGGAGATTTCTTGACAGAATAGTGACTGGGAACGAGACATGGATTCACTTCGTAAATGCATAGACGAAAGAACAGTGAAAACAATGAATGCATACTCATTCTCCAAACAAGACCAAAGACTTCAAGCAAATATTTTCACAACGAAAAATGATGGATACAGTGTTATAGGACCGCAAGGGCATTTTGTTGACGGAATTCATGACACTGGGGACCATAGTAACGTCAGGAGTTTATTGTGAAAAACCGAAGAAGCTTCGTAGGTTGATCCAAAACAAACTTCACTGAATGCTCACCAATTACGTCATTATCCTGCGAGGTCCCACACTGCTGCTCGCACAAAGGCTTTACTTGAGCAGTTTAAGAGGAACACTGTCAACATCCTCACACCCCCAGAATGCCCGGACTTGGCACCAAGTACGGCAAGATGAAGGTTTGGCTGGTTACCCAACGCTTGGATACCGTCGAGGAGCTCATGGATGAAGTCAACAACTAAGTACCCTGGCGGCGCCGTTCCTTGATGAGTGGTTAGAAAAACTCGTGCCACTATACGAAAAGTGCCTGAATTTAGGTGGTGAATATGTGGAAAAGTAATGCAGTGATGCCTGTAACTTTTGCATGTATTTAGATGTTATTGTCAATTTGTTAAAATTTTTACCAGCCAATCCGCCAAATTGATTTTGGAATAGGTCTCGTAATATTTGATGTATGTTACACAGCTATGAATCCAGCTTTACTTGTGCTCATAACGTATTTTTCTAAAATTCACATACAGTTCTTCCGTTTCCATTCAAATGGCATAAATGTCCTCTTTTATGTTATTTTACTATCTTTCTGGAAATTTGCCAAGGACAGACCTAAATTAAGGCTTAATGTTTATTATTTTCAATAAAAATCGGGTTATAGATATTAATATATAAATCATTATATTTTTAACGGCTCTATTTATTGTAATGAATTTCAGTTTTATTTTCGCCTGCGTGATTTCAGATAGTTTGTTACTACTAAAATATTAGATGTGATTAGATCAGAATAGAATAGAATAGATTATATTAGATTAGACTATACTAGACTAGATTTGACTAAACTATACTAGATTTGGCTAGATTAGATTAGCCGCCCTCCTTGGCCAAAGTCTTGCGAACGCGGTTCGTGAGCCGCTTACCAGGCGTTCGAAACGCAGCCGCGACCGATTTGTGCAGCAGACCGTGTCCCGTTGTGTTATAACGTGTTGGTATGGGAGCCGGTCGTTCAGAAAGGAATAGCAAACTACTGAACGTAAAATGTGCCTAGTACATCAACAGCAGCTGAAAAATGCTGGTGTTGACTGCAACGTCCTGCAATGGGATATGCAACATAAAAAAAAGATTAGATTAGATTAGACTAGACAAGATTAGATTAGACTAGATTAGATTAGATTAGACTAGATTAGGTTAGATTAGATTAAATTAGTTAGACTAGATTAGACTACATTATATTAGTTAAACTATATGAGTCTATATTAGACTAGATTAGATTTAGATTAGATTAGATTATATTAAATTAGATAAGATTAGTTAGCCTAGATTAGACAAGGTTAGATTTGTTTAGATTAGATTAGATTAGATTAGATTAGATTAGATTAGGAAGGCTAGATTAGACTAGATTAGATTTAGTTAAATTAGAATAATTAGACTAGATTAGAGTGGTATAGATTAGATTAGATTAGTTAGAATAGATTAGACCAGATTATAGTTAGATTAGATAAGATTAGATTAGATTAGATAGATAGATTAGATTAGATAGAATATACTAGATTTTAATCTCTGCTACATTATTTAAGTCAGTTTGTTATTACTAACTAGTTTTGGAAAGTACAATTTATTTGTATAATACGACTACTATACGACGAGGGGAGGTCAATAAGTAAGTCACAGATGTCTGTAGAAAAATACCTAAACATGATAACATCTTGAAACCAGTTATTTTTATACATACGTTATCCCTTTATTTCTCAACATAATTTCCACCAACAGTGATGCACACTTATCCCATCGTTTTATCTGTCCTCCAAAACCGGATGCATAGAACTGCGTGCTCTGTTTTCTAAACCACGTTTTCACTTTACATTCAACTTCGGCTTCATTCGCGAAATGTCTCCTGCTAAGGTGGGTTTTCACTGGACCAAAAAGATGTAAATCGCTAGGGGCTAAGTTGGCGCTGTAAGGTGGATGTTCCAGGACTTCCCACCTTATCATCATCAAGTTCCCTGCCGGCTGGCGTAGGCGTTCATGGCTCTCCACAGATCTAGGTCTTTGGTGTTCTGGATCAACTCTGTTGATGATACTCCTCCATGCCACCGTCTCAATCCATCCAGCATTATTTCTCTTGGTCTGCCTCTGCCTCTCTTACCCTCAATCTTTCCAGTTGTCACGATGCTCTCCAATGTCTCTCTTCTCATCACATGACCAAAGAAAGCTGTTTGTCTCTTTCTTATTGTTGTATATAGTTTTCTAGTTTCATTAGCCTGTTTCAGGCAATCGTTGTTAGTTACTCTGGCAGTCCAAGGAATTCGCAACATTCGTCTTAAACACCACGTCTCTGTTGCTTCTAAGTTCTTCCTAATTTGTTCATTTACATTCCAAGATTCGCTGCCATAGAGCAAAACTGGTTCTATACAGCATTTTAGCACTCTCTTTCTTACGTTCATTGATAGCGACTTATTGCATAAGATACTCTTCATTTTCTGAAATGCAGCTTTTGTCTGCCCTATTCTGCTCTTAATCTATGTTGTACATCTTCCATCTGATGTTATAAGTGCCCCTAGGTATTTAAAATTATCCACTCGGTTGAGAATTCCCCCTTCTATTTCTATTTCACATTTTGGTGTCCCCAGTTTCTTTGATATCACCATTGTTACTGTTTTCTTGATATTCCCACCTTAATTTGTTAATTTTCTCCTGAGTTAATCAAGCCGTTTGTTGTCTGGCATTGTCATGAAGAAGCAACACTCCTCTAGTCAGCAGTCCAGGACGTTTTCTTCGAATTGCACCATGAAGCATCGATAGAACTTCACAGTACGATTCAGAATTAGCATTGTCACCTTTCTTCTTGAAACTGGTTAAAAGCATTCCTTGACAATCGCAGAACACTCAGCATAACCTTCCCTGCTGATGGAGCTTTCCGATTTGGAAGCAGATAGCCTTGAGTTGGTTTTTATTACAATTATATGTGTACCAGTCGTTCAGAAAACAATGAGAAACTATCTAACGTAAACTTGCCAAGAAATTACAAACTGCCAAATAATGCTGTCGTTGAATACGACGTCCTGCGATCTTTGGAGCTTTTGGTCCGAAATGACTTAAAGAAGTCAGTCTCTAGCTCCGAATCATGTTGGAAATTCTTGGAAAGATGGCTAGTTTGGAGAGTAGTTTTCCGTAGATATGGTATCATTCCTAGAGATGCGAGTTAGGAAAGAACACTACTAACCATAAATGACGTAATTTCTACAACAAACTACTCTCCTAACTAGAAATCACGTCGTGTGTACATGAACTTAATACTGCTGCTAGAAATTCCATCTCACTCCAAGAATCCACTCTGCTACTAAGAAATGACACCATGTTTCTAAACATTTCTAGTTAGGAAAGTAGATTTTTGTAGAGATGACGTCATTTATAGTTAGGAGAGTAGTTTCTTGGAGATATGACGAATTTTCGAGTTAGGGAATTAGTTTGTTGAAGAGATGACGCCATTTCTTATTGTGAGAGTAATTTCTTAGAGAGATGACGTCATTTCTGTTAGGAGATTAGATGACGTCACATCTAGTTTGTGAAATAATTTCTCGTAGAGACGACATCACATCTGGTTTGTAGAATAGTTTCTTGTAGAAATGACAACGTTTCTAGTTAGGCGAAGAAAGTGTCGTTTCGAAGTGGCATTAGAGATTTTAGAGACATGAAGTTCATCTTGACTTCGGAGTACAGTTTCTTGAGATAAAGCCTCAGTCTCTAGTTAAGATTAGAGATTCTTAAGGATATGGCTTCTGTGTCGTATTAGATTTAGAGTTCCTTAGATGAATGGTGTTCTTTATTTTCTGCTTTAGTATTTAGAGTGTCAGCATGCAAATATTCAGTATTTGACTTTGAGAGAGGCGAGGAATGGGTCATAATGTTAGAGGAAATGTCACATCTGTGCAGGATCTTCATCACAATGGATCGTGAGTGCAGGCATTGGGCAACAAGAAAGCTCCGAAAGGGAGGTGCACCAATTGATACATGACAACTCGGGCACATGTGATGTTATCATCTACACGGGCAGCTCTGTGCTAAGAGACTAAAGAAGTGCTGAGTGTTCACAGCGAAGGTTAATGGGCGGTATTTAGTGTAGGAGAGCCTGTCATATGATACCACAATATATAATCTTAGATTGGAGGCGGAGGCAGTCACACCAGTGGTCCGCTTGCTGGAGGTCAAACATCACACACATGTGATTTTATTAGACTCACAGAGCTTGCTGAGAAGGGTAAAGACATGAATGCTTCGTGCAGAGTGGCATGCTTCAATTAGAAACAATCAAAAATACGGAGCAATCGTTAGATCTTTGTCTCTGGGCATGCTGTTAGGAAATGAATAGGTGGGCAAATTGGATGGGTCTATCCAGCTGAATGGGGAATTGATAAACAATAAGGCAGATGTGGTCAATTCCCTTTGGGATCATGTGTATATCGTTGAAGAACAGATACACCATTATTGACATGGGACAATGTTTCAGCAGGGAGTGACCAGAGGATCTGGCCAACACACCGTTTCCGAGGAAATACCAGACGGACACATAATCAGATTCCAACTGTTAACATTAGTATTGATACTCTTTGCTGGTTGTTGAAGATGAGGACGGAGCACGTATTGGCATGTCCGGCTTGCAGAGATATCAGTTCATGACTCAGCTCAACTCAGCTTGTTTCACTTTACATGAGTGATCCTCTGTACATGAATGTATGTTATTGGGGATGTAATAGACACTATCGCTGCGACATTTGTACCAGAGCAGGGGAGGCGAGCTGGAGGTTAGCAGGCCTGCTAATGAAAGTTCACTTCTGCCAGAGCATTCGTCACGTGGTTTGCAAACTAATATGTGTATCCTGCTTCTCAAATTGGATTAGGCATCGAATCTCTTGAGTCAGAGACTGGTATCATTTTCGCTTGGCTATTTGCTGCTCACGTATGAAATAATGACATTTGTTTCATGGGTTAATTCCACAGAAACATACACTAGTGGTATTTGTTTCATGGGTTAATTTCACAGAAACATACAATAGTAGTACGTGTTTCACATGCTCATTCGGGACGCAGAGGTGTTTACAAGGCACCAGGGTCAGGTTCTATACTGGCCAAGACCTACTAACACATCCTAGTCGTGTGTCCTGGGCAACAGGTCCCTTCGGGGTCCTGGCTAACGTAGTAGGACCGCTGATTCTTCCGAAGCCGGAGAGTATCTGCCTGCACGGCGAGGACCCACCAGTCTGCACACCAATAAGCCAGACATGGGACAACGGATACGCACGCACACCTCAGGTCCTGTATGACATCACACGGATGTTGGACAACAGATGTCTTCATCCCACATATAGGACCTTGCGCTGGAGTTCATAGCCAGCGAACACAAGCAAGCAAGCAAGCATATGGTCATTCAACACACACATACACTAGTGGCATTTATTTCATGAGCTCATGCAACATAAACATGCACTAGTGGCATTTATTTCATGAGCTCATGCAACATAAACATGCAATAGTAACAGTTGCTTCATATGCTCATTCAGCACTAACATAAAAAATGAAAAGGGAAGACTTGTGGATAATAGGAATACAATATTGTAATGATAATATACATATACCCTGAGAAAAACTGTACAACTAACGTTATCTTACGTCTAAAATACAACGGTGGACAGGATGCAATCTTTTCGTCAAGGTGTGGTGTTAACTCCACTCTTTCTGAGCTAAACATGATCTTAGGGAAAATAATACAAGTGTATCTATACAGGGGTTACGAATAATTTACAATGAGCAAAAAGAATTAAAGCACCATTTAGCATAGCTTTTGTCAGTGTAATACTTATAATGGAGATACGTAATTGACGTTACAGCAGGAACAGAGTGGGTTAGATTAAAATCTAAATATGAGAGGGGTTAACGTAACAATGAGAATGGAGTGGGTCAGGATAATATCTAAATATAAGAGGAGTTAACGTAGCAATGAGAACATCTGAATGTGAGAGGAGTCTTCGTGGCGAAGTGGTCAAGCCGTTTGGCTCGGGCTCCGAAGATTATGGGTTCGATTCCGGGCCGTGTCCTTCGGTTCAAGAGTGAAACTTTTTCAAAGACTCCTCGTCGCTAGAGCTACAGAGTTTGTGCTTTGTGCGACGCTTTCCGCGCTGCGGAAAGAGACCGAGCCATAGTGATAAAACCCGGTGCAATGAAGTCGACCCTGTCGACTTTTAAGCGACTCTTTTTTAAGAGGAGTTAACGAAACAATGAGAATAGAGTGGGTCACCCCAGGAAGGTTAACCTGGTCAACAAATGCCCGCAGAAGTCGGATGCGTCGGCCTAACGGCGCAAGAACACAGCTCTGCTGTAAATAGGCACAACGCAATCATGTCCGAATAAAAAACTCCGGATGAACGCAGAAGAAGAAGAGTGGGCCATAGTAACATCTAAATGTGAGAGGAGTTAACGTAGCAATGACAATAGAGGGGGTCAGAGTAACATCTAAATGTGAGTGGAGTTAACGTAACAATGATAATATAGAGGGTCAGAGTAACATCTAAATGTGAGAGGAGTTAACGTAACAATGAGAATAGAGTCGGTCAGGATAACATTTAAAAATAAGAGGAGTTAACGTAACAATGAGAATAGAGAGGGTCAGAGTAACATCTAAATGTGAGAGGCGTTAACGTAACAATGATAATAGAGAGGATCAGAGTAACATCTAATTTTGTCTATCATTTATCAAGTAACAAATGAACGTTAAATGTGGCAGGAGTTAATGTAACAATGAGAATAGAGTGGATCAGGTGAACATCTAAATGAGAGAGAATGAGTTAACGTAACAATGAGGATAGAATGGGCCAGAGTAACATTTAATTGGGTCTATCATTTAGCAAGTAACAAATGAACGTGCATTGATTGATACAGAATTAATGAAGTTAGTTATATAATATATAAACAGTATAAACAATTGTCATTTACCAGTCTCTCATTGACACAAATGACATGTATTTGAATGTCAACATGCGCATTGTCATTGTCAGTAACTGTCATGGATGACAGGGATTACAGGCAAGAGGATGGACTTTATTACTCCGGGTATTATCCCACTTCGCTCAGTCTCTTGCCAATATCTTTGCACAGTGCACCGATTCCATATCGCCAGTGAAGATCCACAGAGTTCTCAGGAAAAATATTGTATTTGTGAATCTCTCTCTCTCTCTCTCTCTCTCTCTCTCTCTCTCTCTCTCTCTCTCTCTCTCTCTCTCTCTCTCTCTCTCGCCTTCTCTCTCTCTCTCTGCCTCTCTCTCTCTCTCTCTCTCTCTCTCTCTCTCTCTCTCTCTCTGTTTCTGCTATCTTTCTCTCGCTCTATCTTTCTTTCTCGTGCACTCTCTCTCCCTCTCTCTTTTTCTCTCGCTCTCGCTCACTCTCTCCTCCACCCCCTCTCACCTCGTGACATGGATACTGGGTAAATTTTAGAATATTCTAGAAATTGTCTTGAAAGGAAAGGCGGCCAAGAAGAGAACTGACCCCCTCCCCTTCGCGCTCTATGCCAGGAATCAGAATATGGGAAGGCCCAACGTCGACGGAAGTAGGGGTTGCGGGAATACCTCAACTGTTATCCACGCCCAGAATATCGCTTGCCAATCTGCCCTGAGGTCATATGTTCTCATCCCTGTTATGGTGAATATATTCTAATTGACCTGGGCTCCCAAGCCGGGCTAGCCTAAAACGTGTACCAGGAAATGTCTTGGGAAGTTAAGTCGCCCGTTGTGATGTTGGACCACATCAGACATCCGGTGATATCTGACCCCTAGAATAGTATACCAGGACAGGAGGTGGGCCGGACAAGAAGATGTCTAACCCATAGAAACTTATGCTGGGTTGCTTCCAGTGAACTTTGGTCCTTCCATCATGGTCCTTCCATCACGGTCCTTTCATCATGGTTCTTCCACCGTGGTTCTTCCACCATGGTTCTTCCACCATGGTTCTTCCATCATGCTTCTTATATCATTGTCCTTTCACCATGGTTTTTCAACCATGGCGACCTTGTTTGAGATTCATTTCATTCGCTGCTCATCAACAAGTAAAGACAATGACAGCAAAGCAAAATCCAGTGTAAACATATTTACTTTGACAGTGGTTGTAGCTAAGACACCGAAAATGCGTTCTTCATTTTCAGAATTTTCCTTTCGGAACTGGGCCAAGCACACTGTGGACTCTCGGTATTGCTTCTTGAATGTTAACTACATGATTTGGACAGATTCTGATGCCGCTGGAGATAGAGTTACTTCTTGTGTTGATCTCGATGCCTGTATCATCTGAGAGAGAGCTAATACTGCGACTTTCTTGAGGCGAAGGTAGCGAACCAGCAGATAGTCTTCCTTGGTGGTACCATGACAGATCAGGAAAACTATTATTCCCGATTAATGAATAAATCGGTTTGCGGAATGGCATTGTTTTCTGACCATTGTGTCCGTCGTCGCTGCCTTTACTCGGACCTACTAGAGTTGGGCTGTAAATAATTTCCTCGTATATGGAAGAGGTGTTAATACTGAAGCGTGACCTGGAGCAAGATGAAAGAGCCGCATCGCTGGAGTAAAGCCCAGATGAACTAACAGAAGCGTTAGACTTATTTCTCTTCTTTGGCATAGAAAGTTCGAGCAACTTCCAGAACTTGGATACACTGCTGCCATTTCTTGAAATACCGTCACCAGGCCATTTGATAGAGTAAGCAGAATCTATGAAGCTCCTGAAGAAAGGATCCACATCCTGGATATCAGAGAAGTCTTCAAGAACTACAGGGATCACTTTGTGTTTTAACTTCATGATTTCCTGCCTGGCTTTGAAGTATTCGTCCTTGCTCCATTCGGAGACATAGGTCGGGGACAGAATCAGTACTGTTCTTCTGCTGCTCTTCACGGCTCGTATGGTGTTGCTGGAGGCAGCTGGAGACAACAAAGAGAAAATCACAGTTAGGTTGGATTTGTTTATCTCTGTTTTAACTTTGATGAGCAGATTACAAAGGAATTGATAGATACACATGCACTGTCTTGATGTCTTTCTCTTGCCTTTTTATTTTCTATACAGTCTTTCTAGCTGTTTGTTCTTTACATTTCTATTGCTATTCTGATCAGTCTTTAATGATATATATATATATATATATATATATATATATATATATATATATATATATATATATATATATATATATATATATATATGTATGTATGTGTGTGTGTGTGTATCATGAAGGAAATGAACAATTAGAACCATTTTAATACTGTAAGACTATTTGGTATGTGGTGCTAAACATATATTTATATACACCAAACGACATCAAGGGGTGACGTGGTCAATATGGTCTGTCTGTCTATCTGTCTGTCTGTCTGTCTGTCTGTCTGTATGTATGTATGTCTGTCTGTCTGTCTGTCTGTCTGTCATACGATCTCTCTATATTTAGGTCTGTCTGTCTGTCTGTCCGCCCGTCCTTCCGTCTGTCTGTCTTTTTGTCTAGATGTCTGTCTGTTTGCCTCTCTTTCTGTCATACTATATCTCTATATTTATGTCTGTCTGTCCGTCCATCTATTTGTCTGTGCACCCGCTTGTCTACCTTCCGCCACTTCCCAGACATTTCCTACTGCCCATTACAGACTGGGTATCCTGGTCAGTTTCAACATTCGCCTTGATGTGTATTCAAACCCTGGACCATCACACCAGCTGGCAAGAGACTAACCACTACGCCACCACGGCGTCCTGTCTACTTCACGTTCTGTCTTCACAGTCGTATATTCCAATAGTCGTCACCGTCGAATATTTCAATTATCTTCACCGTCGAATATTTCAATTATCTTCACCGTCGTATATTTCAATTGTCTGCACAACTTGCTCACTCCATCAGCCCTACAAACTTACATTCTCCAGGCACGAAGTCCCGCGTAGGAAGGCACAGTCGCAGGTCGAACTCTTTCTCCAGCATAGGACTCAGGTGTTGGGTCACAAATCTCTCGTCGCGAGGGCTCGCTTGGTAGGAAATGAACGCATCGAAATCCTTCTCATCTGTAACATGTGAAACATGAACAAATACATTAACCAAAAATTTCGGACTATTGAAAAGCAATACATTTCTGGAACAAATAATAATAATAATAAGAATAATAATAATAATAATAATAATAATAATAATAATAATAATAATAATAAAAACAAAACAATGTCCAGGTCTGTGAAGTGATAAGGCCCTCATTGCACTGAGCAATAGACAGCCAGTCTGGGTGGACAAGGAAGCTGAGGTCAATTAACAAGAAGAATCCTTGAATCGAGGAGGATTAGAACACATAACCTTCGGGCTTGTTGGCAAGCGTGCTGGACACACCCTTATGACGCCTCTTCAAACATGTATGCGATGTGACAAATTATATTATCAAAATGTAGGCCTGAAAAGGGCGTCTGCTCTGGGAAGCGTGTGCATTTTCCTTTATTTTATCTTGGCCTCAATGAGCATGCTAGTTGCATGTCTTTACAGGAAGTCACCAACAACCCCAACATTTATTTATAGTTAGTGATTTTCTATACAATCTTACGTTCACTATGATGCCATTAGCTTCCAATCGGCCGACGCTGATACCCTGTGAAAATCAGCGCAATGCGATCAGCTTACAAACCACGCACAGCTGACTTTGTACCTGGTAAACCGGGATTGCGATACTGCACACACGACCCCTTAGCCAAACACCTCGACCAACGAAAAATATCATGACAAAACACCAGTCAAGAACGGAGACAACCCGCACGATAGGCCAGTCCAGTTTTGCAAGATTTGTTTCCCCTGCACAAGAATTCCCAGTTGACAACAAATGTGCCCTTGAGACATGCTGGTCTTAATTTAGTGTTTCACAGAACAACAAAAAACAACAGCAAGAACAAGAAACGAGGCCCCTAGGGGGTAATTAAATCCTGCTAGACAAATTAATTAGGTGAAAGGTTGTTTACGTTAAATTTGGCCATTTCATGACACAACATAATTTAAAATTAAATACACCAGTAACGATAGCTTGATAAATGCACCTGTTGTTGTCTCATAAAAGGGCGAAGCACAAACCAACACTCGGCGAGGTGTCACAGATTTGTCACTGACAAAAACAAGCGCATAATTTATGCTCTACACCTATTTACAGCACAGCAGGTCAGTAGCCGCCACGTCAGTGTACTATGACCCTGCATAGCTCCATACCAACTGCATTCATCACACGTCAACAACAACATATGTTAAGACAGTTGCCACAGTTTCGTTTCAAATAATAACTCCCGGTCAGCGAGCTGTGACCTGGCACGCAAAGTAAACATAAGATATTTCATGGGGTGAGTCTGTTTATGGCAGGGACATGTAGTTACAGGATTATGTATGTGATATATGTCTTGTAAATTTATTTACATGTCAGAGAAAGATATGCGTTTTGGGGACATTGTAAGTAAAGGGGTGCGAACAGAGCCCAAAGTGCAGTTGGCGTAACCTTCAGTGTGGTTGGGTATTATGACATGCAAGAGGTTTAAATATCTTATACTTTGCTTGTTATGTCAAAGAAATTCAATTGTTTAGCAATTGTTCATTTTATTTACGAACCGATTATTTTATCGAGTTGCTCTCTCTCTCTCTCTGTCTCTCTGTCTGTCTGTCTGTCTGTCTCTCTCCCCCTCTCTCTCTCCCCCTCTCTCTCTATCTCTGTTTCTCTCTATCTCTCTGTTTTCTCTATCTCTCTCTGTTTTCTCTATCTCTGTCTGTTTTCGCCATGTCTCTCTGTTTCTCTCTATTTCTCTCTGTTTCTCTCGATCTCTCTGTTTTCTCTAACTCTCTCTGTTTCTCTCTCTCTCTCTCTCTCTGTCTGTGTTTCTCTCTCTGTTTCTATCTATCTCTCTGTGTTTTCTCTAACTCTCTCTATTTCTCTCTATCTCTCTGTGTTTTCTCTAACTCTCTCTCTCTCACTCTCTCTAACTCTCTCTCTCTCTCTCTGTTTCTCTCTATCTCTCTGTGTTTTCTCTAACTCTCTCTCTCTCTCACTCTCTCTAACTCTCTCTCTCTCTCTGTTTCTCTCTATCTCTCTGTGTTTTCTCTAACTCTCTCTATTTCTCTCTATCTCTCTCTTTCTCTCTCTCTCTCTCTCTGTTTCTCTTCATCTCTCTATGTTTCTCTCTATCTATCTGTTTCTGTCTTTCTCTGTGTTTCTTTCTATCCCCTCTCTGTTTATCTCTATCTCTCTGTGTTTCTTTCTATAATCTCTCTGTTGATCTATATCTCTTTATATTTCTCTCTATATCTCTGTTTCTCCCCGCCTCTCTCCGTTTCCCTCTATCTCTCTTTATGTTTCTCTCTGTCTCTCGCTGTTTCTTTCTATCACCTCTCTGTTTATCTCTATCTCTCTCTGTTTCACTCTCTCTCTCTGTTTCTTTCTATCACCTCTCTGTTTATCTCTATCGCTCTCTATTTCTCCCAGTCTATCTCTCCCTGTTTCTCTTTATCTCTCTCGGTTTCTCTCTATCAAATTGAGCTTGTGAACAAGCAGGTTTTAGGATCATACACAAGAAATAAAGACAGTTCTTACTTATCTTATTATACATATCGTTATAATCTGAATATGCTGTTAGCATTATTGTTCGGTTGTGTAGTGGCATCGAGAGGTCATTTGGTTTACTTCCAAGCCTTAACAAACATTTAAACAAAACTGACAGACAAACAAACCAACCTTCATCCTCATAGGGCAGGAAGAAGAAGCAAAGCTGCCTCATGGGCACCCACTGGTTCTTCCACAGCAGGTACGGCGACAGCACACACACCAGGGCCGCCACCACTGCCGTATTACAGCAACAATAGCCACCTCCCATGTCTCCAAGTCGCTGCTTGGGAACACTACGTCTGAAAATAGACAACATCAGTTTATGTAGTTGATGAATGCGTTCGTTCTTTCTTTCTTTCTTTCTTTCTTTCTTTCTTTCTTTCTTTCTTTCTTTTTCTTTCTTCTTTCTTTCTTTCTTTCTTTCTTTCTTTCTTTCTTCTATTCCATCTTTATATCGCACTCTTCATTCTTTCTGTTATTCCTTTTTCTTGTGGTGTTCTTTCTTGTATGTATTACACTGACAACCTCATCCCGTTGACAATGTGTTGCTGCAATATCACAGCCATAATGAAACAAGTCTACACAGACCTTTGCGCGAGATGACTGAAGGCCTATGCTCCATATAAGAAGAAGAGAAGAGATGAGGAGAGATGTGGAGAGGAGAGGAGAGAAGAGAAGAGAAGAGAAGAGAAGAGAAGAGAAGAGGAGAAATGTGGAGAGAAGAGAAGAGAAGAGAAGAGATGTGGAGAGGAGAGGAGAGGAGAGAAGAGAAGAGAAGAGAAGAGAAGAGAAGAGAAGAGAAGAGAAGAGATGAGGAGAGATGTGGAGAGGAGAGGAGAGAAGAGAAGAGAAGAGAAGAGATGAGGAGAGATGTGGAGAGGAGAGGAGAGAAGAGAAGAGAAGAGATGAGAAGAGATGTGGAGAGGAGAGGAGAGAAAGAAGAGAAGAGAAGAGAAGAGAAGAGATGAGGAGAGATGTGGAGAGAAGAGGAGAGAAGAGAAGGGAAGAGAAGAGAAGAGAAGAGAATAGAAGAGAATAGAAGAGAAGAGATGAGGAGAGATGTGGAGAGGAGAGGAGAGAAGAGAAGAGAAGAGAAGAGAAGAGAAGAGAAGAGAAGAGAAGAAGCAGAAGAAAATTACACTACAAATGGATGCAGTTCGTAATCCCCTATACCCGCATTCGAAACTCAGCTGCGGGCAATTTGGCATCAGACCGCGTTGCGTTGGTTTTTTACGAAATGGTATTGGTGTCGATCGTTCAGAAAGCAATGGCAAACTGCTTAACGTAAACTTGTCAAGAGATCGCAATAGCAAGAAATGCTGGTGTTGACTGCAACGTTCTGTAAAGGATATGCAACTAACTTTTTAAAAAACTATATAGCAGGGGAAACGATGGTAGCGTAGTTGCTAGACGCTCGCCCGCCGAATCCGTGGTCTTGGGTTCGATTCGCATCAAGGTGGTTTCGAAAGCTACAATCACTATGAGCTCCCAGGTTGACGCCGCCTTCAATAGGTACCAGACAATATTTTGGGAAGTCAATTCTGCCGGCGTGATGCCGACCACATCAGCCACCGAGTGCCGTTTGGTCTAAACAATAAGGGGCTGGCACCATATGTCTAATGTGGTCCAGCGTGGTCCTGTGTGGTCAAGCCGTTTGCCTTTCGCTCAGAAGGTTGTGAGTTCGATCCCGGGCCACGTCTATCTGTTCACGAGTGCATTTTCTCGGAGACTCTTGGGGTTCGTCGCTGGAGCTACGGAATTCGTGCTTTGTGCGACGCTTCGGCAGACCCCCCCCCCCCCTCTTCCCCTGCGGAAAGAGACAGAGCGATATGGGATAAAACCCGGTGCAATAAAGTCGATCCTCTCGACTTTTAAGACTTCTTTTTTAAAGACCATATGTCAAATGCACCTTAGTCGGGTATAAAGGACGTTTACTTGAACATATGACTACAATACTTTCAAGGCGCGGAGAAAGGGCATACACTTTGCACTCATTACAATGTATGAGCCTCAGACACGTTGTAATCCTGTCGAAGAAAATTTAATCCCCGCTTTACTTTAACATTTTTTATGTACTGTATGAGGTTTATGACGGCGTAGACGGAAGCTCGGCTAAATTGCCTTTCATGTTTGACGTAATTAATATAGGAGCGCACTGGGAAACCGCGGGCGGCGCTAATGTCGTGGGGTCATCGAGGCTACAGGGTGCCCACAAAATCCTTGTGGAATGCTTGACTTTGGGATCTGTGTTGGTGTTGCAGTGTTGGTGTACTGAGCTGTAGATTTTCTTCTTGTCCTTTTGGCTCAATTCTGTATTTATCATTGGAAATACTGCCATCCTTGACAGGCCTTCTTCCCGGCCTTAAAACAGTTAAACGTATATACTCACCCACACACGCACACACCCATACACTCTCACCCAAACACTACACGCACACACACACCAACACACACACGTGAATGTGATAGCTTGATAGCGTGTACGGCTCAAGGCGACGCACTACCCGCTTGCTCCCTTTGGGTTACGTGGTTGGGGCTTTTTGATTTAGTTACGTATATATAATTGACTATGAGTGCATGCTATATTAGAATATGCCATAAGTATGGGACACACAGAAACATCAATTGGGGAACATATTGAAGCCGCTAAGACATTTAATAAATAACCATAGTGTATTGTTTGGCGCTAATAGAAGTTGTTTACCCCCTGCATATCCTTTACAGGACATCGCTGTCAACATCAGCAGCTTCCAGCTGATTGTTGATTTCTTGGCAAGATTACGCTCAGTAGTTTGCCATTGCTTTCTGAGCGGCCGGCTCAAATATCCCCTAAGTTACCGACGCGGAGAGAACCGCTACCAATTCTCTCGCAACGCCACGTTACTTACGAGAGTATACGAGATTACGGAGAGAGTATGGTAACCTCTAGACCAGAGAGACCGGCGCTAATAGAAGTAGAGGGAAGAAGTAGAGTTGGTTAAACGTGAAGGGCACTTGTTCCAGCAATGAGGCGATGTCGTCATTTGGAGGCAACAGGAGTGAATCTCGGTCAGTTACTACGATTTTCAATGTGTAGACTGCTAGTGAGTTTTCTAATCTCTAAGGAATTTGTATGCTGTCTAGTGACTCTTCTAATATCTTCTTCTATTTCTTATTCTCTGAGCGTCAAAGAATACATGTAGGTTTATTTTTGAGTAAGCACCCTATTAGAATAGACAATGATTATGTGACATACTGTAATAGACTGGGCTAGATATTTTACTGTATATGGAAATTAAACGTATAATAACCGACTTCATTGCACCGGGTTCTATTCTCATATGGCATACCAAAAGCGTCATACAGAGCACTGACTCCGTAGCTCCAGCGACAACTCTCAGTATTCCGGATTTGTGGAGTCTGAACTACTGAAGCTACTCTGAATAGAGTTCTGTTTTAAAGCTTAGTTTAGTTTAGTTTAGTCGACGGATCACCATCACGGCACACGAGTGTAACCCATAAGTGCTCCGTTCTACTCCTAACTCAAACCTGAGTCCGGATAATCTCAGCTCAGTGCACGAACTCCGTAGCACCGATGAGGATCCTGAAATACTTTGGGTAGATTTTTAACTCGAAATTTTGCCCTGGCAGCGCCGTTAGGCTACTATTTTTCGATTTCCAACTGCCAAAGGATTTTTTACGTAGGCAACAATACACACGGGCGTCCGATCTCACTACCCAGAGACCATGGGGAAATTTTATTACTAGAAGTTCACGTGAAAGAATTCCCGGCCCTCACCGGGGCTTGAAACCGGGACCTCCAGCACTCGAGGCGGACACCATACCCCGAGACTACTCAGCCCCCGTTTTAAAGTTTAGAGTTTAGAGTTTCATGTAGAGTGTTTCAAGAAGTTGTATCGGTGTGTGTTTACTGTTTTTTGTGCTGACGAGGTCTTTGGTTGCACCGCCTACATTGTTGCTGGTGATCATATTCTAGTAAAGCTTTATCATCATCATCAAGTGCCCTGCCAGATGGCGTGGGCTTTCATGGCTCTCCAAAGATCTCGGTCTTTGGTGTTCTGGATCAACTCTGCTGATGATATTCCTCTATCCATAAATCCATCATGTGCCATGCCGGTAAGCGTGGGCGGTCATGTTCTGCCATCTCACTCGATCACCAGAGTCGTGGATCAGCTCCGAGTTTCTGTCTCGACCATGCCACAAGGCCAAGCCATCCAGGTACTTGCTTCCTCTATGCCACGTCTCAATCTATCCAGCTTCATGTCTCTTGGTCTGCCTCTGCCTCTCTTCCCCTCGATCTTTCCAGTTGTCACGACGTTCTCCAATGACTCAATTCTCATCACATGACCCAAAAAAGCAGTTTGCCTCTTACTTATTCTTGTATATAATGTTCTAGTTTCATTAGCCTCTTTCAGGCATTCGTTGTTAGTTACTTTGGCAGTTTAAGGAATTCGCAACATTCGTCTCAGGAACCACAATGGCCAGCTACTGAACGTAAAATGGTTTAAACATTTCACCTCTGGCTAATTGCAACTTCCTGCTACGGATATACACCGTGTATGTGTGTGTGTGTGTTGTGTGTGTGTGTGTGTGTGTGTGTGTGGTGTGTGTGTGTGTGTGTGTTGTATGCTATAACTCCATTCTCGTGCGTAGGGACTTCATGTCTCAGATATATCGCTTAATTCACAAGTTTGCGTGAAAACTAATATGTCTCTGAAAAGCATTTGTTGTACTTTCAGCACATAATAAGCATCTATTAAAGGATATTACATTTCCAGTCAGCTAATTACATCCTAGACGGCGGTGCTACAATTGACAGAAGAGATATATATTTGCTTCTCGGAATTTGAGGACGTAGTGCAACGCTGCTGAGATCGCAGGTAGTTTGCATATCACTTGACAACGTCCGCATCCAGGAGACACATATATTGGGCACGTCGCACATAAATGTCAGTGGACGTCCGAAGGAAGACGTGTATGTATTGACTGCAACTCGTTTCCTCCTTCCGCAGGTATCCCCGACAGAATAGCGACAGTTACAACCAGCCAGATTTCAGCAGATGAATGTGTCCGCTGCAACATACGATGCCGGAAGTTGACCGCTCTTGGGTTATAAATGTCAAGGTTGGAGTGCAGAGACACGTCTTAAAAGAGAACGTGACGATAGTAATTATCATCATCATCATCATCATCGTCATCATCTTCCATTTTTGCCTCACGTGTCGTTGGGAAAATAGCTAACGGCCCAGCGCCGGATGGATGGCATTGGAAAGTGTCATTCCATGTGAAGGTACAATTTCGTTTATGTCGACAAGCTATTTTCTTCTTGGGCGCCCACTTGCTCTCGTATCAGATCTTCGTTGATCTAGTGGATGGTTGTTGCATTCTGACGAGATGACGCAACTATTTGATCTTCTGCTTTTCTATATATGTGGCACAAGATGTTGATCTCACTGCCTGTCTATTACCATCAATATTCTTACATCTGTCTCGGATAGTTACGAATGCATTTCTTCTCAGCTATCTCATCTCGCAGGAGATAATCATTTGATTGTAGTGATAATGAATTAAAATCATGTGGACAGAAGCTTATCCGGATGATGGTATCTTTATATACTTCTTACTTGGGCGGTAACGCAGTACCTAGCAAGATTGTCTGCCTCCCAGCGTATATGTGTTCAAACGCATTATGTCTCTGATATATCGCTTAATTCAAAAGTTTGCGGGAAAACTAATATGTCGACTTCACGTCCTTAACTTGGGAATATAAATTACAATTACCTCAGAAGTAGGAGTGGGTTCACCTGATGGCGAGAAACACAGGTAATAGGGAAAGCTAATCCACACGGAAATATCAGTCCAGTGCACTACAATTAGTAGCCTGTGTATGGACTAGCTAAATAACAAATGCATAGAATACTTTGAGGTATCACCAGCACTTACCAGGAGTCCGTTGGACAACTTTCCTTGTGCTGCTGCAGTCGTGCCCCGTGTAGTTCCAGCGACAAGCGCAAGTGATGATGTCGTTTTCACCAACGCCCTCACAGAAGCTGCGGTCATCGCAATCTACAGGGCATGGGTTGTCACAGGACGCACCGAACCAACCCCGGTGACATTCACATGCCGGTGTACCATCAGAGGACACACAGCTGCAAGCACATCACAACTCATTAGTTCCAGAAACACATAATTAAACATAGACAATAAAATGGTATATTAGCACATAGAATACAGCTAGACACTCAGGAGGGCTTATAGTTTACTGTAGAAATGGCGACTATTTTAAATTCCCATATGGACAAAGGCCGGCTTCGTGGCTTAGAGGTTATGACTTTTCTCCGTAATCTCGTATACTCTCGTCGGTAACGTGATGACGGTGAGAATCAGCAGTGGTTCGAATCGCATCGGTAACTTACGGAGTATGTGAGCCGGCCGCTCAGAAAGCAATGGCAAAATACTGAGCGTAATCTTGCCAAGAAATCAACATACAGCTGAAAGATGCTGGTGTTGACAGCGATGTCCTGTAAAGGATATGAAAAAAAAAATATGGACAAAGACGTGCAGTCCTCATCAGCAGTTAACTGTAAGTTGGGGGTTTTCGATCCGGAGTCAAATGTGTCGCCTGAACTGACTTCAGCTTGTGTTATGTTATGTTATGTTGTTATGTTATGCTATATTATATTGTTATGTTATGCTGTTATGTTATTTTATGCTATACTATGTTATGTTATTATATGCTATGTTATGTTGTTTTGTTATATTATATTGTTATGTTATGTTATATCAAACGACGTCTCTGCGCATCGGACATTCACAAGAGTGCCCTGTCCACCGAAGCAGCGGCCATTCCAAAGTATTTCTGCTCACATTTCCTATAAGGAGTTGCTGATGATGTCTTCTCTCTTAACCTCTTTGCCGGCATCGACCAGGCTTCACTTCCAGTTCATGTCATCGGGATGGCTCCAGTCTCGTCAAGATCCGCCATCCGAGTCCGCAATGCATTTACTATAGGGTGTAATTTTAATTACTGTGGGGTATTTGAAAATATTGCCGGTCCAAGTGTTGTATTTACCCTCTGAGGAGTTCATGAAACATAAAAGGTAAATACAAAACTTGGAACGAAGATGTTTTCAAATACCCGACAGTCATTAAAAATACACCGTGTATATCAGCCCTGTTCATGCTTCTTCCCGTACGTTTACGTGCATTATTTTCCAGATGGTCTGCGCGTCAGTTTTATGTTTCCCAATGACGCACCCATAAAATATTGAGTGCTCAATTTGTTTCAATCAACTTTTTAATTTGTAATGTCTTAACGCAGCTGCACGAGATTCGGCAGAGGAATCGAAAACAACCTACACCGTAAGATAATATAGGCAGTAAATGACAGTGACAATTAGGTGTTTCTAAGCGTGTATGCTTATTATCCTTGTTTGGTGTGCTTACTGGGATATAGCTTCTGTACAGAAGCTTTAGCGTCCTTTTCTCACCGCAGTTGACAGCTCTTTATTTGCACATCACTGTAGCTGAATGGGGTGTCTGTATAACTTTGCTTATTGTCTCTCATTAAAGTCAACGCTTTATGATACATATAATATGGTGATAATTTTAAATTCTGCATAATTTAGTGACGCAAGAAACACAACGATGACAATCATAAACACAAATAATAAAAAAAAAACACACATTAAAATTTAAGAAAAAAAATAATTCGACTAGCAGAAAAACACAAAGGCTTATTGCAAAGAAAACAAACACTATTTCAAAGAAAGAAACAAAGCAATGAGCCCAGAATGCAACAACAGAGTAGCTGGGACTATTGTGTTGAAAATGTTTTCAAGCAATCGTGTACCTTGACACAGCAGGTGGAAGATGTTTTAAAGAAGTTAAAATTAGAATAACCAAAGAAAAGTAGTGCTGTGTTCAATGTACGAATATTGTGGCAGTGTATCTTGGTGGGTCCGTTCCCCGTGCCGATCAGTTGAACTTCTAGTTCAGAGAGCAATGGCAAACTTCTGAACGTAAATTTGTCTAGTAAACCACAAACAGCTAACAAGGATTGCAACGTGTTTGCTCTTTGGTAATTGATGTGAAACGGGGAGTTGTGAAGAGCTACCTTGAGAGAATTCTGATGAGGAAAGTTAATCTGCACATTAGTTAGAAAGTCGTGGCCGCTGCAGAAATGTGGTTCTATAGAATAGTGATGAGACGAACGTGGGCAGACAAAAGGCGTGAAGAGTGTATCTTGGAAGGCGTCCGTTAACCCATTAAGAGAATGGTTACTTGCAACACATGAAGACAATCCAGATTCTTTGTGTACGTATTGAGGTTGGAAACTGCAGTACGTCGTGGCAAAGGGAACGATGGGGGAGAAAAGAGGCAGGGGGAGAACAAGAGAGATGATTCTAGACAGTTTGGCGTCATGGCACGAATGATAATCTCTATCAGAAATGATTGGTATGCACGAGGTGGAATGCTGTAGACAGGCATAATGATCAACGGAACACGGCGAGGGCCATAAGGAGAAGAATCTCGAATGACAAATGTGTGATTATAAATCGAAAAGATGAAACTAATTGACTTTATCAAGGAAGTGCCAGAGGCTACGTGGCATGTACGGTAAAATAAAGAATCCCTTTTTATGGTGCCGTGGGCAAATGGTGCGTGCCCCATATTTGCATAGACCAGTCGACACTCGGTGGGTGTAGTGGTCAGTATCACGCCCGTGTATGCTCTTGCGAGTACTGTTTTTTTTTTTTTTTTGGTTTATCCATTTAATAAACTAGACAAGAGTTCACCCAGTTCGTGCACTGGGTAGTTCTTACCACCTCAGGGCTGCCATAATTAATGAAAAACGAGGGAATCAGAGGCTTGGGCAGTAACATGGACGATTCGACATGAAACATTACATGACTTACAACAATCGGAGTACTTACTATCCATTGACACAAAGATGCTGGTGGCAGACCTCAGACACAACCACACAATGAGACTTGAGGTCGTCACCGAGAACGCAGACCCCGCCTTCGTCCTGGCATTGAGCACTGCAAGGTTTGATCTCGCTGCCATCAGACGGTGTAGTCATCAGACTTGGGTCATATTCTAGAATGTTGCCGTTCAGACTTGTATTGGTAACATTGGTACTGGACTTTCCACTGTCATTGTGTACCTTGTCATTCGTTGGAAGTTCAGTCATTCCAGAGAGAGGGACATCAAGTGGAAGAGACATCTCCATTGTCTAAAGTATTAGTAGACGTTTGGATGTTTTCTTTGTCTGTTAAGCGATTCATATTGTTTTTAAGTATTGTTTCCTTGTCATTAAGAGCATCTGTTGTCAAGTTGTTTTCCAAACTGCCTTTATCTGTCGCGAGTAGACCATTTGTGTCATTGGGCTTTCTGCTCGTGTAGTTGTTTCTTGAACTACTTGTATTTTTCATGAGTTCTTCATCCTCGTCATTTATCCTGCTGTTTGTGTAGTCGGTGCTGCTGTTCTGTGGTGGTTCCTGTGGAGAGAGCTGTTTTGCTGCAAGCTGGATTTCTTCAATCGCGTTAGTGTTTAGGGTAGGCTTATCAGTCGTGCCATGTGATGTATGAAGATCGGACACTGCTGCATCTCCATATGTAACTGGCAAGTTCGTGGTGAATTGGTGAATAAATGTGGAAGTATTTTGATTAGCTACCGAAGTACTACCAATATTTATCGGAGTTGTATTTTCCACTAAGATGTTGAAAGTCGAAACCGTTGTTTTTGGTCCTGAACTGGTGGTCAACCCAAACTCATGACTTGTTGAGGACAAAGGTTCATTGTACCGCAATGCATTTCCCAGAAAAGACGGGGACGTCACAACACCATCGTTGCCATTGTTGGGACGATTCAGTTCTGTTGCTTCTTGTGAAATATTTGAAATCTTGGCAGTTGGCATTGTGCTCGATTTGAAGCTCCTGTTACCAAACGCAGCCATTTGATTTCCTGATTTCTGATTTCTTGTGCTTCCCAGTAGTTCCTTATATGATGCAGATTTAACTGTGGAATCATTGCCAGTGGAGTCTTTGCTGCCTACATGCATTCTGGAAATTGCAAGTCTGTCACGGTTACTAAAAGAAATAGGCGTTTTCCTTGTGCTATCTGCTGCCATGCTCGTTCTAGAACTGGTAATTCTACTAATGAGCGGGGAAAGTTTGGCTTTATTTGATGCCGATTTAACTGAATCATTGACAGTGGAGTCATTACCAGTGGAGTCATTACGAGTGGAGTCATTACCAGTGGAGTCTTTGCCGTTTACATGCATTCTGGAAATAGCAGGCATGTCACGGTTCTTAACGGAAATAGAAGCCTTCTCGACGCTAGCTGTTGTGGTGCTCGTTCTAACACTGGCCTTTCTACTTGGCAACGTGGAGCTGATGGCTTCCGTGGATGCAGATTTAACTGAGTCATTGCCAAAAGAGTCATTGGCAGTGGAGTGATTGGCAGTGGAGTGATTGGCAGTGGAGTTATTGGCAGTGGAGTCATAACCGTCTACGTGCATTCTGGAAATAGCAGGCCTTGTCATGGTTACTAACGGAAATAGCAGCCTTCTTGACGCTAGCTGTTGTGGTGCTCGTTCTAACACTGGCCTTTCTACTTGGCAACGTGGAGCTGATGGCTTCCGTGGATGCAGATTTAACTGAGTCATTGCCAATAGAGTCATTGGCAGTGGAGTCATTGGCAGTGGAGTCATAACCGTCTTCGTGCATTCTGGAAATAGCAGGCCTGTCTCGGTTACTAACGGAAATAGAAGTCTTCTCGGCGCTAGCTGTTGTGGTGCTCGGTCTAACACTTGCGGTTCTACTTGGCAACGTGGAGCTGATGGCTTCCGTGGATGCAGATTTAACTGAGTCATTGCCAAAAGAGTCATTGGCAGTGGAGTCATTGGCAGTGGAGTCATAACCGTCTACGTGCATTCTGGAAATAGCAGGCCTGTCACGGTTAGTAACGGAAATAGCAGCCTTCTCGACGCTAGCTGTTGTGGTGCTCGTTCTAACACTTGCGATTCTACTTGGCAACGTGGAGCTGATGGCTTCCTTTGACGGAGATTTAACTGAGTCATTACCGGTGGAGTCATTGCCAATGAATTCACTTCCAGTGGATTCATTGTCGTCCACATGCATTTTCGAGATGGCAGTCCTGTCACGGTTACCTTCGGGAATAGAGGCCTTGCTGATGCTAGCTGCGGTATTGCTGGTGCTACCACTGGTGATTCTACTTGTGACTGTGGAGCTGATGTTGTCGTCACTGATCTTCCTTGGGGCAAATGGGACAGCTCCATTTGTGCCTGAAGCTTTGTTTGTTACCATTGTATTCATGATTTCAGGGCGCGAAGTACTTACATGATCTTGGCTCATGATCTTCTGCCATTCGCCTGTGTTGATATCTGAACTTCTTGGAGTGGTGCCTGAACCACTACCTGTAGTAGTGATGTCTCTGTCAGCATTGCTAGTTCTGGTAATATTACTTAAACGACCAGTTTCCATCCGCTGTTGTGTTTTATTCAAACTTGTAGTTACTAAAGTATCGCCTAGAGAAGTATGTTTTTTCTCTTTTGAATGCATGTCAGATTTAGTATCTGTAGTGTTAACATTGTTATTCTTTAAGCCCATAGTATATGTGTTTACACCAGTTCCATTTGTTCTTGAGCCCTTGTCTCCTACCGTATGTGCAACTGATGGCATGGAGTTGGAGGTGTTAATAGGATTCTGCTTTAGATTGCCCGCGAGTCCAGTACTTGGTGAAGAGTTTGTCCGGGTCTTTGATGCGTTAATCGAGCTTGGAGACAATAATGTAGCCTTTGTTGTGGGAACTGCATCGGGATCCACAGTAAACGGTAATTTTGAGTTTCTTGGTGAAGGTTTTGGCTTCATCCCAGCTGCGGTTTGGGTTTGTGGTTTGCGTATGCCAACTGTTGGCGCCTGTGTTGGGGTTTGAGGTTTGCCTATGCCAGTTGTGGGCGCCCGTGTTGGGGTTTGGAGTTTGCGAATGCCAGTTGTGGGCGCCTGTGTTACGGTTTGAGGTTTGCGCATACCAGTTGTGGGTGCCTGTGTTGGGGTTTGAGGTTTGCGTATGCCAACTGTTGGCGCCTGTGTTCGGGTTTGTGGTTTGCGTATGCCAATTGTGGGTGTCTGTGTTGGAGTAATCGAGCCTCGAGATGCCAAATCATTCTTACCTAAGCTTGCTGGATGAAACTGAATCGCCTTCAGATTTGTCGGGGATGAATTTAACAATGTCTTGACAGATTTTGGCGACGGCGTTATTGTTATTTGGGGATATCTTTGTCTAGTGTAGCTGCTAAACCATTTTGATTTCTTTGATTTGTTTTAGAATCTGAGATAGCACCAGCTGGTATTGTTGTTTTAGTATTTACTGAATGTTGTTTCTGAGAATTCTGTTTTGATAGGTTTCTTATATTATGTACACCTTGCGTACTTTGGAAGTGCACGACAGAATCCCTACTTTGAGGCACTGCAGAAGGTTGAAATCTTGTTGCTACTGCTGGCTTTCTTGTTGCGTCTGCTGCAGTTCTTGACTGCAAGGGATTCCGTGCTTGCGTGGCTCTTGCAGCTGATTGCTCTCCGAGTATAATGAACTGTCCTGAGTGTGTTATTCTCGGGCTGAAGTCTCCTGCTGCCGGCATTCTGTTAATCTGAGCTCTTGCAGTTGTTGTAGTAGTTGTTGTTGTTGTAAAAGTTAAATCTCTAGCTACTTTAGCCAGGATTTTTTTCTCTAGTGCAGCCATGGTTCTTTTAATTATCGGAATGATTTTCTGGCAGTGTGGCATTTGAGGATTGGCAGCACATGTGCAGAACTCCTGGCATTCATCGATGCCTATAACACACATACCATCTACACCACAGATGTAGGGCAAGCGTTGGCAACAGGTCAGAGACTTGTCATACCTATCACCGTGACCAGACGAAGATCCAGCGCCTAAAGTAGCAGAGTATGTCCACTCCCACTTTTTAACCTGTCCAGATAGAATAGCCCTGGCCATTGATTCCCCATCAGAAAACCGGACAGTGGCAGGTTTCGGGGTGGGTTCCTCCCGATACTTAGCAGTGTCCTTGCTAACAGGAGGCGCTGACCAGTCGATCCCCATAAACGGTTGGTCGGCTTGCATTGACCCTGGAGAATGATCGGCTAGTGGGAGAGCCACGTCCTGCGTCCCTCCACCTCCGATATCAGCCCCGCCGCCCATCCCAGCAGAAGAGTAATCCCACGCCAATGACGGCTCAGCCCCGGCCTCCGAAAATGTTATGGGGTTTTGCCATGAACCGCCTTGGTTTGGGGCACCAGATTTGTTCCCACGAGTTACTGACGGCGCCACTGGTTCAAAGAACGCTGTAGGGATGCTGTCCCATGTATTCACATCCATCAAACTGAACAGACCTTTGCCTTCTGTCGCAGACAATGATTCTCTTGGATGTCCAGACATTGCGCTGGTTGAATTGAGATTACTCTTTCTTTGTGGTTGCATAGATTTACTAGCGTCTGGGGAATACGTCGGAAAGTCCTCAGGAAAGAGGGTTGTCGAAACCCCTTCCTGTGGCGCTGGCGTGGAACTGTTATCGATTGCTGCCAATGCTGGGTCGTTATGTGAATCTAAGACTGGCCCGTCGCTCATGCTGGAGAAAAAGTCAATATATGGCGCCCTTGGGGTAGATTCAGCACAGGAGATGAAAAGCGCCATAGCAATCACACAAGTCCCGACCATGATTGACAATTTCGTAAACATTTATCTGAACAACGGGAAAATCCTGAAAAGTTCGTTCAATGACCGGGAAAAGCCAATTATTGTTCCAGTAAAACAACTATTTTAACGTTGTTAACGTGCAAACATTAGATATCCATATTTGATACTAGGCTTGTATCGCAATCTTTAGTGCGCGAGTGATATCGTGTCTCGTTTCTTGAAATGCTTACTGATGTAATTTTGCGTGCAGACGACGGGTCAACAACTCCAGAAATACAATTCTGAAATGAAGTAGATAAAAACATGGTCACACATACATCATTTAGTAATTCTCTACAATTTATTATAGCAGCGGCGGGGATATATTCGATAATGCATTAACATTCCTTGATAGTGATCTAGATAACAGAACCAGTAGTATCATAATTTTCTGTTCAATGACCACCATTCTGTGGGCGGCACAGAATAGTATAAAGTAGCTGCGGTATACTTTTTAGAACATCATTGAAATTACCTGCGAAAGAAAGACACAGGTGCAATGTACTGGTTCACAACCTCCTATGTGATCTATGTCAAACACAGCAGCGGGCGATTTGGAAGCAGACCGCCTCGCGTTAGCTCTCATAAAAATATATGAGTGCCGTCATTCAGACAGCAATGGACAACTACTGAACGTAGGCTTGCCAAGAAAACAGTCACAAAAAGGTTGAGGTTGACTACCACGTCTTGCAAATAATAACTTTATGTCGTGGTCATCGCATATATGAAGGCCTAGCATTTAACGCTCTTACAGTGGTATTTGCTACGGGAATACCCACACAATATATTCAGTTCAAGAATGCAATTTTCTCGTCGTTGCTGAATCTACGGCGTTCGTGCTCTGTGCGATGCTTTCGGCAGGCCGGCTTATGGATAGAGACCGGACCATTTTTGATAAAACACGGTGCAATGAAATCAATCCTCTTGTCTTTGTTTGTTTGTTATCGTAGCATAATGATATCACTGTCTTCATAAGTATTTTGGCATAAATAAATTAATGCTGGGTTAATTCTTTGTGGCGCCACTTCTACCCCACTGTAGGTGAGGGAATTAAGATAGTGCACCAAGTGATTCTGACATGCTTCCATAGTTGACTACGAATCCTCGGGAAGACTGAGTCATATTTCTGATATCGGATGCACTGGCATGAACCCTGATAAAGAAATCTATATCAATGGGAGCGAGTTTGGTGTGGAATGGTCTCCCGAAAGGGCAAAAAAGCACCATCTCAATGGGGCAGAGCTAGCCACACCCTGTCGATGAGTTTCTCATCTCTTAAGCCCCGACTTTACCCTATATCGACAGGCAAATGATCCTTGGCCCATCAGAACCACACATGCAGTAAATCTTATTTGTCTTGAGAAAGCCTGATTAAAAAGTTTAATGTAAGGAGCGGTCTATTTCGCCTGGCCTTGTAAATTTGGAGCAGTCAACGCGTTTCAGAATTCCCCGAAATTTCGATTCGAGGGTTTGAAATCAGCCGCAGACGATTTGGAAACAGACACCCTTGTGTTGATTTCGATGTTAAGAGCGTCGGTCTTTCAGAAAGGAATGACAAACTACTGAACGCTGATTTTGTCAAGTAAATGACAAACAGCAAAATAATGTTGGGGTTGAATTAAACAACAGGTAAAGGACATGCGATGACTGACTGTTTAAACTGGGTCGATCTGAGAGCCCAGATAAATGGTGGGGGAGGGGGGGGGAGACTTCCCATCGATGAGGTTTCGAATATACGACAGCCGGGCATCTAGGCAAGCGAACTAACCACTGCGCCCCCGGGGACCCAGTGCATGAATCAGAGTTCTGGTTTATTTACTGATAATCACAGAAACACAAAATAAACAAATACGCAAATGTTGAATGCAATTAGTGGAACTGCTGTGGAAATGTAAATAATATAAAATAACACGAAATAATCAGCTTCACATAATACCAACAAATACACACGAATTAGTTTCGTTAAGATTTCAATCATCTTCGCCAAGTTCAACAGATTAATTGTTATAATTTTACTGTTTATTTTAAGTTACTACTTTTGTTTACATCGCCACATTCTTGTGCCTTAGTGTAAAATGTTTCACAGTAAACCACACGATTGAATGATGTGCACATTTATCCTAGAGAGATTCATCTAACGAATCCAAGTTCATACTACGTTGCTTGTTTTCACAAGTACCTATGATGTCGGGGTGGGTTCGCCTGATGGCGAGGGGCTCTGGTAATAGGGAAAGCTAATCCACACGTAAACATCATCCCAGTGCATTAGAAGTAGTAACTCGTGTATGGACTAGGACTGAATTCAAAACGAGCGAGCGAGCAAAATATTTGTATACATATATTTTTGAATAAGGAAGACACACTCAATAGATTGCATAATATATTGACTGACATACACAGCAGTATCTTCATGTATATACTACAGAAATCACACAATATAAACCAATATAATATACACTAATATAAAATAATACATTGACAGCATCGAAGCTGCTTCTGTGTTATGGACAGTGCCTACAGAATGTTTCAAGGCTTTAAATATACTAGCCGGGGTTTTCCATGTAAACAAAATATCCCCACGTGTTCTAAGGGGAAGATAAATTCAAACACACTTCGAAAAGAAGATGTTTTCCTCGTCTATATCGTGTAGATAATAAACAGGATGTGGGAAACAATAGCAGTTATGTGGTAAATAATTACTTGTGTCTTTTTCTACCATTAGAGAAACATGATAACATTACAAGGATGGTAAATGAATCCAAGGGAAACAATCACGTTCTAGTGATTAATATCAATGGGAGATAAGAAGCATATTGTGTGACTTACATTTGAAAAGAAGATGTTTTCACGTCTACATCTAGTAGATAAAAACAGGATGTAGGAAACAAAAACAGTTATGTGGTAAATAATTACTTGTGTCTTTTTCTACCACTAGAGAAACATGCTAACATTACGTGGGAAACGAATCCAAGAAAAACAATCACGTACTAATGATTAATTTCAATAGGAGATAAGAAACACGCTACCATTAATATTGAATGTCTTGGCTGGAAAGAAACCATTATATGTTACTGGTATACCTGGTCCTAATGCGGGAAGTAACCTTAATTAATGTGTGTCCATCGTCAACGTGTTTCTGCCGTGCATGTATTTCTTTGTTAGTCAACCTTGTTAGTCTTGTTACTGCTGCTAGCGGACTTTGTAAAGAACATTTATTCGGAGTTTCCTGGTAATCCAGTTACATTGCAGAAATGTCATGGTTGAATGTGTACATGTATTGAGAAGCTAAACTGCCTTTCTTATTCCTACCAGAAGAAAACAAACATTCATTGACATGGTAAATAAAAGTGGTTTTAATCGTTGGTAGTCTGAAGAAATTAAACGACGACTATCTATTGCTCTTCAAAAACTAAAACAACTTAATAAATTATGGAATGGGTCAGACAGAACGACAAAAATTAGATTTCTAAGAGCATGCATCTTCCCATTGCAACATACACATGTGAGACCTGGACACTTACTAAACAAGCTGAACAGCGCATAAATGCTTTTGAATATAAATGTTATAGGCGGGTTCTAAGAATATCTTAGGTAAAGAAAAGAACAAATGCATCAATACGTCAAGAGCTGAATATTGAAGAAGGTTGGCTATTAAAGACGATAAAACAAAGAAAATTGAAATATGTTGGTCACTTATAACGCCATGAAAGTTTGGAGAGAACAATAATGGAGGGGATATGCCTGGGAAGAGAGGAAGAGGAAGGCCAAAGAGAAGATGAGTGCAGGATGTGGCGGTTAATCTCCAGATGGGTGTATCGGACACGGGACATCTTGCTTGGGTTCGAGAAGTTTTCCGGAAGGTTGTTATGGGAGCGAGGTTCTACAAAGGACATGCTACTGCATGAATGAATGAGTCTGAAGACACACACATACACAAAACACTACGGCTAGAAAGTGGACTAATGGGCAGCGCTTACTGACAATCTGGTGTTTTGATGTAACAATAAAATAAAAGCAACGTAACACCGTAGAATTTAAACACTGCATAGCTATAACAGCCGACCCACACACACACATGTAAATAAAATTGTCTTTAAAGATATTTTCTGGTATTAGTATTCCAGGAATCGAAAAGATTAATATGGTCAAAGAGGATGATCAGATGATACACTTCAATAACCGAAAGTTGACACTGATGCATATGTTGGGAGGGGGGGGGGGGATCTGGGTATCTTTGGACTTTTCCCGAGTGCAAGGATGATACCATAACAGATAACTGATAATAGATAACCCAAAAGTCCAAGTTTGGCTGGCTGCAAACACACTTGCGATTACTGGTCATGCTGAAAACAAACACATTACGGAGATGTGGCCAGGCATCCTGAACCAGCTGAGAACAGAGAGCTTTAGAAGCTTACAGAAACTGGCGCCTACTGTTGCTGACGTGGCAGATATCAACAAATAGTCAACTGCAGGCGTTGATGAGGATGATGATGTACCAGAGCTTGTTGAGAACTTTAACGAGGCATTAAAAGACGAGGATGTCTAGATGGGTGTTTTTAAGGTATATACGTGGCATGCAATACAATTATCTGTTAAAAAACAAAGAAAATAAAAAACGTATGATGAAGGCAACCACACCTGAACCACAGAAGCCGGCTATTTCTTACCTTACACACGCAACTACCAATGTATTTGATCTTTCTTCTTTCTCTTCTTGTTAACACAAAGTCGTTCCATTGAATTAACATGCAATTTAGATAACTCTAATGTATCACAGGGACGCCGCTCTGAAAGATACTTCTGAGTAACTGAATCAGCGGCTATTTTCATTTGCTTTAATTGATAAATTGGCGTGGGATAATGCATCGTCTTATTTGAGCTTCCCATAATGTTATCGGCTTATAATTCAAATTATAGTTATAATATCAATACAGTAGTTTTCCCTATGCAACCCGGTTTGATCTGATGTATAATACAACATGTCTGCTACCATATTAACAACCTTTAAGTTTTAACAGTAACACATCCCTACTTCCAATTTTTCGCGATTCATTTTTGTTTGGTCCAAACCTATTTTTCGATTGGTACTGAATCTGTTAATCAAAATGGAACCATTTGAAACGATTATATGAAAGTTTACAATCTAATCAATTTGGTTTATTTATCTCAGAAATAAAACCCACGTTGTTGCCTCTACGCACGTTCATATACTTTATATTTACCCAGACGTTGTGGGTAATTATTCATGCTGACTTTTCTTTTAAAAAAAAAGCAAACAAACAAACAAAGCTGATAAAATTAGAAGCACTACATGTAAAATGTTGTCGCATATGACAAACTGACAGTCTAATTTGAGTAGTTGACGTGTCAAAACAAACATGTGCATTAATTAACAAATGCGTAAACAAAGCAGTGACGGAGACCTGGCCACTGTACAACTTACTGTCCGGATACTGTAGCTCAACTCACAGGATGGCATAACTCCCCAACAGGAATAATAAATGCCTTTAGCGAGTCCAGCCAATGTGGCAAAAACGAGGCCCATCCAAAGATGTTCTTGCTATATGTAGGTTGTTTTGTTTCCCCGCCCCAACAACCACAATGGTTGTAAAGTATTCTGACCACGTTTTTTCATGCTACGTAAAAACAACGCAAAAACTCGAATATGCCCCATCCCTCGTTTTACGAAACCCACCAGAAGGAGAAGAAAACCAGGTATATATGTTTGCTAAGTGCTGGCAAGATGGGATGTGGCTGCTTCTGAATCTCCACGGCATATCGTCTTAAAGGCTGAAACATAATATAACAACAACAATAACAGCAGTGTGACACATTATTGTGTAATATGTCATCATCTTTCACAACAACTTCCCTGTGTGAGAATAATAATATTTTCGGGATTTCTTTAGTGACATAGAATTATCATATAGGCTGTAGAAGATCTGTCCAGAAGATCTATCTAGATCTTCGGTCAAGTCAGGAGGAATCCTTATGGCGAAGTAGTTTCGCCGCGTACCTCCCGCTCCTAATGTCGTCAGTTCGATTCCGGACTACTTTAGGTTCACGAATGCAATTATCTCGGAGACTACCGAAGTTGTAGCTGGAGTTATGGATTTCGTCGGTTTGTGTGACGCCATTGGCAGGCCGGCTGTCGCAAAGACCCCGAGCCTTATGGGATAAAACTTAGTGCAATGAAATTGATCTTCTTGTTTTCTAAACCGTTTTCAACGACCGAGTGAGGACATTCGTGAATTGTATATCTCCCGGGTTCAGTGTGGATTGTGTTAACAGTAATTGTTATTAATGTAACGCCATTTGGGTATGTGCACCGTTGGTGGTGTATGTGTGCCGGGAACGGTTACTGTAAAAGTTGATTTACATACGAGGATCAGCCGGCTGAGTGACTAGAATGCCAGGTTCTCTTTCAGAAGACCCAGGTTCGAATTCTCGAGAATGGGTGTAGAATTTTTCTGCCGGTGGCAAAAAGAAAAACTGCACAGTTCGCGCCGATTAGTTCAGGTGGCCTTAATCCTCCAGACTCAAGAAACCCATCCTACACCCCTCCCGCCTCCTCCTCCTCCTGTCACAGCTAGGTATCATAGGCAGGGGATGATAGTTTTGACAGCTGGCGTCTGATGCGGAGGGATATTTTATTGCTTGGATTACACTGTCCGCTAGTGTCCGATGAAAAGATGAACTTGGAAGATTGAGTTACATCTGGCACTTCATTAGAGGGGTTATTTTGTAGGTTGAGTTATTTATAGTGTCCGCTGGTATCTATGGGAGGGGTTAATTTGAAGGTTGAGGTACATTGTCCGCTAGTGTTTGGTTGAAAAGGTTAATCTGAAGGTTGAGTTGTACTGTATGCTAGTGTATAAGGAGAAGGTGTAATTTAATTTTAGGGTTTAATGTGAAGGTTAAGTTGTTCTGTCTGCTACTGTCTGATGAAAAGGGAAATGTGAAAGTTCAGTTACATTGGCCGTCGTGTCCGATATGGATGTGAAACGTCGATATAGAGCAGACAACTCGAAAAACATCTGATGGCTGTGGAAATGTGGTTTTCTGGGGTGTGGGGGGGGGGGGGGGGGGGGAAATGAAAAAGAATACCATGGACAGATAGAAAAACCAATGAGCAAGTCCTACAAGAAGCAAATGAAAACCGTAAACTGATAAACTGATTAGAGAAATTATAATAGGCAGTCAATTTTTTTTTTTTTTTTTTTTTTTTTTTTGGGGGCACGTTATGAGAAGAAATAAACTAGAGAACTTGGTGACAACTGGCAAGATTGAGGGCAAAAAGAACACAGGGAAGGGAGAGAAGTAAATATCTGGATGGCTTGGCCACGTGACATGCTCGTGGCTTGGCCACGTGGCATGGTCGAGACAAGGACACATAGTTGATCCACGACTCTAGTGATCGTGTGAAATGGCGAAACTTGACCGCCCACACTTATCGACCTGGCACACGATGCTGATGAGTGTCCAAATAAAGGGGTTAATTTGAAGGCTGAGTTGTATTATCCGCCTATTTTCTATGAGAAGGGGAAATGTGAAGTGAAGGTCCACTTACATTGACAGCTAGTGTCCAATGAGAAGGGTTACTTTGAAGATTCAACTGTATCCTCCCGCTAGTGTCTGGTGGAAATAATAAATCTGAAGGTTGTGTTACATTGTTCTCTAGTATTTGATGAAGGATGCGATGTTGGTTGTTGAGCTACATAGTTCTCTAGTATGTAATGAGACGATAGTTTAGTTATGTCCTCAAATGTTGTCTAATGAGAGAGGCTTTGTTGATAATTGAGTTATGTTCTCAGCTGTTGTCTAATCATGGGGGCGTTAATGATAGTTGAGTTATGTTCTCAGCTGCAGTCTATTGAGAGGGGCAATGCTGACAGTTGAGTTATTTTCTCAGCTGTTGTCAATGATAGGGGCGTTGCTGATAGTTGAGTTATGTTATCAGCTGTTGTCTAATGATAGGGGCGTTGCTGATAGTTCAGTTATATTCTCAGCTGTTGTCTAATGACAGATGCTATGGTGATAGTATTGTTACCCTCTCAGCTATTGCCTAATGTTACAAGTTAGTTGCAACACACTTATTGAACGTCGCTGTCAACCCCAGCATATTTTGACAGCTTGCGATTATTTGGCAAGTTTTTGTTCAGTAGTTTTCCATTACTTTCTGAACAACCGGCACTCATACTATTTTATAAAAGCAATCGCATGGCGGTCTGTTTCCGAATCGCCCGCAGCTGCGTTTCGAATGCGATATGCGGGATTACGAACTGCGCCCGTAACCCCTTCGCCACAGATTTGACATTGTCTAAATAAGATGCTGGGATTGACTGCGAAGTCCTTTAAACATGTTTGAGTAATACAATCCGCTGATCTACGAAAGTATGGAGAAGCATTCATCTATGGGTTTTATATCTCATCAGAATTAAACAATACTGACAGCTAAAACTGGCGAGTCTTACCGAAGATTAATACCCACCTGTATATGTATTGCAGTCAGCACTGTTTAGCATTCTACCACGCGTTTCTCTACCTATACCCATTAACTTAATTAGTCACTTACAGTTAAACTTGCATTAATTTTGTTAGTCATTTGCAATTAATACTTTACAATAGCAAACAATTTGGACCTGGACTTCAAATAAAAACTGACTGGTACCGTGGCTGGTACGCTTGCCTGTTGGCCCGGGTGTCATGGGTTCGAGTGCCCATCGAGTCGGTGACATCAGCAGCGTGACCTTGGCTCCCGGGTCAGTCCAGACTTAATCAGGTACCAGGACATGTTCCAAGAAGTTAAGGCGGCTGGCCTGATATTGACCACATCACCGTCCAGGACGCTTGTCTTTAAAGAACACTGGGATTTGATCACATGCCCAACACGTGTTATGGCGTGGAAAAGGATCCTTTATGTTATATTATGTTATATTGTATTATATTATGTTATATTATGTTATATTATAGTATGTTACATACGACCAAGCTACCGAATGACAGTAGTCGGTACTACCCGCTTTCCGTTAACGCCGAATGTTGGGCGGCTCTCACCAAACACAACACCCCACATTGTGCCAACGTCTCCAGGCGGAGGTTCGCAATTGGGAGGCCACAAGCCTTAGCCTAGTGCGAGGAAATGCAACCTAAAGACTAAATGTCGTGGTAGAGCAGATCAGACCCGAAGCTTTGGTTTGCAACTGGTATAGGATCGAAGCTCCGACAGGTGGCCAGTTAGAGCATTGCTTTGCTGATTCAGCAGCTTCTGCAGCTTGTCTTGTTCCAGGCGTATTAGTGTTACCTGTCTTCTGGGGTAAACTAGGTTGGCCCGGAACGGAATCATGCTGCATGGGCAAAACCTGGTCTCTACAATTCAACCCAGGCATTGTGCTATAGAGAGGTATAACGCCATCCCTTGTCATTACCGGTTTCGGAATCAAAGCGAGAGGTAGCGGTTACGGGTTATAAGTCCTTATCTGCGTGATTGTGGAAATGACCATGTGTTCACATGCATCCATTGTAGACGAACATTCGCAGCGCAAATTGGTCTGATCAGTCACATTCCCTACCGTCAAGGATTGTAGTTATTATGCCTTTTGTTCAGGGCGCAATGTAACAAAATATCGTCTCTCAAGACCGCAAGGTGCCATTAATTGTGTTATATTATGTTATATAATATGTTTTAAGTCAGGTGTTAGTCAGATATGGTTGAGCTACCGTACGACAGTAGATGGTACTACCTGCTTTCTATTAGCTACGAATGTTTGGCGGCGATCACCAACCCTGACACGCCACATTGTGTTAACGGTTTCGGGCGAGGAGCGCAAGTGGAAGGACACAAGCCTCACCCTAGTGCGAGAAAATGCAAACTAAAGACTAAATGTCATGGCAGGGCAGACCAGGCCCTAAGCCTTGGTCGCCAGAAGGTCTAGGGTGGAATCTCTGACCGGCGGACAGTTAGAGCATAGCTCCAGACTCATCGTTGTTATCTTTAATCTGGACTAAACTGGGCAGGCCGAGAAAGGGATCATACTGCATTGGCAACACATTGTCTCTAAATTCAGCACATACTTTTTGCAATGAAGATGTATAACTCCATTTTACAAACTATCGTCTATCAAAACGACAAGGTGCCAGTCAGTCATTATGATATGTTATATTATGTTATGTTTTGGAACTAAATTAATTAAAATAACAGAAACATTTATATTAACTGCTAGGATGATCGGACGAAATGTGTCATTCTAAGAGAATGAAGGAATACAGAAATCTGAAATATATTTCGCCATATAAGGAGTTCGTGATCAAAACCAGGTGAGTTAAATGATGCAGAATTCCTTAAAATGATCGTGTTTATGTTGATAATAAGCCGGAGCTGTGGTAAATTGGTTACGAATGCAATTCGCAATCCGATATACCGCGTTCGAAACCCAGCTACTGTAGATTTGGAAGCAGACCACCTTGCGCTGGTTTTCATAAAATGGTATGAGTGTCGGTAGTTGAGATAGCAATGGTAAACTACCAAACTTCAACTTGTTTAGAAATCACAAACAGCCAAGAAATTCTGGGGCAAGTGCGATGTCCTGTAAAGGATGTGCAATAAACTTATCTTTTTGGTGACCTTTTTTTTATAGTATCATAGAGTCCAGTTACTCTTTCATTGCTTATGGCTGTGTAGAGGACTAGAATAAACTCTATCTACTGTAGCACTCTATGACATCACCACACCCAGAATACATTGTGCCCATATTAGCTGACTCCCACCCTTCAGATGATCCCGACACAAGTACATTGTACCCCAGGAGCTGACCCCACTCTTCATACGACACCATAGCGGGTACAATGTATACCCCAGGAGGTGACCCACCCTTCAGATGATCCCGACACAAGCATACTGTACCCCAGGAGCTGACCCCACTCTTCAGACGACTCAATAGCCGGGTACATTGTATCCCAGAAGGTGACCCACTCTTCAGATGACCCCAACACAAATACACTGTGCTCCAGGAGCTGACCCACTCTTCGGATGACCCCAACATAAGTACATTGTACCCCAGGAGGTGACCCATTCTTCAGATGACACCAACACAAGTACATGTTAGCCCAGGAGCTGACCCATCCTTCAGATGACACCAACACAAGTACATTGTACCCCAGGAGCTGACCCATCCTTCAGATGACACCAACACAAGTACATGTTAGCCCAGGAGCTGACCCATCCTTCAGATGACACCAACACAAGTACATGTTAGCCCAGGAGCTGACCCATCCTTCAGATGACACCAACACAAGTACATTGTACCCCAGGAGCTGACCCACTCTTCAGATGACACCAACACAAGTACTTGTTAGCCCAGGAGCTGACCCATCCTTCAGATGACACCAACACAAGTAGATTGTACCCCAGAAGCTGACCCATCCTTCAGATGACACCAACACAAGTACATTGTACCCCAGAAGCTGACCCATCCTTCAGATGACACCAACACAAGTACATTGTACCCCAGAAGCTGACCCATCCTTCAGATGACACCAACACAAGTGCATTGTACCCCAGAAGCTGACCCATCCTTCAGATGACACCAACACAAGTGCATGTTAGCCCAGGAGCTGACCCATCCTTCAGATGACACCAACACAAGTACATTGTACCCCAGAAGCTGACCCATCCTTCAGATGACACCAACACAAGTACATTGTACCCCAGGAGCTGACCCATCCTTCAGATGACACCAAAACAAGTACATTGTACCCCAGAAGCTGACCCATCCTTCAGATGACACCAACACAAGTACATGTTAGCCCAGGAGCTGACCCATCCTTCAGATGACACCAACACAAGTGCATGTTAGCCCAGGAGCTGACCCATCCTTCAGATGACACCAACACAAGTACATTGTACCCCAGAAGCTGACCCATCCTTCAGATGACACCAACACAAGTACATTGTACCCCAGGAGCTGACCCATCCTTCAGATGACACCAACACAAGTACATTGTACCCCAGAAGCTGACCCATCCTTCAGATGACACCAACACAAGTACATTGTACCCCAGGAGCTGACCCATCCTTCAGATGACACCAACACAAGTACATTGTACCCCAGAAGCTGACCCATCCTTCAGATGACACCAACACAAGTACATGTACGCCCAGGAGCTGACCCACTCTTCAGATGACCCCATCAAAAGTACGTTGTATCTCAAGAGGTGATCCGCTCTTCAGATGGCACTATCTCAAGTACACAGTCTATCAGTTTGCATAAAGTTCGTATGCAAGAAACGTAAGTTCATGCTAATGAATACTGGATGTTATTGAGAGTCGACGTGGCAGAAAGGTTCAACACGCTTAAACATTCTCTGGTCCTTTGCAGTTAATCCCTGGACTGGTCTTTGTCTATTTGTGATTTCTTGCCAAGTTTGTGTTTGGTAGTTTGCCAATGCTTTCTGAACGGCCGACGCTCATACTATTGCATAACAACTATCGCAAGGCGGTCTGCTTCCAAATCGTCCGCTGCTGTGTTTGGAAACGCTGTATGCGGCTTGCGAATTGCCTTCGTAACGTACTCACCACAGCGTCGGGTGAAGGCTACAAACAGCCAATAAATACTGGGGTTGACTGTAACGTCATCTAAAAGACATGAATTTAGCTTTAGAGCATCCGGTGTGAAATTTAATAACCTGCCATAATTTTTCCCGTAACAAGGAAGCAGATCTGCTTGCCCCAGCAATTCTGGTTATTTATTTGTTTGTTTGTTCATTTCAGACACGGACGCGAACGAAACAAATGCCCTGCTACCTGCCACGTCTGCATACATAGCCTTATTTAGCACAACATTTTTGTTTGTAAACTATTACTCCCACAGGCGGAGACAGATCAGACAAGCTAAACAAATGCACATGGCAATAGTTGATGTTGTCCTGCCTTGGCGATGTCGTGTACACTCGGACGTTTCCTTGTCGCCTGCTTGTTCCATGATGAAAGATCCTTGGTGCCTGGGGATCCATGTAATTTGTAACAACTTTAACTTGTAACTAATGGTTTTCGCAAGGCAGCTCATTTGTACCGTGGAAGGTGCCATCTGGTTACATGCAGAGTACAATGTAGCTGTGTGTGGCTGTGAGAAGGATTGTGGGATTGGGGGTTGGGGGAGGGGGGGGGGGGTGTAAATCCGGGATGGGAGTACTGCATAGAAATACAGAGTTCTTTTTATTACGGTAGCATATTAAATATCTACTTGATATAACCATCCCCTCTCTCTCCACACACACACACACACACACACACACACACACACACACACACACACACACACACACACACACACACACACACACACACTCACACACACACATACATATAGCAGTAAGAGAGAGACAAGCAGCTTTCTTTGGTCATGTGATGAGAACAGAGTCATTGGAGAACATCGTGACACCTGGAAAGATCGAGGGGAAGAGAGGCAGAGGCAGACCAAGAGAAATTATGTTGGGTGGATTGAGACGGTGGCATGGAGGAATATCATCAGCAGAGTTGATCCAGAAAACTAAAGACAGAGATCTGTGGAGAGCCATGAACGCCTACGCCAGCCATCATGGCATTCGAACATGATGTTGATGACACACACACACACACACACACACACACACACACACACACACACACACACACACACACACACACACACACACACACTTAAACTTCGATTAACCGTCACCGTCCGGACCAGGGCTGTGACAGATAACCGAATAGTCTGATAACAGAAATCTCTAAATACATATGTACAGTAACGTGAATTCACTGCGAGCTTGGGACGAAAATTTAAAAAAAATCCTTTATAAGTTAATAATATATACATATTTTATTTAATTTTACAAAACGATCAACAAAACTTCACTATAAGAGTAGTAATGTACAGGAGCCGGTCTCCCTGGTCTAGGCGTTACACGACTTTCTCCGTAATCCCGTATACTCTCGTGAGTAACGTGGCGTGCGCGAGAATCGGTAGGGGTTCTCTCCGCGTCGGTTACTTACGGAGTATGTGAGCAAGTCGCTCAGAAAGCAATGGCAAACTACTGAGCGTAATCTTGCCAAGAAATCAACAGTCAGCTGAAAGATACTGATGTTGACAGTGATGTCCTGTAAAGGATATACGAACCCAAAAAAAAATGTAAAGGAATGTAGTAATACTATAAACCCAGGTTACTTAAAAATATTCTGTCATCTCCTTCTGTGTCTGTGAGGCTCAAGCTTTCTGCGCGGCGATGTTCCGTATCTTATGCAGAAAGAGGATCTGTGTTTCATTTCCCTCCTCTTGCATTTCAAACCAGTCGATGCACTTTGATAACATTGTTTCTGCTTCTGAGTGATTAGTTGTAGGTTTTTGGTTCAGAATTCACCCTTCAGCGTCACCAATTTCTTGTTCTTCAATGGTAGTCACAGTAGAAACGATTTCATCCTCGTTCAAAGTTTGAAATCCTCCATCTATTTTGTCTAATTCCAACCAATCTGTTTTTTCTTCTGTTGTAATGTTTTCACTGTTTAGTCCTACATTGTTTCGCAGTTGCACAATTTCGCCAACACTAACAGTCTCAGTTCCTTCAGTGTCATCAATAGGTTCAGGCAAGAGTTTATTCCACCCATTCTTTAGGTTAGACACTGTAAGGTCCGCTCAGGCAGTGCCGACATTGAAAATAGTGTCCTTTATGTTGTATCACTTCAGTTTATATTAGTTGGTGACGAATAAAAGAAACTGACGGTTAAACGAGTGACAGTTAATCTAAGTTTTACTTTATATGCAAGTCTTGTGTTTGTAATGTAATGAGAAGTGTTGTGTGAAAGATACTCACTGAGTGACAATTGGTTAATATTAAAATATTGATCCAGCACCACATGCACAATGCACCTCCAGGTGAGGACATGGGTCCTTTACTTACTCCGCACTGGACTTAAGTTAGTAGTTAGGACGTCACGCCTTCCCGGACAAGGTCTATGTGCACTTTAGGCTTTGGTGTAGCGATTAGAACGTTAATGTGAAAATGGCATGAACGCTACCGGACAAGGTGTAGAGATTAGAAAGTGACTGTGAAAATGGCATGAACGCTACCGGACAAGGTGTAGAGATTAGAAAGTGACTGTGGAAATGGCATGAACGCTACTTTACAAGGTGTAGCGATTAGAACGTTAATGTGAAAATGGCATGAACGCTACCGGACAAGGTGTAGAGATTAGAAAGTGACTGTGAGAATGACATGAACGCTACCGGACAAGGTGTAGCGAGTAGAACGTTAATGTGAAAATGGCATGAACGCTACCGGACAAGGTGTAGAGATTAGAAAGTGACTGTGGGAATGGCATGAACGCTACCGGACAAGGTGTAGAGATTAGAACGTTAATGTGAAAATGGCATGAACGCTACCGGACAAGGTGTAGAGATTAGAACGTTAATGTGAAAATGGCATGAACGCTACCGGACAAGGTGTAGAGATTAGAACGTTAATGTGAAAATGGCATGAACGCTACCGGACAAGGTGTAGAGATTAGAACGTTAATGTGAAAATGGCATGAACGCTACCGGACAAGGTGTAGAGATTAGAACGTTAATGTGAAAATGGCATGCACGCTACCGGACAAGGTGTAGAGATTAGAACGTTAATGTGAAAATGGCATGAACGCTACCGGACAAGGTGTAGAGATTAGAACGTTAATGTGAAAATGGCATGAACGCTACCGGACAAGGTGTAGAGATTAGAACGTTAACGTGAAAATGGCATGAACGCTACCGGACAAGAGTTCGATGCTAGCCCTCGTCATTCGCTACAGAAGGGAAAGACTGGCTACCTCTCCCAGCCTGCACTCAGGCCTACAAACTGTAATCGTCCTAACGCTTCATATACCCACATCAGTTACTTGCTACTTGACTTGTATGGAAAGAGGCAAGCCAAATAGTTAGGCATACCCGTCATAATGTGACTTTGATTTTACCAATGCAGTAAAATATTACTTTACTATGTGCATGACTTCACGTAGGTGGTATACCTGGTAAAGCATACCAGGTATACGTCACGCCTTCTCGGACAAGGCTTATGTGCACTGTGGGCATTGGTGTAGCGGTTAGAACGTTAATGTCAAAAGGGCATGAACGCTACAGGTATACCTGGTATGGGGGGGGGGGGGGGGGGTGAGTGGTCTCGAGGTATGGTGTCCGCCTCGAGTGCTGGAGGTCCCGGGTTCAAGCCTCGGTGAGGGCCGGGATGTTTTCACGTGGATGTCTAGTAACAAGATTTCCCCTGGTCTCTGGGTAGTGAGATCGGACGCCCGTGTGTTTTGTTGCGTACGTGAAAAATCCCATGGCAGTTGGAAATCGAAAAAGAGTAGCCTAACGGCGCTGTCCGGGCAAAATTTCGAGTTAAAAATCTACTCAAAGTATTATCAAGATCCTCTCCGGTGCTACGGAGTTCATGCACTTAGCTGAGATTCTCCAGACTCAGGCTTGAGTTAGGAGTAGAACGGAGTTACACCCGTGTGCCGTGGTGATGATCCGTCGAAAAAAACTAAACTAACCTGGTAAACGAAGACATATGTTGCTGCAGGGCGATAGTATTAGATCGTGGTTCCACGTACACATTTTCCATCAGTGAGGTGCTGCTGACATTTGGAGTCGGCAGGTTCGAATCCCCGTATTGTGACACACTCACTTTAAATTTGTATATCGTCTCATGATTCCTCTTATCTATTTCCCCACAGCTTATATAAGTGTTAATCAATGCTGGTTAAATCCCAGTCAGCGGAATAATTACTGTATTTTCGACTAGATCTTCTTTGTTAGTTGATCTAGAGTTATAAAAACGAGAACTAAGCACTTTTCTTAATGTTCCGCCATTTGTCTGGGGAGAAAAAACTTCGAGGAAGGGAATGAGCCTCCTCTCATCATCTGTCGTGGCTTTGAATATGTGAAAACCTAATACTTCACATCCGTATATCAGCATCAGTCGTTGTTCTGACTACTGGTGTTTGTCCATCAAGAATGATGATGACCACTCATTTCATCCAGTGGGGTTGAAAGTATGGAGCCGTGAGTTCTAAGATGACTTGCCTATTTTGGCTCGAAATGTTCTTTGACAATGTGGGCGAAGAACGCGTGACGTTACAGGAGGGAGATCTCCTGCTGTGGTTTTTCTGTCCAGGCGTTTCTTCACAGCTCTTGCAGTCACAAGTGCTTCACAAGTGAATACATCCTTGCGTAATGATGTACGCCACGAATTACGGTCTCCCAGGTGTCAAGATGAATTCCAAAAGCTTCCAGTAAGATTTTCAGAGTGTCTTTAAAGCGTTTCCTCTGGCCACCCTGAAAGCGTTTGCCACAACGCAGCTCGGCGTAAAAAAAATATGCCAAAGATATGATACCACACGATTGCGTTCATTATATGTATAATCGAAACGCACATACACACACGCATACATACATATACAAACTCACACACACACACACACACACACACACACACACACACACACACTCTAACTGCAAAAGAAAAGCCAGTGAGACGTGTCAAGAGGATCGAGCTGTCCTTCCAGTATAGCTGGTGAGTATGCTACCATAATGCCACACACGTTGCAATATATATATATATATATATATATATATATATATATATATATATATATATATATATATATATATATATATATATATATATATATATATATATATATATATATATATATTTGATGCTGTGAATTCAGATTACAAGTAAGACCAGAAGATAGATATCTAGATACCATGCAAAGAATATACAAGTGTTCCAGTTGTAAAGACCCTCTGTTTCTCCTCGTCCTCCTCATCCACACCCTCTTTCTCCACCACCTCCTCCTCCTCCTTCTCCCCCTCCACCACTTCCTCCTTCACTTCCTCTTCCTCCTCCTTCTTTTCCTCCTCCTCCCCCCTCATCCTACTCCTCCTACTCCTCCTCTTCCACCTCCTCCCCTCCCCTCCTCATTCTTCTTCTTCTTCTTCTTCTTCTTCTTCTTCTTCTTCTTCTTCTTCTTCTTCTTCTTCTTCTTCTTCTTCTTCTTCTTCTTCTTCACATTTCAGGTGTTTTATTGACACTGCTCAGAAGGATTTTAATAATAAGTTATTTCCATGTCCAATACAGGAAGCCGCAATCAACCCCATCATTTGTTGACTATTTGTGATTGCATTCTCAACAGCCGACGCCTCACACCATCGACATGAACTCACAGCATCCTGCTTCCAGACTGCCCATATTTCCAACCATCCACTCGGAATGTCGGGAAATTTCGCACCTGCGTTTCACTAACCCCTACACCACAAAGGCCGACTTTAAGGAACCAAAACTGTATATCCTTTGCAGGACGTCGCAACCAAGCCTCAGCTCCTATTGTTTGTATGTGATTCACTAGGCAAATGTAAGTTTATCACGTTACCAAGGATGCCCTCAGATCATAATTAAGCACAGCACGTACAGACTGGTTGCCATCAGGCCTCTGTTGGCCATGGTTCCTCCACGGGTGTTGGGTATCTTGGCTGGCCTTGATGCCTCCACGGCTGTTGGGTATCTCGGCTGGCCTTGATGCCTCCACGGGTGTTGGATATCTCGGCGGGCCATGGGTCCTTTACCTCCACGGCTGTTGGGTATCTTTGCTGGCCATGGTTCCTACACGGGTATTAGATATCTCGGCTGGTCATGGTTCCTTCACGGGTGTTGGGTATCTCGGCAGGAAATGGTTTCCTCCACGGGTGTTGGGTATCTCGGCTGGCCATGGTTCCTCAACGGGTGTTGGGTATCTCTGCTGGCCATGGTTCCTCCACGGGTGTTGGGTATTTCGGCTGGCCATGGTTCCTCCACGGGTGTTGGGTATCTCGGCTGGCCATGGTACCTCCACCTCTACGGCTGTTGGGTATTGTATTCCCTGTAAACTCTCACCTTCCGGCTCTCTGGCGATACGATCACGGAAGCAGTTCCTGATTCCGCATACCCGCGTTCGAAACACAGCTGCGGGCGATTTGGCAGCATACCGCCTTAGTTGGTTTTTTTACGAAATGGTATAGGTGCCGGTCGTTCAGAAAGTAATGGCAAACTACTGAACGTAAACTTGCCAAGAGAGCATAACAGCATAAAATGCTGGTGTTGACAGCCACGTCCTGTAAAGGATATGTAACTAACTTTACCACTCCAACATATTGTCCAGAGGCACATGGGCATTTAAAACACTAAATATTACCAGTAGGACTTTTTAACTGATTTAGTTCCAAGGGATGATTAATCGTCTTAAGCAACTTTTCCTATCAGCCGTGGGCTTATATACAGTAGTTTTCCCTAAGCAATCCCCTTTAATTTAATATATAATATATCCCGTGGCCAAAGGCTTGCGAAAGCGGTTTCGGAGCCGCTTACCGGGCGTTCGAATCTCAGCTGCGACTGATGTGTCCAGCAGACCATGTCGCGTTGTTATAACGTGTTGGTATGGAGCCGGTCGTTCAGAAAGCAATGGCAAACTACTGAACGTAAAACTTTCCTAGTACATCAACAGCAGCTGAAAAATGCTGGTGTTGACTGCAACGTCCTGTACGGGATATGCAACATTAAAAAAAAAAAAACATATATGACTGCTATCACATTAACAACTTTTGAGTCATAACCGTGACACATCCATTCTTCCCATTTTCTGTCATTCATGTTTAATTGGTCCAAAGCTACGTTTTGCTTGGCACTTAGTCTGGTAATTATCCCTCTGATTCTATATTCTGACCCTCATTTCTGAAATCAACAACATATTTTAATCGATATCCACATGTCAGGATACGAGAGGAGCGATAAACATTAACTCAAGTAAAATATATAGTTTTCGTACACCATTTACTCACCATAAGTTACTCCAAACGAACTCCAGATGTGGAAGAGATTTGATGAAAATTATTTTCAGTTTTAAGCTCACGTGTTATGGTATAGTATTTACTAAATTATACATTACTGTCTTTTAATATAATCGTTATAAGAGCTTGTATTCACCATTAGTGGTGTGTTATTATTATTCTGCTGTTGTATTCACAATCAACAGTTGTTATTTTATGACTAAAGTTGATGCCAACAGGGTATTTTATACATTGAATTTTTCTTTCAGGTTGAGTCCACGACAGTTGTCTCTCTTGTCGCTTGGCGACGGCGGGGTTTCCGCGGGACATACCGACGTGTAGAAGGAGATTACTCGCTGTTAACCTGTCGACGTCATGACGTTTCTTCAAAGTCGCGGTTTACGCTGCAGTCTAATAGAAAGCTTGGTGGCTTTCTAAGTAGTGCACGGCTGTATTACGCTATGGTCCAGAAGCCATGGTGAAGAAGGTGGGGGTACAGATTGAAAACCTGTATGTGGAAAGGATGAGATTGCGGGAAATTGACAAGGGTTCTGGTAGAATCTCAAAACTGAGAGGGAAGACCAGGAGAACTTTCAATCATATAGCGGTGGGAACGATTATTTGTGTGACTCTTCGCTGGCTGTTGAACGAGGGTCGGAGCATGTTCTGAGTGCTGTGTTTGCAAACAAGCCTGGCAGCGGCTTCGCATGGAACGCAGACGTCTCTGAAGGGAATTCCGGGGAATCAAGTCCCATTCACATGTAAGAGAAGAACCTTGCCCTTAGATACTGCGTCCAAGCTGGTCAGTCAAATGTTCTAGAGGGGACATGTTTAGTGATAGTACAGGCCAATCAGTCGTCACAATGCTCTGCTGCTGTAGATATTTCAGCGTAATACATGCGGTGTGCACACGGTGCGTTATCCTAATGGAGAAGCTGCATGTATGGATAATTTGTGAACGTAGGAGTGACAAATGCATCCAGACCCTCATCTCGATATATCACATCATTAACATTTCCATGACAGACACGAAGAGGCAAGCGATTGTGAAAATAAAATCCTCTCCAAATGTGAATAAAGCCACCTCCAAATTGGTTGTGCTGACGTACAGGTAAAAGGATAGTTTGAATCTGCTCTCGTCTGTGAATAGGATAGCAGCATTCCATTGCAGGCTATTCCATCTGTCATGTTGCTTTGCCCATTACAGGCACTGCTGGCGATGTCTGTCAGTCAAGTTTTGGCCCAACATAAGATCGTCCTGCAGTAAGGCCTGTATTTCCGAGTCGTCGTGTGATTGTCATTCGAGAGACTTGTCCACTTCTACCCACTACTGCTTTTGCTGCTTGACATATCGGAAGAACATGTTTCCATAGATGACTCAGCACAATATGACCATCTTGCTCTGGGCTAGTAACTCGTGGTTGGCTACTCCGAGGTCCATCCCAGGCACTGCCAGTGGTTCTGTAATGTTCATTGAGATGTACAGTAGTGCTGTGGTGGCAATTCATCCTTCTGGCAATCACCGGCGAGCTCATTCCGGTTTTCACGATACCAATGGCTCATTGGCGGTAGATTTGAAATAGTCGTTGAATTTCAAGCACATATACCGGGTGTAGAGACAGAAAAACCAATGAACAACTCCTTCCAGAAACAAATGAAGATCGTAAACTGATTAGAGACATTAGACGTAGACAGTCAAATTGTTTTGGGCATGTTATGAGAAGAAATGAATTGGAGAACTTGGTGACGACTGACAAGATCGAAGGGAAGAGACCAAGGGGAAGACCGAGAAGTAAATACCTGGATGGCTTGGCCACGTGGCTTGGTCGAGACAGGAGCACCGAGCTGATCCACGACTCTGGTGATAGAGTGAAATGGCAAAACATGATTGCCCACGCTTATCGGCAATGCACATGATGGATGGACCGGCTGTTTTATCTCAACAACGTTGTTTTTTTTTTTTTAAATACCGATTATGCTGCCATAACACATAGACAGTTTCAGGATCATAGCTGTTGGAAGTCGTGCCGCACGTGTAACTTTCATTGTTTTCATGTAGTCTGTACACAAACTCGTGGTTTGGATCATGCATTTTCCATTCCAGCAGCCATTCGCTCTCTACCTCATGACAAACACGGGGAAAATCCATTCGTACACCTTCACAGCGTCAGTATATATACTGGGGCTATTCTAAAATCGCCGGTCTCTCTGGCCGAGGGGTTACAATACTTTCTCCGTAATCCCGTTTATCACGCAGAATCTCGTAACGGGCGAGAACTGGGAGCGGTTCGTCCCCCGCTGGTGACTTGCGGGATAACTGAGCCGTCCGCTCAGAAAGCAATGGCAAACTACTGAGCGTAATCTTGCCAAGAAATCAACAGACAGCTGAAAGATGCTGCTGTTGACAGCGATGTCCTGTAAAGGATATGCGAATTAAAAAAGAAAAAAATTCTAAAATGAACCACCGATTGGCTGGTAACAATTTAAACATATCTACAGTAACATCTAAATACATACACACGCTACACACAACACTGCATTACTTTTTTCAGATAGTCACCACCTAAATTCAGGCACTTGTCGTACGTACCCTGGCACAAGTGTTTGTAATCCCTCGCCAAGGAACAGTGCCGCCCGGGTACCTGGGCAGTTGTTGACACCATCCATGAATTCCTCGGCGTTGTCGATCCAGACCTTCATCTTGCCGAGTAAATGATAAGAGTGGGCTGCAAGGGGGAGTGGTTGCAAATGTCCCACTTAAGCTGCTTAAGTAAAGACTGTGTGCGAGCAGAAGTGCGGCGCCGCGCGTTGTCGTGCAGGATAATAAAGCACTGGTGAAATCAGCGCATTTTATTTTGGATCGACCGAAGAAGCTTCTACACAGTTTCATAAAACATGTCTGACGGTATTGTGGTCCATAGTGTCATGAATTCGTCAACAAAATACCCTTGCGGTCTCAGAACACTGTAACTATCATTTTTCGTTGCAAAAATGTTTGCTTGAATATTTTGGGGCTTGTTTTGGAGAATGAGTACGCATCCACTGTTTTAACTGTTCATTCGTCTCTGCATTTACGAAGTGAACCCATGCCTCATCCCCAGTCACTATTATGTCGAAAAATGCATGCCCTTTTTCCCAGTAGCAAAAAGAACGTCAAAGCTGAGCCCATTCTTTGAGCTTTGTGAAAGTCAGTCTTGCATTGGATACCCACCGTCAACAGAGTTTTTGGTAACCTAACCTCTCTGTGACAATTTAAAATAGACTAATCCTAGAAATTTGTGGACATTTTCTGTAAAAAAAGATCTGAAATTGTGAAACGGCGCTTTTCCACTATGACTTGGTCGACTTTTTGAATAAGCTCATCTGTCACACATGAATGTCGCCCATGTCCACCCCCATTATGCACATCATTACGCCCATCTCTGAATTTCGTGCACCAATCCTTCTCAGAACTGTCACTCAAAACGTTATCACCGTGCACACGAGTGGAGCATTTTTAATGTGCTGCAGTATATTACGCAAATCAGCATATGAGAAGGGCATCGTATGAAAGCCAACACTGCATAAATGTTCAACTTCCTGGTTCAACAAAGATTATATTGTGCAAACAGACTATGCCTAAATGTACAGATAAAGTAAATGACCATAGTTTAGGGCAAGTGCAGAAATGCATATATCTAGGCAGGAGGATAACATCAGATGGAAAATCCAACACAAAGATAAAGAACAGAATAGGACAAGCAAAACCTGCATTCAATCAAATGAAAAGCTTTGTCTGCAATAAGTCCTTGCCATTAGAAGTTAGAAAAAATGCTAGCATGTTATCATTCATTGGCACCTTTCCGTCTTGACAGACGATAGTTTGGTACATTGTGCTTCAAAAAAGCTTAATAACTACGATCCATGGCGGTGGCGAGTGTGGCTGGTAAGGCCAATTCTTGCTGCAAATGTTTGCCCACAGTAGGTGCATGTGAAAACATGGTCATTTCCACCATTTTGCACCATCTTACGTCTCTCACGCTCTGTGTGTGCTTTATCTGCAATCATTTTCTCCTTTGTCTTTATTCCATTTCTGATAGTTGCCCTCCATGAAACACGTTCAGCGGCGACGTGCTCCCAATGTGCATTATCAATGCCTGTATCAATCATGTCCCGCTTACACGCATCTTTGTATCGTAGTAGAGGCCGACCCTGAGATCTCCTACATTCTGTAATTCACCAAAAAAGATGTCCTTTGGTATTCTACCATCATCCATCCTCCTAACGTGTCCTATCCATCTAAGTCTACGAAGACTGAGCATGGAATACACTGTCACACAACCTTATCTTTCCAATACTTCAGTATTTGTGATTTTGTCTTGCCACTTAATACCAAGTATTCTTCGCAGACACCGCACATGAAAGCTGTTTAAACGTTTCTCTTGGCGTGAGTAAGTTGTCCAGGTTTCACTGCCATAAAGAAGAGTACTAAGGACACAGGCTTGGTAGACGAGGACTTTTGTTTTGGCAGTAAGCTTCCTGTTCTCCCAGACTCTTTTTGCTAACATGTTCATTGTTGTTGCTGCCTTGCCAATCCTGATGTTGATTTCCTGATCGAGGGATAATTTGCTATTTACCTCTGATCCTAGATATGTAAAATGGTCTACTATCTCTAGTTCGGCGTCGTCAATAAAGATTGATGGTACACCATGTGCACCTTGTGACATAATCTGTGTCTTCTTTTTGTTAATTGTTAAACCAAATTCAGAGCAAGCATTGGAGAATGCAGATAGTAGATGTTGTAATTCTTCCTTAGAGTGGGTCGTAATCGCAGCATCATCCGCAAAAAGCAACTCTCTGATTAGTACCCTGCTAATTTTGGTCCTGGCCTTCAATCTCTGAGCATTATAGAGGCCGCCATCTGAGCGTGAGTGAATGTATATACTGTCATCCTGATCACGAAAGGCATATTTCAGTAGAAGTGAAAAGTATATCACAAAGAGGGTGGGGGCTAGTACACAACCTTGCTTAACTCCACTCTTGCTTTCAAACTCTTCTGAAGTTGAGCCATCAAACTTGATTATACCCTTCATGCCTGTGTGGAACGATTCCACAATGGACAGAAGAGTTGGTGGGCAACCAATCTTCTTTAGTGCTTTGAACAGACACTCACGACTGACCAAATCGAATGCCTTTGTGAGGTCGATGAAGGCAATAAACAGTGGCTGATGTTGTTCCCAGCATTTTTCTTGCATCTGTCGCAATGAGAATATCATATCAATGGTAGACCGGTTCTGACGGAAGCCGCACTGTGATTCGGGGTAGACTTGATCTCCCAGGACTTGAAGTCTGCGCAGGACAATTCTGGCAAATACTTTCCCAACAATACACAGAAGTGAGATACCCCTATAGTTGTTGCAGTCGCTCCGATCGCCCTTGTTCTTGTATAGCGTTATGATGTTTGAATCTTTGAAATCCTGTTGGACTTGTCCTTCTCGCCAGCATAGCCCTATTAGCTGGTGGATCTGTAGAGCGAGTGTGTCTTGCCCACTCCTGATTACCTCTATTGGAATCCCACCCTTACCTGGAGCCTTGCCAGATGCAAGCTTATTTATAGCACACTTAACTTCTGTTATAGTGGGAAGTGTGTCCAGGTGGTCAAGAGTTGGCATGGCGTCTATGGCGTTGAGGGCATCATCCGCTAGCTTGGTCTCACTTGAGTAAAGCTCTAAATAGTGCTCGACCCATTTATCCATGGGTTATTAGCATGTTATATACAACCAGTTTTAACTTATGTCTGCGAATCACGGACACTTAATATACAGGTTAATAGTCCTTAGACGTCCCATGTATTATACTGAGTGGACGTCCTCTTAGTAGAGAGAGTAAATTGAAGTACTTGGGTATCACCTTCGACAGGTGTTATGTCTTTTAAAGATCATGTGGAGGCTTTGGTGGTGAAGGCTGGTAGGGGACTTAATGCTTTGAGGGCAATGGCAGCAACCGTAGAGCAAAGGTTGTTTTACATGCTCTTTCAGCAGTTAATAATTTCTGTCAATGAGTATGGTTTGGGGCTCCTGACAGTATCAAAGAACCAGCTTGAAATGCGGCCATGCGGGTAATTCTAGGGTGCATAAATCACACACCAATTATATGCATGAATCATATCCTGGCGCTACCAACAATGGCGGATAGGACATAGGGTCCTTCAGGCCAAATGGTACCTGAAAGTTGTTGCAGATAGGGATCACCCCCTGCAGGAAGCCATAGATATGGTCAAGAGTCATACACGAGGCATCATGAGAGACACAGGCGGACATATCTATACTCAGGTTTGTGATCTAGAGACTATTAATTGTGAAAGAGAGTGGGTTGAAGTACCGGCAGACAGGACTAACTGGCACAATGTAGTAGTAACAATGGATCGTGAGTTCCGAGATGGGCATCGGGCCGCACAGAGTTTGAGGTGTAACAACTGATCCAGAGTAATGCACATCAGGTGACATAGTGATCCATACCGATGTGTCAGTGGTGAGAAACAGACAGAGTGGTGGGGGTTTCATTGCGAAGGCTAATGGAGGATTCTTGGAAAGGAGAGTGTGGGATTTGAGGCTACCACCTCCAGCATGAAAATGGAGGTGGAAGCAGTCACAGCGGATATCCGTTGGTTAGAGGAGACTACTGCAACACACATTGTCTTCATCACGGACTCAAGGAGTGTGCTTAGTAAAGTGGAGAAAGAAATGTTTCGTGTGGAATGGTTCACCTCGCTTCAGAGGTCGCAGATTGTAAGAATTGTATTGACTTTTTGCCCTGGCCATGCGGTAGAGCGGCGGGAATGAACAGGCTGATAGGCTGGCAGGAAATGCACCTCTTGGTGGTAGATTAAGTTATGGACCTGGGAGAGATGGTCGGGCACCTGTAGGACTAGGTGGAGAAAGCGGTGGAAAAGATTGAGAACCCGCATTTGGAGAGAATGATGTGACGAGGGATCGGCAGCGATTCTGGACTTATCTCAAAACTGAATGGAAAGAACAGGAAAACTTTCAATCATATGGCAGTTGGAACGATTACCAGTATGCTCTTCGCTGGCTGTTGAACGAGATGACAGAGCGCGTGTTGGAATGTACTGAGCGCAGTGATGTGGTTTCGTTACTCAGCTTAACTCAATTAAACTGTTAAGCCTTTGATGCCCTCATGGTAAGGTAAGGCTTTCAATCCCTACATTAGCATTAAATAGGATGATTTCTCATTCAAAAAGCAATGGCAAACTACTGAACGTAAAATTGCCTATTGATTTTGTAGGGTTGATCGCCACCTCCTGGACAGGACGTGTACTATATTTGTTCTCTATGATACGAACATAAATAGAATGATTTTGTCACACCCGGAGAGTAGAAATTCTAGAGATACCGGTATGTCCTGGACAGTTCAGGAGGTTCTGGTATACTTGTCTGGCATAAATGGTTTCTGTGGGGAGGAATGCCGTTGTTCCTTGCTCGCTCTCTTCGTTTCCGGCTCGTGGCAGTGAACCCAGATTTCATCTCCAGAAACAATTCTTGATAGGAAACCATCACCTTCTGCTTCAAATGAAAATCTTAAATGTTTTTTTAGGTGAATATATTCTGAAAAAAGTAAAGAACAAATGTATAATTTTTCGATGTTTTCATCACTGCTTTCAATGCTAGTCCTCCAGCACCGATAAAGTGCTTGGATTCCTTTAGAAAAACATTCTCTTGGTGGCGTGTGTAACCACTCATACACCACCTGCTGAACCTCTTAATTGGACCGTAAAGTCTTTCCTTACAATGCCTCTTTGAGTTGTCCAAACAGGTGGACATCACTCGGGGCTAGGTCTGGTGAGAACAAGGGATGTGGTACACACTGGAAATGGAGATCTTTGATGATCTTTGCACGGGCTGTATCGGCTCGAACATTGTCATGTTGCGAAAGGATACCTTCACTCAGAAATCCACGTCGTTTGGATTTTATTGTGGTTAGAAGATGATTCCTGAGAAGATATGTATACGTATCACTGGTGACAGTATTTCCTATTGGCATGTGGTACTCTAAAATAAAGACTCGTTCATCTCAACAGAGAGTCAGCATAAATGTCCCTGCAGATGGCTGCGTGCGAAAGGGGTGGCGACATTCCTTGCTCGCTGTCTTCGTTTCCGGCTCGTGGTAGTGAACCCAGATTTCATCTCCAGTAACAATTCTTGATGGGAAATCATCACCTTCTGCTTCAAAGCACTGCAAACGTTCTTGACAAGGACCAATGAGTCGTTACTTCACTTCTGGAGTAAGCTGCCGTGGCATCCACCTTGCAAACACTTTGCTGTACTAAGCACATGGTCGATGGTGTGGTGTACTTGAAATGTGTTTTGACAATGTGGGCAAAGAATGCTTTACGTTCCAGGAGGAGGATCTCCAGCGGTGGTTTCTTGTTTTGTTTTGCCCAGTCTTTTCTTCACAACTTTTGCAGTCTCTTTTGCTTCGCAAGTCACTACACCCTGGCGTAATTCTGTACACCATAAATTTCGTTCTTTGGTCTCCCATGTGTTGTGGTGAATTCCAAAAGCCTTGAGAGATACCGTCAGTGTCTTTGAAGCATTTCCTCTGGTCGCTTTGGGAGCGATAACGACAGTGCTGCTCACCCTATAAAGATTCGTTCAGGGAGACTGTGATCTGGAATGCGAGTCAAGTAACCAGCCCAGCAAATCATGATTCTTCATTAGTAGAGTGTGGGTACTAGGCATGGATGCTTTTTCCAATACTTCAGTGTCTGTGATCTTGTTTTGCCATTTAATCTTCAGTAGCTTCCTAAGGCAGACTGTGTGGAAGTGGTTTAATTTCCTGGCATGTCGCTGGTAAACAGTCCAGGTTTCACAAACATATAGCAGTGTGGATAATACAACTGCTTTGTAGACTTTCAGCTTTGTTTGCAGGCTTATTCCATGTCTGTCCCACACATTTTTATTTGCAGTTTGCCAAAGGCCGCTGCTGGCCTTCTAGATTCTTACATTCATTTCGTCATCAATTGTGGCAGCTTGTGACAGTACTGCCAAGATAGGTGACAGGAAAGGATTCAAACAATTCGCTCTTTTCTTTGACTCTTACCTGCATATGATCACGATATAGCCGCACTATTTGGACAAACCTTCGTGGACAACCATATTTCGACATAATCTTCCATAGTCCTCTGCTGACTGTATCAATAGCCTTGGTAAGATTTAAACAACAAATCAAAAACAAAGTGGAGAACATTTTGGAGTTATGTACCTGACATTTGTCTTGCAACTAACTGCCTTGCAGCGAAAATCATGTCAACAGTTCCTCGTTCTTTTCTACAGCCACATTGGTAGATGAACGTTCGATGAAGTGATTAAAGTGAGGAAGAGTTGCGTAGTTCGTCGACCACACTCTCTCGCTTGAGTCCATCTGAATCCATTGGCAAGACTAGCCTTGGATGGCCATTGCCTACTACGTACCTTACCGTGCTCGTTACTTTCCATAACGCTTTGCAGATAAACGCCGTCTTGACTGTTGAACCATCAATGATTTCTTCCGTGCAGTCATCCGAGTCCTGTCTTCACATGCTTAGTAGGCATATCATAGTTCACCGATTGGTTTGACGCTGAATCGATTACCCATCATAGTTCACCGATTGGTTTGACGCTGAATCGATTACCCCCACCTGGTTTTTCAGCCTGTTACATCCGTTTTTCGGTTTGAGGGGGGGGGGGAGTTGTAAAAAGGGGGAGGGGACGCTGTCGCATGCTAGCAACTAATAGGAACCATAGGCGTGAGCTGCATTTAAGGCTTGGACTAGTGGGGGATGGACTATCCTTGCCAAAGGTACTACCAATGCCTGTCATCCCAAACCTCCCCAAGCGAAAATAGCAATAACTATTTATAACAATTTGAAACCAATTTATTTCTATACACACACTTTCCCTTTATTTCTCAATATAATTTCCACAAACATTGATGCACTTATCCCATCGTTTTATCAACTCCCCCAAACCGGCTGCATAGAGCTGCGTGCTCTTTTTCCTAAATCACGTTTTCACTTCACATTCGACTTCGGCGTCATTCGCGAAATGCCTCCCGCCAAGGTGGGTTTTCAGTGGATCAAAAAGGTGGAAATCGCTAGGGGCTAAGTCGGGGCTGTAAGGTGGATGTTCCAGAACGTCCAACCTTCGTTAATTTTCTCCTGAGTTAATCGAGCCGTATGTGGTCTGGCATTGTCATGAAGAAGCAACACTCCTCAAGTCAGCAGTCCTGGACGTTTTCTTCGAATTGCACCATGAAGCATCGATATAACTTCACAGTTACGATTTAGAATTCACATTGTCACATTTCTTCTTGAAATTGGTTAACAGCACTCCTTGACAATCCCAGAATACTGTCAGCATAACCTTCCCTGCTGATGGCGTAACCTTGAATTTTTGGACAGAAGGAGAAGAAGGATGTTTACATTGCATTGAAGCACGCTTTGATTAGGGCTGGTAGTGATGCACCCATGATTCTTCCACAGTAACAATCCTGTTCAGCATGTCTTCTCCTTCATCTTATTCTTATCGACTGAGATGATGCGAGGACAGGCCAAATCAGTTCATCATGTGTTCCTCCTTCAATTGTCTGGGTACCCACCTTGAGCACACATTCTTAAATTTCAATCGATCATGCATTATGCTTTACGCTGAACGATGTGAGCACCCTATTGCAGATGCTACAGAAGCATTTCCTTATGAATGTCCTTTGCAGGCAGTCCTTTAGCTCACAAAAAACGCACAATAGCACGTTGCTCTTTGGTTGTACATTCCGTAAGTGCAGTCGCCATTTTGTGTATGTGCTGCGCATGCGCACGAGACACCTAGCGCCGCCTGAGAACGGGAATATAAAGTTCGATGTTGCTATCACCTAATGACACCTATTGAAAACACCAACTACATTTACCTGCCATCCCACAGAACTGTGTGACTTACGTATTGACTCGCAAGCGTACCAACTTACAAACAGCATTAGACAGAGTGCATTAAAATATCCTTAGATCTACAGCGAACACTTTACTGAGGTAGGAAGAGAAGTGAAAGGGGAAGAAGAAGAAGAAGAAGAAGAAGAAGAAGAAGAAGAAGAAGAAGAAGAAGAAGAAGATATATCTATTACCATATTGTATCGGCAAATCCCCTCTGCTGTGTGTCCACCGTGACGAGGTAGAGGGGTTTGCGCGTTCCAATGACCCCAAGAGCTATGCCGACGGTAGCACAGCTACTGGTAGGGTCACCCATGTCGGACAGGTCAAGGGAGAGGGACCAGACCAAGCGACACACAAACCTGCTACCTTGTAGATAGACTGGGGACAGTCAAAGGCTAGGGAAAGCACCCCGAAAAATGCTTGTCGAAATCGGATGTACTGAGCCACAGGATTGACAACGCAGTGCAATGTAACTTGATTCATGATGTCACAATTTAAAATTAATCGTTATGGTGCTAATCCAGCGAAGTCCCATCAGGCGGTGATAGTGCCGGGCCCCCTGCCTCAAGGGGGTCCACCCATGACTACTGGTGGTCACCTTCCCCTGTGCTGTGGAGTCAAGGCACAGAGGAGTAGGTTAAGAGCTATTGACCAAACACCCCGGACACTCAACATACTACAGTGGAATGCCGAAGGAGTTTATAACAAGAAAGTCTACCTACCGCAGCGTCTTCATAAAGATAGAATAGATGTTGCATGCATTCAAGAGACACACCTCAATGCCAATCGCAAATTCTCAGTCAGAGGATACCAGGCCAGACGTTTTGAGGGCGAAGGACACAAAGGAGGAGTTCTAATACTTACACGAAATACAATACCTTGCAGCGAAGTATCTGTGATCTCTGACAACCAAACAGAAATTATAGGTGTTGATATAATGACGTGAAAATAGAATTTACAATCTGTATAGCCCAGCAGAAAAGGACCTTACACTATCAAACATGAAAATAAATAACACAAACTGCATTATTGTCGGAGACTTTAATAGCCGTTCAGAAAGATGGGGATACCCAGATACTGACAAAAGAGGAGATGAAGTGGAGGACTGGGAAATAGACTCAAATCTCCATCTACTCAACAAAGCGGATGACACACCGAGCTTCTACTCCAGAAGATGGCTTACCACTTCTACTCCAGACTTAGCTTTCTGCACAGGAGACATCCTCCACAAAATCGATCGCCATGTGCTTGACCAATTAGCAGGTAGTGACCACAGACCAATCAAGCTTGTAATGAATATGGAGTATGTTCCACAGGAGCAAAAGCCTTTGCCCCGCTGGAATTACAAACGAGCAGACTGGGACAGATTTGCCATACTAACAGACAAATATTGTGAAAACGTAAATACACGATATGGCAACATGAAGCAAATGGTGGAAAGTCTAAACAGAACAATAATACAGGCGGCCACTGAGTCTATTCCAAGAGGAGCAAGGAAAAATTACAAACCATACTGGACTGAAGAACTACAAATTTTGGAGGACAAAGTTGAAGATGCCAGGAAGACAGCAGAGCGAGATAGAACAAACAACTGAAGCGAATATCTCTCTCAAAGCCATCTCAGCAAAATATAAAAGAACAGTAAATCAAACAACAAGAGATTGTTGGAGGGGAAAAACATAAAACCTGAATTTTGATAGGGATGGAAACAAACTATAGAAACTAGTGAAAGCCTAGAAACAAACAAATAACAATTAAACAAGAAAATGCCTTGCTTACAGGAAAAAAGGCTGCAAATGCACTAATGGAACACTATGCCAGTGCAAACCACATTGATATTACAACCGAACAGAAGAAAGCAATCAAAGACAAACAGATACATCATAGTAATACAGAGACAGCAGCAGAATATATGATGGCAAATCTAACAATGGAAGAAATGGAACAGGCAATGAATACCCTAAAAAAGAAGAAATCACCAGGAAAGGATGGTATCACAAATGAAATGCTAATAGGACTAGGCACTAAGGCAAAAAAGAAACTACTAGCAGTCCTAAATTACAGCTGAAGAGAGGAATAGTCTCACAGGCATGGAAGGAAGCTATACTAATACCAGTCCCAAAGAAAGGAAAAGACCTGGAAGAACCAAATGGCTATCGACCTATCAGTCTACTTAGCTGTGTAGGAAAATTAATGGAACGCATTATCAATGGCAGGCTAACATGGCATCTGGAAGAAAACAAACTCTTAACACCACACCAAGCAGGATTCAGAAAGTACAGATCCACTGAAGATCAAATAACCTATATAGCTCAGGAAATAGAGGATGCCTTCCAAGAGAAAAAACACACACTAGCGGTCTGGATAGATTTAGAAAAAGCATTTGATAAAGTATGGAAGGAAGGACTGAAAGTAAAACTGCAAAAAATGCATGTTTGTGGGAAAATGTATAAATGGATCAGCCACTACCTTGAGAACAGAACTGCCAGGACAAAAGTACAAGGACAAACCAGCAAAATGATGCTGTTGGAGCAAGGTGTCCCCCAAGGAGGAGTTCTTTCACCAACATTATTCCTAGCATATATAAATGATAGACAATTTTCCAACCAGAGTACGCACATCCTCCTTTGCAGATGACCTAGCCATATGGACATCTGAAGAATATATTAGTACAGCTAACAGCAGAATACAACAAACCTTATTAGCACCAGAGGACTGGTCAAAATCATGGCTAGTGAAGATAAGTGAGGAGAAAACAACATGCACAGTGTTCTCCCTCTCAAATAAAACTCTGCAACCTAAGCTGGCATTGAATGGAAAAAATATTGCGCCATGAAGAAAATCCAAACTATCTAGGAGTCACCTTTGATCGTCACCTGACATGGAAGACACAGGTTAAAAAAAATCGAACAAGAGCAAGGCAAAGAATGGCAATCATGAAAAAGCTTGCTGTTACACCGTGGGGAGTAGACGAGAAAGTTCTCAAGAAGGGTGAGGCCAGTACTGGAATATGGCATTGCAGCTTGGGCAACAGCAGCTAAGTCAAACTTTAACAAAATAAGTAGAGTCCAAAATCAAGGAATGCGAATCATAACTGGAAGCCTGAAGACAACGCCTATTAATGAAATAGAAAAGATCACTTGTTTACAACCAATGCAGGATAGAAGAGATAGCAGAGCCCAGCAACAAGCAGAAAAATTCAGAAGATTGACAGACCACCCTATGTATAACAGGTTTAATGGTTTTGGAAAGGGAAGACTGAAGCGTGGCAACTTTGTAGAAACTGCAAAACGAAAGATTAGGGCAGATCCCATACTTAACATATCAACAGTCAAACCCATTTACAATGCACACAAGTTCTCAGCTTGGAGACAGCAGCAACTGCCTGAGATGATAGAAAACATTCCTGGTATTAAGAAAAAGAACACTCAGAATGAAACCGAAAGAAGAAAAATAACCCTAAACTACATAAAAGAACATTACCCAAGCAGCAATTGGACCCATGCGTATACAGCTGGATCAGCCAAAAATTCAATAGAAAATGGAGGAGGAGGAATTCTTCTAAATTTAAAAAAAATGGAATGAAAAAAAAAAAAACACAGTTAGTGGCAACTGGAAAATTATCAAGTAACTTCAAAGCGGAGGTAGAGGCTTTGAAAACTGCAGCAGAAATGCTCTTGATGGAGGAAAATACAGAGAAGCAAATAGCTATCTTCACAGATGCAAAGTCAGCTGTCTCAATACTGAAGAGCAAAAACGGCACAGAACTAGCTGACCTAAGAGCAGCACTCCATGGTCTATGCCAGAAATCCAAAAAAAGTTGTAATACAGTGGATCCCATCACATTGCAGTATACCTGGAAATGAAGAGGCTGACAGACTAGCAAAAGAGGGTGGACGACACAGCCTGACATAGATATAACCCATAATGAGGCAAAGAGGTTTATAAAAAGCACTTATAGAACCAAATGGGAATCAGAGCAGGACTATAACAGGCTGAAATACCACTTGTTCAATAAACTAAAGATAGGAGATACCGATGAATGTAATTGTGGAACTGGTAAAATGACAGCTAAACATTTGCTGTAGGTGTGCCCAATATATGCAGAACAGAGAAGGATATTTTGGCCCACACCTGCTTCATTTGAAGACAAGTTCTATGGAGATATCAACAAGCTCAAGTTGACTGCAGCTTACTTTAACTACATTCAGGTTGACATTTGAAGGTGCATGAAGAAGTATTTAGACTGCCGCACTTCATACCATAGGTATGTCGGTAACAAAAGCGTCCCAGAGGCATGAAATGGAATATTGCTTGGATAGCAAATCCATTACGTGGAAAGTCCGAATCAAAAGCTCACTGTGTGGGCTTCATAAAAGGTGGAAAAAGTGTCCTTGTGGCACGAAATGGAATATTGCTTGGATAGGAAATCCATTACATGGAAAGTCCGAATCGAAAGCTCACTGTGTGGATGTCATCTCCAGACTGCATTCTTCTGGTTTCCAGAAGAACAGCCTATGGTGAACGGAAGGCCCAATATACGAAGTGAGGTTAAGCAGCCATGTGCAGGACGTGACGATTCCTTGGGTGAGCCCAGTACCATAACAGTGAGAGTCAAACGTCCTAAGAAACCCCCGGGAAGGTTACCCCGGTCAACAAATGCCCACAGAAGTCGGATGTGTCGGCCTAACGGCGCAAGAACGCAGCTCTGCTGTAAACAGGCACAACGCAATCACATCCGCAAAAAAAAAAACAACTCCGGATGAACGCAGAAGAAGAAGAAGTATCGACAAATTATAGGAGATCTATAAATTAGTAAACGCAACACCAGTTGTTAAATTCATTGATAAACAAAGACTTAATTGGTTAGTTAGTTAGTTAATTAGTTAGTTAGTTAGTTAGTTAGTTAGTTAGTCACAATTACAACTTCACAACAACGGGTCGTTCCCATTATGCTCCGTTCCTGTGCCAGTGAATATCACACAAAACGCTCCCTGCTGCCCGATGTGAAAAGCGGAAAAGACAGGAGTCTGGACAAACAACAGCCCGCACAGATACACTGTGCATAATGCCGCCGCCAGAATGTCAACACAATACTCCCCCACGAAACATCCAGTTTATCTCTGATGGAATCGGCAGTCATTTTCCCATCTGGATGTTTCCTAGATGTTCACCCACACAGTCCACGAAAATACAGTTTATCGTCGAAGGCAGTGGCAGTCAACCAGAAGCCCAGCAGCCACGCATTTCTGCATAAGGCAAAAACCGGTCAACTCTGGGACATAGCCAGCTGTCATCGCTCCGAACATGCAGTCACGTTCCAAAAAACCTCGGGCAGATTCAAAAGCATTTCACACGAAACTCACAGCTCACAGTGTCGCGCCACGCACTCACTCAGTAGCAGGGCGACGAACCATCAAGCCTCCTTAGTCGCCTCTTACGACATGCGTGGTAGGCTACAGTGTTGTTATTCTTTGCTTCCCTTATGGGCCCCGGCAACACACAGAAAAGACTTAATTGGTTTACCACCTAGTGAGAATGAACCCAATGTCGCCAGCAGCAAGAGCTTACATCATAAAAATGGAAACACTAAGAGGCAGGGGAAGACCACGAATAAGATGGGTCAACGGTGTCATCAGCAGCTTAAAAATCCACAACATCTTAGCATACCAAGTGGCTGGGAGAGCCCTAGTTCTCAAACCAGTCATCCAACAAGCCTGCGCCGCCTAACGGCATAGAGCAGTGTAGGACACAAGAAAGAAAAGAAAGACCGGTACATTATGCAGTCTGACTAGCGTATGAAGCTGTAAACCTGACGCTTGAAGTTGATGAAAATTTATATACACTTAACATAATTGACAGAGGGCCCTGTGTAGGCACGTTTTTATCCCGAAGAAGGCATTGAGAAGATTCAAGCAAATGATGCAACATTGTCTATAAATTGCAACAACAGTGGAATTGTCACATCTTAGTCAGATATGATTGAGCTACCGTATGACAGTAGACGGTACTACCTGCTGTCAGTTAACGCCGAACGTTCAGCGGTGCTAACCAAACCCGACACCCCACATCGTGTCAACAGCTTCGGGCGGTGCGGAGAGTACAAATGTTATCCTAGCGCAAGAAAATGATACCTACGGACTAAATGTCGCAATAAGGCAGACTTGACCCTAAACTTTTGTCGGTAACTGGTCTGGGATGAAAGCTCCGAGAGGTGGACAGTTAGAGCATTGCTTTGCTGATCCGACAGCTTCTGCAGCTAATCTTGTTCCAGACGTATTGGTGTTACCTTTGCTCTGGAGTAAACTAGGCAGACCGAGAGAGGGATCATGCTTCATGGGCCTGATTGTCTCTGCAATTCAGGCCAGACTTTGTGCTATGGAGTGGTATAACTGCATCCCTGGTCTTACCGCCTATGGCTTGTAGTTATTATGCCTTCTTGAATTTCCAACCATGGGGGACAGAATACGCAATTGCCGAGCACGTGCCTACCTCAGTGTCAACGCAAACATGATAACATCCACGACATAGTGAATTGAAGAAGGTAAAGAACAGCAAATTAAAAAATAGAAAAGTCGTGGATGGGTCAAGTCAGAAGACATTCTTCAACAGGTGTGTTCACTGGAGGACTTAGAACCTGGCGAGGAGTGGGTACAAGTGCCAACATATTTATGTATGTCCTTTTTCAGTTTGCATCCAACTGGACAGAAAATGCAGACAAGAAAATTCGGTTGCTGTGGAGACGGAAGTACAGGCTTTGATCTTCGATAATTATTTAGAGGGTGATGCTGTCATTTACACAGAAGGATTAGTCGTTCAACGCGTGAGAAGTTCGTGGGCCTTAACGGCTCAGGCTGAAGAGAGAATTGTGAAGAACGATTCTGGTGCTTTTGCTTTGACCACAAGTAGTCTGACTATGGAAGTTGTGGCAGTAAGTAAAGCAGTATCATGACTCGAGACACAGACATTCAATCGGGCAGTTTTTCTTAGTGACTTAATGAGTATACTAAGGAAAATAGAGTTGGGGTGGGTCCTAGGACAGTGGTTGGTGTCTCTGAAGCAGTCACGGCTCGCAAAGATTAGTTTCAGTTTCCTGCCAGGGCGTGCGTGTGTAGAAGGAAATGAGCAGGCTGACAGGCTTGCAGGTAAGGCTACTGTGAAAGTGGTGGGGGAGGGGGGGGTGTCTGGCGAGCCATGGACCCGGCTGATGTACTGAATGCTCTACGAGAAGTAAGTCGTTTGCAAGAACCAATTGATGACTGTGAATCTATAACTATGGACAGACTGTGAGAACAGCAAGTTAAAAGAGGTGTGGCCAAACAAGAACACTATGCAGGAAGCCAAAGAAGATTAATAAATCAACGCAGAACTGGTGTCGCGAGCCGCTACATGCTGCGGGATTAACCGAAGAGGGGATCCGAGCACTTATGGACTGAATAGTTCGATGTTCAATGAGGATAATCTGTCGACTAACTAACTATGCCTTTTTGAAGGCGACGTTACAAACTATCGTCTGTCCAGACGTCAAGGTGCCAGTTAGTTATGGTCCGTTTACTTTTGTCTGCCCCAATATAAAAATCCACATCTCAGTAACCAACTGAGGGAAAATGATGAGATTTAGCATATAACCTTATCATTATGTCCACCCAACAAAATTATTTTTGTTCTGGAGATTGTACAGCAGATTTCAAAGTTTGTTTATATGCGGTATATAATTTACGGGTCAGAGATGAAGTGCACATTATTAAATGTATTACGTCTTCACACGGAAACATTAGCGTTGAATAGTTAATTTTCACGTGGGACATGAGATTGGCCTTATCACAAGAGCCTCGCGTAGTGGAACGTGGCCTTACTGTAAAACAAGTTTGTTAGCGAGAAATCACTAGTTTTTCACTAAAACATCAAAGAAATGTCGCCGCTTTCCATAATTTAAGTTGCTTTAGGACCTATCAAAGACATATTCCTTGGGTGGAGGTACTTACCTGCAAGCCTGTCAGCCTGCTCATTTCCTTCTACACACGCACGCCCTGGCACGAAACTGAAACTAATCTTTGCGAGCCGTGACTGCTTCAGAGATAAATATAAGACGGCAGGAAAAATTTCATAACGATGCAACAGCCAGTTTTCAAAATAATTGATCGTGAATGAAGGCATCCATTTCTGGACAGACTATAGTTGCATATCCTTTACAGGTCGTAGCAGTCACCCCAGCATTTTTGGGCTGTTTCTGGTTTCTGGGCTAGTTTACGTTCAGTTATTTGCCATTGCTTTCTGAATGATGTAATCATCATATCTATGTTCGTTTCAATGGCAGCCATCATTAGATATATAGCAGCAAAACCACTTGTTCCCGAATCACCTGCGGTTGAATATGAACATTCGACCCCGATGTGGAAACTGCGATTCACTAGTCCCAAACGCCGACATGTTCACACAGTAAATGAGTCAATATATCACGTATTTTCACAACATAAGGAGTATAGACATGGTGTTGGCACAACATCTGTAGACTAACATGCACTCAGAGGCTAAAGCCATCAACATCACACACGCTTCCCAGCAGATGTCCTGGTGGGAGTCACGGTGACGTAGTGGCTAGACGCTCGCCTGCCGCCCAGCAGGTCACGGGTTTGATCCCCAGCGGTGCAGAATCAAATGTATAACATTGACTTGGGATTCCCAAGTGGACCCAGCCGGACATGGATACCAAGAGATACCTTGGGAAGTAACGGCAGCAAACGTGGTACTGACCCCCTCCCCCACACAGTCTCGACAGGTCTATTAAACATATGTCTAGCAGCATAGCCGGCTCTGTGGCGTAGGAGTTATTCAATTCTTAATCCCGCATACCGCGTTTGAAACGCTGCGGGAGATTTGTAGCAGATCGCCTTGTGTTGGTTTCTATACAAAGTTATGAGTGTCGGTCGTTCAGAAAGCAATGCTAAACTACTGAACGTAAACTTGCCAAGAGATCACACAAAATGCCGGGGTTGACTGCAACGTCCTATAAAGTAGATGCGACTAGCTATCAAGCACAATATGCCCACTGCGCCTAAGGTGAGCTAAAGTGACCTTTACTAATGGTACTATATTTCCGTGTACTCATTTTCAGCTGGGTTGACCTTTGCGCCCAGGTGAGACTGCACACAACATGCCATTGCCCTACCATCAAACTATGAAGACAGGCAGGTATCTTCGTTTTCTGTTTCCAATAATCTTGCCAGTTGTAGCAGTGTGTTTCAGTGTTATCTGTTTCCAATAACCTTGCCAGTTGTAACAGTGTGTTTCAGTTTTATCTGTTTCCAATAACCTTGCCAGTTGTAACAGTGTGTTTCAGTTTTATCTGTTTCCAATAACCTTGCCAGTTGTAGCAATGTGTTTGAGTTTTATCTGTTTCCAATAACCTTGCCAGTTGTAACAGTGTGTTTAAGTTTTATCTAATATCAGAAGCAGGCTAAGGGATTCAAACGCAATTCACAATCCCACATAACACGCTCGAAATTAACTGCAGGCGATTTGGAAGCAGACCTCTTTGGTTGATTTTACACAATGGTATGTGCATCGGTCGTCCAGAAAGCAATGGCACACTATTGAAGGTAAACTTTCCTTGTACATCACAAACATCCAACATATTTTTTGATGTTTGTGTGCTTTGAACTCAAACGTATTCCATGCTCGCAACTTCTAGTAGCACTGGTCAGTTTTGTGCGTGTGTATCAGCTTTCCCTATAACCTGTGTCCCTCGCCATCGGGTGAACCCGCTCCAACTTTAGAGATACTGTAATCTACGTCCCCAAGTCAAGGACAAGAAGTCAACATTTTAGTCCAACTGACCGGTGATGGGGTTGAACCCCTTACCTTGACTTCAGCACACTGGATGTTTAAGAACAAGCTCTCTCCTCCATTTGTCAATGTTGATCCAAACTTTAGTGCGACATCCTGTAAAGGATATGCAGCTAACTTTTATCTAATTTCAGATGAGTCCACAAATGTTGAGTGCGTTTATCTCACATCTGCTGGCAGGTTTCAGGCGTGTCTTAACCGCTTGAAGTGAACCTGTTTTCATAGCTGTGTCTGCCCATTGTTGTTTTATGTTCTAGCTTCATTATTATGTTCATTTATGATGGGTTTATGTTTTGGCTTCTTCATTGTGTTTATTTATGACGAGTTTCTGTTTTAACTTAATCAATGTATTTATTTATGACGGGTGTGTTTTTTAACCTCAACATTGTGTTTATATATGATGCATTTATGTTTTAACTTAATCTTTGTGTTTATTTATGGTAGCTTTATGTTTTAACTTAATCTTTGTGTTTATTTATGATGGCTGTATGTTTAAACTTAATCATTGTGTTTATTTAAGATGGGTCAAAATTTTAGCATCATTATTATGCTTATTTATGATGGGTTTATGTTTCAGCTTCATTAGTGTATTTGTTTATGATGGGTTTATGCTTTAGCTTCTTTATTGTGTTTATTTATGATGGGTTTATGTTTTAACTTCATTGTTATGTTTACTTATGATGCGTTTATGTTTTAGCTTCATTGTTATGTTTACTTATGATGCGTTTATGTTTGATCTTCTTCACCGTGTTTATATATGATGGGTTTATGTTTTAACTTAATCATTGTGTGCAGTTATGATGGATGTATGTTTTAGCTTGATCATTGTGTTTATTTATGATGGGTTTATGTTTCAGCCTCATATTTGTCTCTGCCTAAGGTCGCTTTACATTTTAACGCGTGGATCTGATCCTAAGAAAGACTAACCATATCAACACACGATCTCACGAAGAAGGGAAGTAGAATCAGACATGACCAGTATGGGAAGGACATGGACAGAGCTGCATGGGTCAGCTAAAGATAGATCAGCTTGAAGTGAGTTCGTTCAGGACCTATGCCTCAATGGGGCATACAGAGCAAACCAAGAAGAAGAAGACTTGTGTGGTTTCCTCGAATGTCATCATTAGAAGGATTACCACCAATAATAGCAACATTACTTATGCCAACGTGGACACGGCGAGCAAAGTAATAACTATCATAAACTGATGGGTTACAGAAAGAAGTGAATGTATTTGGTCATGGAAGGATTTACTAATAAACGTATGGTGCGGTGTTTTGTAATGACAGGGATACCTTTTAACCGTATGTGAAAACTGTAAGAGATTGTTTAAAAAATCATTCATTTAGCATAGTAATCTCTAAAGTCTTTTAATCATCATCATCATCATCATCATCATCATCATCATCATCATCATCATCATCATCATCATCATTATCATCATCATCATCATCATCATCATCCTCATCATCATCATCATTATCATCATAACCCCCCCCCCCCTCTCTCTCTCTCTCTCTCTCTCTCTCTCTCTCTCTCTCTCTCTCTCTCTCTCTCTCTCTCTCTCTTGCTCATGCATGTTCCTGTCTCAATCAAACAATCAATCAGGTGCCGTCTCCACAATGAAGGTTGGCTGCAATGAATCTCAAATAATGTCTCTTGCCCTGACTGTACATTCTGTGAGACTGATGTTTCTCCATCTCTTGATGCTATCTTCCTACTTGTATCGTTGTCTACCTCTTGTTCGCCTGCCTTCAACCTTACCCTCCAGTGTGGCTTTTATAAGAGTGTTTTGTCTTTTAACGTGGCCGAAATATTTAACTTGCCTCTTTTTTATTTTTTTATTTCCTTCATCAACTCTCTTTTCATTCCCAGTTTCTTTTAGAACCTCTGTATTTGATTGTCTTTGTTTCATACTGATTTCATAGTGTTGAAAGCATTTTAGGTCATTCCTATTCTCTGTTTGATTTCTGTTTCACTCCTGCCATAATCTATTACTGCATATCCAAGATAGGAGAAACTTGTTATTTGTCCTAGTATCTCCCTGTCTACTAGAAATCTTTACTAGAGAAATCGAAATCATGTCTAGTAGAGTTTTAATTGTCCACCCTCGTGTTGGTTCACCCAGACCGCTTCTCCCAGGAACTATGCCTGCTATAACTGTTCTTTCTAATCCACTGTTGCGCTTATTTGCCGAAAGAGACCGATTCATAGGGGTGAAACCCGATGCAATGAAGTCGATCCTTTAACCCCATTAAAATAGTTTATCTTCATCATCAAGTGCCTTGCCACCTGGCGTAGGTGTTCATGTCTCACCACTGACCTCGGTCTTTGGTGTTCTGGATCAACTCTCCTGTTGATATTCCTCCATGCAACCGTCCCAATCTATCCAGCATCATTTATCTTGATCGGCCTCTGCCGTTCCTCCCCTCGATCTTTCTACTTGTCACAATGTTCTACAATGCCTTTCTTCTCATCGCATGACCAAAAAAGATGTTTATCTCTGTCTTATTGTTGAATATAATGTTCTAGCTCCATTAGCCTCTTTCAGGCAATCGTCGTTACTTACTCTGGCAGTAAAACCGTTTGTATCAAATGTATTTCAGTTTCTCAAGACATGATTGCTGTCTGTGTATCTGTAACCTTGTATGTACAGATGTAGAATATTAGTCTTTTTCTTCTTTTTCATCAAGCGGAACAAGATTTACACAGGCGTTGAAACTGTACGTTGGAAGCAAGTCGCCACTGCTCGCGTTGCATGGAGGGAAAAGATCAAAAGTGAACAAAAGACAAAGGAGAGTATGATTGCAGATAGGTCACACATGGAGAGTGTGAGACGACATATGGAGCGTGATGGTGGAAATGACCATGTGTTGACATGCATCCATTGTAGACGAACACTTACCGATGATAAGTCTTATCAATTACATTCATTGTAGTTATTATGCCTTTTATTTTTTTGAAGCACAATATAAAAAGCTATCGTCTGTTAAGATGACCAAGTGCCAGTAGTATCCGTGGGATCCTAGGAACGATTAATAGTATGCTTCTTCGCTGACAGCTGAATGAAGGGACGGAGCGCGTGTGAGAATGTCCTGTGTTCAGTGATGTCGGTTCTTAGTCCAACTCAACAACTTAAGCCCAAAATCCTTACATTCCCAGTTAAATTAATATGTTAAAGGTGTTCCACATTTCATTGTTTCTTTCTTCCCTTTTTTTCGCCATGAGGCGTGTCGCGGGCATATCCTTTCTTTCACCTATCCATCCATCCATCCAACCATCCATCCATCCATCCATCTATCCATCCGTAAATCCATCCATCCATCCATTCATCCATCCATCCGTTTTATGAATAAAAGGAAACTTTCCACCTCGTCCAACCAGCTTTTAGCAGTATTGGTTATAATTGTGGTGGTTCATAGTGCGGTATAAGTTATCCTGGTCTTTTGCGCATTAGACGACTTCCACTGATGCACGCCTGGCAGGGTTCCTCTATCCCATCATCCTCCATTCCTTCCCTCGTCGACGACACCCTCGAAGCTTGCTCCGTTGCTACTGGATGCACCTTTCCCTACAATGGATTGGTTTAGTTTAAATATTTTTGATATATTGCCATGTATGTTACTCTTGTGTCGTTAGCCCCATATTTTTATAGACCAATCGGCATTCGAGGGCTGACTTGGTCAGTACCAGACAGTATCTTACTTTACTCTGTCTTTACATCTCAAGACATTTTCAAATTCCCATTTTATCGTGGATCCACTAAGAACCGCCGCGGTGTGAATTCGAACCTGTGACCACCTGCTCGGCAGGCAAGCCACGGCGCTACCGCGGCTCACAACTCCTGAAATTTGCCAGAAAGCTACCAACATCAGCTCAAGACGACTACCACCGTATGGACAGACCAGAACAAATAATTAGTCTGAGCCCCAGAACAGGACATAGTATATTACGCAACCACATGCACACAAAATTCAAGATGGGCGAAAAGTCAAGTGTACATGTTGATTGGCGCTGGGGACAGCAGATCACATACTCCAAGACTGCCCAAAATACCTCATTTCTAGGCAAACTTCCTCGTCTTAAGAACAACAGCGGTAAGATAACTCTGTAGACCACTGAGTGAACTAAAACTGACAGCGAAATTAATACAAGAGACAATATTTTAGATACAAATACATTTCAAGCGAAGAAAAGAAGAAGACAAAGAAGATCTTTACAAATATGTCTTCATAATTACTTCTCTTTCGATCTTCGCGCAGCACCATCCCTGGACTGTTCTACACCGAACCAGAACGATGCGCACTGCGGTTCTATAGAATGATCTACTGCTGTCAGTGCTGTCAGAACTGCTGTCAGATCTCAGACAAGGAAAGTGAAAGCTGGAGTTTCATTATTCACCTTTGCAACTCAACTGCCGGCATTTATTAATGCCGGGAGCGCATAAAATTGTCTCCGCGAGGCATTCATCATACCGGTGATAGGCTTTCGCAGTCGTATTCTATGAATAACTCGCATAGTGCGTCCGGGTTTCCTCCTTAATCTAATGAACGAAATATTTTCGGTCTAACATTTTCGGGCGTTTACCAAAAAAACTATAGTTATGTTACGCGTGGTTTGAATCAGACGGAAGCGAATCTTGTACACTTTCTTCTTCCCTCTTCGTTTTTTGTCTTACCGTTTTTGCCGTGAAGCGTCACAGAGAGGAGGCAGATGACGCAATTGCAATCGCAACAAAAGAAACTAGAAGCTTTTGAAATTTAATGTTACAGAAGTGTTATTAGAATACCATGGATCTTACCTGGCACATTGCCGTCTTTCCAGAAGATAGTTTGTTACATTCATCTCATCATGTTCCTCTTGTACCTTGCTGTGTCGAGGTGAAGCATAACCAACAGGAGAGTTCCCGTTTATCGGTTTCATATATCGAGATTCCCATGCACTCTGTTATTAACTCTGTCCATCGTTTACACGGTCGGTCTCTTCTTCAGGTTGCACCTTGATCTTTACATCATTGCTTGTTGTTGCATACTGTACATTGGTAGCCTAGTTATATGGCCGAACCATTTATCTGCTGTTTTCTATTTAAATCTAGCGCTGCTATAACTTCCACTTTACTCCTGATTTCTTCATTTCTGATTTTCTCTTTTCTTGATATATTGAGTATTCTTCTCAGGAATGGCATTACCGCTGTTGTAATTTTTCTTTTCTCTTTTTCTGTCATTGTTCAGGTTTGGCATTTGTAGCGTAGAGTTTGTAGGAAGACTTTAGAGTGCATTTTTAGTATTTACTGATACGTGTTTCTTCTTTTGTATTGATGTCATTTGTCTGCAGAGTTAGGCTGCTTTATTGCATCTATTTTCGATCTCATCTTCTGATTTGCCATTTAATGATATTATAGTTGCTAAGTGCTCGAAGCTATTATTGTTTCAAAGGGATATTCTTTTAAATTAATCAATGTCGTTTTTTTCTTCTTTGGTTATAGTCCCAAGTTTTACTGATGCTAATTTTCATGTTATGTTCCTTACACACTTCTTTTAGAATATTTATGTGAACCTGTAAGTCTGCTTCTGATGTTGCTATTAGTGCTTGATCGTATGCAAATATGAGTTCTTTAATTGTGTAATATGCCGTTGATTCGTCTGTGATCTGTTCGTCATACCGTGTTGTTATAGTCTCTGTTTGGATGGTTTCTTTACATATGCTGTCTATATCCTTTCCTCTGGAGTGAACAAGGCAGGCCGAGATAGGGATCATGCTGCATGGGCAACACATGGTCTGTATATTTCAGCCTAGGCTTTATGCTGTAGAGAGGTATAACTCTATAGTTTTCTTGTTTTATAAACCTCACAAAGCATTGTGTAATCGTTCCACACAGGCATGAAGGTTATAATCAAGTTTGATGGTGCAACATCAGAAGAATTTGAAATCAAGAGTGGAGTTAAGCAAGGTTTTGTACTAGCTCCCATCCTCTTTGGAATATGCTTTTTACTTCTACTGAAATATGCATTTCGTGATCAGGATAATGGTATATACATCCACTCACGCTCAGATGGTGGCCTCTATAATACTCAGGGATTGAAGACCAAGATCAAAATTAAGAGAGTACTGATCAGAGAGTTGCTGTTTGCAGATGATGCTGCAATTACGACCCACTCTGAGGAAGAATTACAATGTCTACTATCTGCATTCTCCAATGCTTGTTCTGAATTTGGTAAAACAACTAGCAAAAAGAATACACAGATTCTGTCCAGCGTGCACATGGGGACCATCAACCTTTATTGGCGACACCGAACTCGAGATAGTATACCATTTTACTTATATAGGATCACAGGTAAATAGCAAATTATCCCTAGATCAGGAAATCAACATCAGGATTGCTAAGGCAGCAACAATGAACAAGTTAACAAAAAGAGTCTGGGAGAACTGGAAGCTTATTGCCAAAACAAAAGTCCTTGTCTATCAAGCCTGTGTCCTTAGTACTCTCATTTATGGCAGTGAAGCCTGGTCAACTGATCACACCAAGAGAAACATTTAAACAGCTTTCATATGCTATGTCTGCGAAGAATACTTGGTATTAAGTGGCAAGACAAAATCACAAATACTGAAGTATTGGAAAGATCAGGTTGTGTGACGGTTTGTTCTATGCTCTGTCTTCGTAGACTTAGATGGATAAGGTACATTAGGAGGATGGATGATGGTAGATTAAGAAAGGACATATTCTTTGGTGAATTACAGATGGGTAAGAGATCTCAGGGTCGGCCTCTACTACGATGCAAAGATGTGTGTAAGCGGGACATGATTGATACAGGCATTGATAGTGCACATTGGGAGCAAGTCGCCGCCGAACATATTGCATGGGGGGCACATTTCAGAAATGGAATAACGACAAAGAAGAAATTGATTGCAGATAGGTCACATACTGAGTATGTGAGACGTAAGATACTGCGTGATGGTGAAAATGACGATGTGTTCACATGCATCTATTTGGGACAAACATCTACAGCGTGAATTGGCCTGATCAGTCACATTCGCTACAGTCATGGATTGTATTTATTATGCCTTTTTATAGCACAATGTAACAAACTATCGTCTGTCAAGACGGCAAGATGCCAATTGAATTGAATTGCTGTCTATATAGTCTATGAACAAGAGGGTATATATTACACAACCTTGTCGTAGTCCGGAATTGTTTCATTGTGCTTCAAATAAGGCATAATAGCTTCTCCATAGCACAGCATCTGGGCTTAATATTAAAGACCATGTGTTGCCCATGGAGCATGGTACCTCTCTCGGCCTGCCTGATTTACTATAGAGGAAAGATAACACCAATATACCTGGAACAAGACAAACTGCAGAAGCTGTCGAATCAGCAAACCAATGCTATAATTGTCCGCCTCTCAGAACTTCAGTCCTACACAATCCTCGACTAAGGTCTTCATTGCCATGACATTTAGTCTTTAGGTTGCATTTCCTATCATCTTGTTTTGTACCCTCACAGTTGCACTCCTCCGTCTAAAACCGTTAGCACAATGTGGGGTGTCGCGTTTGGTGAGCGGCGCCCAATATTTGGCGCTAACAGAAAGCAGATAGTACTTTCTACTGTCATACGGTAGGCCAGTCATGTACGACAAAGCCGTGACTTACAGAATAGCATGGATCTAGATCCAAAAGAACGAAAAACATTTATTTTCAAAGGGTCAACAATTAGGAACGCAGGCATGGTTTACATTCGGCCCTTCCAATACTCATCTTTTGTTCATCAATTGTGTATGTTACATTGACATATGAAGAAAAAAAAACATTGTGATATGAATATTGTAAACATAAACAATGCATATCATCATGTTATGAGACAGGCAGACACACGTTCATTCATAAACACACACACACACACACACACACACACACACACACACACACACACACATTCATACATACCTGGATACATACTGACATACTGACATCATTGGTACAAACGTACAGTTATGCACCAACTCAATAACACACACATACACACTACCTCGCATACACATATACACAATCACAAACTCACCGACAAAAGTTTACTTATGCACACACACACACACACACACACACACACACACACACACACACACACAACACACACACACACACGCATACTCATACCCATATACACACATGCATGCATACATAAATACATACATACACATACATACACACATATATACACACATACAAATACATACCCACACACATACACATACACACATACACACATACATAAACACACGTACATACACACATACACATGCACACATACATTCACACATATACACACACACCCATACATCACCGCCCACACACACACACACATACACACACACACACAATCTAAACACATACAAGCTGCCTCACATAACCACTGAAACTAATATGAATAACCTCCAACACTTTGCACACACACACATACACTGCCGATTATCGTGAGGGTCCTCACAAAATTTGAAAAAACACGGAAGTGGGGGGGGGGGGGGGGGATGGACAAAATCGAAATAAAATACAAACGTTTAATAAGATGTGAACATTGGAAAAACTGGCCCATTCAGAATATTATCAACTACAGAAAATGAAATACTTAGGAAAACCAATAATTAAAGACATGGTCTCTGGAAGGAACGGTATGTATCAAGCAAAGTGAAGGTGGAATCAAGACATTAAAGACACACTGAACTTGAGGAAGGGGAACTACGAAGGAAACAACTTCGATATTTACGCATTGGCCAAGAAAAAAACTGTCATATTAGCACATTGACAGAGAAACAACTTCCATATTAGCACATTGACCGAGAAACAACTTCCATATTAGCACATTGACAGAGAAACAACTTCCATATTAACTAACACATTAGCCAAGAGATAACTTTCATATTATCACAAGGGAGATAAATAACTTCCATATTTAATGCATTGGCGGAGAAGTAACTTTTATATTAGCACAAGGGAGATAAGCAGCTTCCAAATTAGCACACTGGCCAAGAAACAACTTTCTTATTAGCACATTGACCAAGAAAGCACAATTCTATATTAACACATTGTCCGAGAAATAACTTTCATATTAACACATTGGCCGAGAAACAACTTTCACATTAGCACTTGACGAAGAAACGACTTCTATATAAACTCATTGACCAAGAAACAACTTTACTATTAACACACTGACCTAGAAACAACTTCCATATTAACACAAGGACGATAAGCAACTTCCATATTAACATATTCGACGAGAGGCAATTTCCATATTAACCCACACTGGCCGAGAAGCAACTTTTATATTAACACACTGGCCGAGAAGCAACTTTCATTTTAACACACTGGCCGAGAAGCAACTTTCATATTAATACATTGACCGAGGAGCAACTTCCATATTACCACATTGCCCGAGAACCAATCTCCAATTTTATCATTAGGTTGTAAGCTAGGAAATAGTACGGTTTTACATTAGGCCCAGTCTAGCATAGTGAGCATCGGGTTTTCTGTTAGGTTAATGTCGAGGAAAGACATCGAGGAAGGGAAATAGTCACCCGAAATCATCATGTCGTGACCTAGTTTATATGAATGCTTAACATCACACAATGCTACGACAGTATCTGCCATCCGACTTCCTGTACTATTTCTGCGTTGATACAGATAATTTAAATGAGTTAGAAAAATATAAAGGGGAGACTTCCGTTTTCAGTGCATTAAAATATTATAAAATAAAACGAAAAAAACCATAAACTCTCTAGAAGTTCCTGGACACGAAATATTAGCATGCAGCAAAGAAAACTGAAAGGTTTAAGCTCCGAATGCAGATCTTAAGTCCACTAACGTTTATTCTGACAAGACAATTCAGCTGTAATAACCTCTTCATATTAATCATCTAGGTAATTTAAAGTAAGTACCCCATATTGCGCGATGACGCGTACTGGGTGTATAGAAGTATAAAAATGTAAAATAAAACCAAAACGTTATGACTCCTTGGCGAAGTTTTTTATATTTAAAGAAAAAAGTAAAGAGCCATTTAACATGCCTTGAGGTGTACCAGAGGCATGGTTCAAACCTCGCCGCATCTTATTCCTCTTGCAGCTAGCGGTGTCGAGTTGAAGCGGAAACAGTGGGATATGAGACTACAACCTCTAGCATGAGAATGGAGGTGGGAAGCAGTCACAACGGCATTCCGTTGGCTAGAGAAGACCATTGCAACACACATTGTATTCATTACGGACTCCAGGAGTATCTTAGTAAAGTTGAGAAAGGAATTTTTGTGTTGATTGGCTCACCTAGCTTCAGAGGTCACATGTTGTGAGAATTGTATGGATATTTTGTCCTGGCCATGCGGGAGTGCGGGGGAAATGAACAGGTTGATAGGCTGGCGGGGAATGCACCTCTTGGCGATAGATTACCTATGGAAAAGAGGGGAGGTGGCCTTGCGCCTGTGGGGCCAGGTGGAGAAGGTGGGGGTACAGATTGGGAACCCGTATGTGAATAGGGTGAGATTGTGGGGGCTTGGCAAGGGTTCTAGTAGAATGTGAAAACTGAGAGGGCAGACCAGTAGACCTTTCATTCAGATAGCGGTGGAAACGATTAATAGTGTAACTCTTCGCTAGAGGTTGAATGAGGGGACGGAGCACGTATGGGAATTCCTGAGTGCAGTGATATCGGTTCTTAGCTCAACTTAACTCAACAGCGGGAGAGTGTCGATTCATGGGCATCATATACCCATATTGGTTCTAACCTCGTATTTTTCTATATCAGTCGTCACTCGATGGGTGATATGGTCGGCATCACACTGGCCGCCTTTACTTCTTTGAACATTTTAAAGTATCAATATTCAGCTAGGTACGCCTAAAAAGCCCCAAAACTAAAAAAAAAAAAAAATCTCCGTCTCGAAGAGGGTGTCGAATACATGACCACCGAGCGGGCGAGCAGACGATCTAGCCGCTACACTTTTCACAAGCGAATAGGGATCGGTGTTCATTTTACCTGCTAAATGCTCCACATGGTGTGTAAGGTGTATTCTTTACTTATTTTATTTTACTTTTACTTTTATTTTATTATTTTATTTTATTTTATTTTATTTTATTTTACTTTATTTTATTTGTTTTGCGCAATAGCTAAGTTAACTCTGAATTCCTTTGAACAATCCTCCTATTTGTTTTTCACGGAGCCTAGGTTTTACAACGTTTATGACACGTTCAGTGTCTTCATACTTGATTGTAACGTTTGTGTGAAATATTGTTTTGTCTGTGGACATCATTGTTCAGAAAAAGATGTTGAGCTTGACTGGGTCTTTCGACAGACAGGACTGACTCGTCTAACTCCCTAGCACTGTTTGAGAGGAGGACCGTCTCTTCTGCATATCTGAGTCCAGGAATTGAATTTCTGCCAATTATGACCGTGTCACATTTGTAACTGATCCCATCATTTGTGACCGTTTTAAATACATTTTTTTTGCATAGATGTTGAACAGAAACGGAAAGAAAATGCAACCATGTCTTACTTCTCCTTGCATGACAAACTAGTTTGATCTTTTTTTAGACTGCTATGTTGAGTGTCATGAGTAGAGTTGTTAGTATCATGATGATGTTGCTGGTTAGCATATTATAATTCGAACCACATTGCCATGGATGACGGACAACATTTACAAACCTTGAAGCAAGACAGGATAACGGTTATTTTATAATATAATGTTTCTCTTCTAATTACATTTTTGTACACGATCACGCAGTCATCCTATTATACATTCTAAACTACTTCTACTGCTAAAATGATAACACATCGCCGGCAGTATATAGTTTGCCATTGCCGACTCTGACTCTGAGCCATGCGTCGCTGACTCTGAGCCATGCGTTCCCTGACATGGTCTCAGCTGCAGTGCCGTACTTCAACGGGTCCTTTCACTCTTGTGTTTATTCACTCAAAGCGTATTGCGCACACAAGCTTACCTTGACCCTCGACAATGAGTGTCTGTGGATGGATAGTGTGGTAGTTTTTCACTGTCCTCCAATAAGCAATCTAAGATATGATGACTAGGAGACGTTATAAGAACTTGCAGCAAGTAAACAGGCGCAATGCAAAATATTGGATTAGATATTAATGTTAAACAACGACAAAAACTGTAATAATTAGCCATAGAAAGGAAAGGTCGAATCTGAACATAAGTATAGAGGAAGGCACTAAAACACGTCACACGTTTCTCCTATCTTGACATGTCATATCAGATTAAGTCAGAAGTGAAATATATACTAAAAAGAGAATCATCGTCATCATGTGTCATATCGATAAGCGTGGGAGGTCATGTTTTGTCATCTCACTCGATCACCAGAGTCGTGGATCAGTTAAGTTTTCTTGGCTCTGTAATACCACGCGGCCAAGCCGTCCAGGTATGTACTTCTCTACCCTCCCCTTGTTCTCCTCTCCTCGATATTGCCAGTTGTCACCAAGTTCTCAAATTTATTTCTTCTCATAACGTGACCAACATATTGTGACTGTCTACGTTTAATTTCTCTAATTAGATAATTGTACCGATTCACTTGTTTAAGAATATTCCCATTTACTTGGATATTACATTGTGGTAGTTCCTTCTTTTTAGTGACAACCATAATCTGTATCTACTTACAATGTAAGTCTAACCGAAATTGTTCACTGTGTGTAACAACGGCATCTACTAAATTGTGCATATCCTGCGCATTGTCTGCAATCAATACCGTCTCATCAGCATATCTAATGTTATTGATGTTATGTCCCCAATTGATTATTCCTTTCATATCGTCAACATTTCTGAAAATACTTTCACTGTACAGGGGGAAAAAATATCTGGAGAATAGGAATGGCTACACCATATTCTCAACAAAATTTAAACTTATGAAAAATGAGATTTGTAAAATCGTATACGAATTCAACACTATTATAATGTTCAATTGAGACCCTTAGATGAGGATATACATAATAATAATTCGTCATACACGCAACCAAACAAATTAAAAATATAGGTATTTAGAGAATGCTGGTAATGTTAGACTGGCTGGGAATGAAACTAATTTTGACGAAAGAAATAAACAAGAGACACGTGACATTTTTTAGCCACATTAAAAACCGATGCACTCTTATAAAAGCCAAACTGGAGGGAAAAGTTGAAGGCAGGCGAGCAAGAGGCAGACAGCGATACAAGTGGGAAGATAACGCAAAGAGACAGACCAACCACATTGTGTTGGATTGTGAAGAGAGCGTTGGAGATTAATTGCAGCCAACCTTCATTGTAGAGACGGCACCTGATTGTATGTTAAAACAAAATCAGTTTACTGTAAAGTTGTATGTGGCATATTCTTCTGTATGGATGCGAATTATGGACAATGAGTAATGAAATTGTGAAGAAACCAGAGGCATAAAATGTCGCTTAAAAGTCGACAGGGTCGACTTTATTGCACCGGGTTAATCCCATATGGCTCGGTCTCTTTAAGCAGCGCGGAAAGCGTCGCACAAAGCACGAACTCCTCAGCTCTAGCGACGACCCACAAGAGTCTCCGAAAAATTTCACTGGTGAACCGAAGGACGCGGCCCGGAATTGAACTCACAACCTTCGGAGCCCGATTCAAACGGCTTGACCACTTTGCCACGGAGATTCCCAGAAACTAGAGAGAGCGGGGATCTGGCTTTTGGGAAGAAAATTTGAGAATATCGCGGAGAGAGAAAAAAATAAATGCAATGATATTGATAACTGCAGGTGTAACAAGATCACACATCGGAACCATAGGCTAAAGATATATGCAATTTGTTGGAGAATATCAATAAAAGGTGTTGGATGGGAAATTAAGCTTGTGTTTGTAAATACTCGTATCAAATGAAAGCAGGTCACGTGATTTAGGGACAGATGGAGTATTTTGGGACAAGGAAAGGTTGGAGACGAAGAGAGGCAGAGGAAGACCAAGAGAGAAGTTGCTGGACAGTTTAACATCATGACATGGAGGAACATCAGTACCAGAAATGATTGACAGCACACGAGACAGATTGTTAAGGACAGACATGACCACCAACGCCACACGACATGGACTATAATATGAAGAAGATACTAGACAAGAGGAGCATACAAAGATAGAGAAAGATATATGTATAAAGCTTAAATAGAACAGCTGCCCAACAAGTAATGATATTAGTAACACTAATTTTATCAAAACATTAGACAACAGAGATCGGGAAAGATAACCCTGTCAACAAACACCCCCACAAGTCAGATGTGTCGGCCGAAAGGTGCACACATCGCAGCTCTTCTGTAAACTGACACAACGCAATTACGTACCAAAAATATATAGGACGAACGAAAAAGAAGGAGAAGAAGAACAATAATGAGAACAAGAAGAACAAGAACGAGAACAAGAAGAATAAGAAAAACAAGAAGAACAAGAGGAAGAAGAAACAGCAGCAGCAACAACAGCTGCAGAAAAGAAGAAGAAGAAGAAGAAGAAGAAGAAGAAGAAGAAGAAGAAGAAGAAGAAGAAGAAGAAGAAGAAGAAGAAGGAGGAGAAGAAGAAGAAGAAGAAGAAGAAGAAGAAGAAGAAGGTTGGAAAGTTTTAGTCTTCGACGTCTGCTTCAAACTAGACAGCCGTAGAAGTAGAACAACCGTTTGCCTTCCCCATCACAACACAAACGAGCTATCTCGTGTACACTTCACCGGGTCTAGGAGATCTTGGCGTTGCCGTGGACCGGTGTCGTGTATCTTACCATAGTCAAAAAAGTCTTATCCCTTAGAGACTAAACTAACTGTTACCATAGAGTAGATTTATGTGCATGTACTCTTTCAAATTAATGCCTACAAGAACAAAGAGCTAAAAACAAACACGCAGAATTAAACAAAACAAAATAAACATGGTCCTTGCCGTCGAGAAGGAGTCGTTTCTGTCAGTGACGTATTTTTGGACCGAAGAAAACATTCTAGTCGAGACGTTGATAAATACAAACACATGACTGAAGGTACTATACGTGTTTGTCACCAAAGGGTGAAACACAGAGTAATTAGGCTACGGAAAATAACTATGTCACTTATTTCAGTCAGGACAATGTAATTATAAGGAAGATAATCCTTTATAAGGCCCCATTATGTGGAATAACGAGATTAAATCAATCAAATCAAGTGCCATCTTCACAATTCTGGTTGGCTGAAATAGAGCTACAACACTCTCTGTTTTCATGTGATGATAAATCATTCTTCTGTTTGTCTATCTCTTGGCGTTAAGTAAGGGAAATAACTATGTCGCATATTTCAGATATGAACACGTAAATGCAATGAATATGTTTTTTTTTTTTTTGGTGTTCTTTCGATTTGAACTCAAGCGTAGTTCATACACATACTAGTTCTTCTAGTGGACTGAACTGATATTTGCTTGTGTATTTGCTTTCCGTATTATCTGAGTCCCTCTCCACAGGCGAACCCACTCCAACTGCTGAGGTACTTGGTAATTTACGCCCCCAAGTCAAGAATGAGAAGTCAACATTTTAGTCCATCTGACCGGTGTAGGGGTTGAACCAGCTCCCTCGGTATCAGCTTAAAAGCAATGACTCCTATCCATTCGACCTTGCTGCCCTCCGGAAACGGAAATAATGTAGCCATATTAAACATCACATTTGTTGTGGACACTAAAGTGTGTTGCTGTAACAGTTAGGACTTCACGATGACGTTGACATAAGTTGGGGAAGGTAACAGTTCGATGCCAGTTCTTATCGTCTGCCTCGAGAATAAGAGACTGACCAATTACTCCCCCTGCGCTCCGGCCTATAAAAAATATGCTGGTCCTAACACTTCACATACCCACAACAGTTTCCTACTGCGGGACTCGTGTTTGTCCTGTAGTTTGGACAGGACAGCGGTGGAAGACGAGAAAGAAGAGTCAGGGAATCGAACAGTCCACAAGATTTATACAGGGCAATGCAGACATCTTGGGCATGAGAGTCAGGGAATGGAACAGTCCACAAGGTTTATACAGGGCAATGCAGACATCTTGGGCATGAGAGTCAGGGAATGGAACAGTCCCCAAGATTTATACAGGGCAATGCAGACATCTTGGGCATAAGAGTCAGGGAATGGAACAGTCCCCAAGATTTATACAGGGCAATGCAGACATCTTGGGCATGAGAGTCAGGGAATGGAACAGTCCCCAAGATTTACACAGGGCAATGCAGACATCTTGGGCATGAGAGTCAGGGAATGGAACAGTCCCCAAGATTTATACAGGGCAATGCAGACATCTTGGGCATGAGAGTCAGGGAATGGAACAGTCCCCAAGATTTATACAGGGCAATGCAGACATCTTGGGCATGAGAGTCAGGGAATGGAACAGTCCCCAAGATTTATACAGGGCAATGCAGACATCTTGGGCATGAGAGTCAGGGAATGGAACAGTCCCCAAGATTTATACAGGGCAATGCAGACATCTTGGGCATGAGAGTCAGGGAATGGAACAGTCCCCAAGATTTATACAGGGCAATGCAGACATCTCGGCATGAGAGTCAGGGAATGGAACAGTCCCCAAGATTTATACAGGGCAATGCAGACATCTTGGGCATGAGAGTCAGGGAATGGAACAGTCCCCAAGATTTATACAGGGCAATGCAGACATCTGGGCATGAGAGTCAGGGAATGGAACAGTCCCCAAGATTTATACAGGGCAATGCAGACATCTTGGGCATGAGAGTCAGGGAATGGAACAGTCCCAAGATTTATACAGGGCAATGCAGACATCTTGGCATGAGAGTCAGGGAATGGAACAGTCCCCAAGATTTATACAGGGCAATGCAGACATCTTGGGCATGAGAGTCAGGGAATGGAACAGTCCCCAAGATTTATACAGGGCAATGCAGACATCCTTGGGCATGAGAGTCAGGGAATGGAACAGTCCCCAAGACTTATACAGGGCAATGCAGACATCTTGGGCATGAGAGTCAGGGAATGGAACAGTCCCCAGATTTATACAGGGCAATGCAGACATCTTGGGCATGAGAGTCAGGGAATGGAACAGTCCCCAAGATTTATACAGGGGCAATGCAGACATCTTGGGCATGAGAGTCAGGGAATGGAACAGTCCCCAAGATTTATACAGGGCAATGCAGACATCTTTGCATGAGAGTAGGGAATGGAACAGTCCCAAGATTATACAGGGAAGGGAAATTTTCAGATGTCAGGGAAACAGTCCCCAAGATTAACAGGGAAAGAATTTTCAGATTGGCAGGAACAGCCCAAGATTTATACAGGGCAATGCAGACATCTGGCATACAGGGAATGGAACAGTCCCAAGTTTAAGGGCAATGGAACTTGGCATGAGAGTCAGGGAAGCAGTCCCAAGATTATACAGGGCAATGGAAAATCGGCATGAGATCAGGGAATGGAAGTCCCCAAGATTATAAGGGCAATGCAGACATCGGATGAAGTCAGGGAATGGAACACCCCAAGATTATACAGGGAAGCAACATCGGAGAGTCAGGGAATGGAACAGTCCCAAAATTTATACAGGGAATGGACATCTTGGGCATGAGAGTCAGGGAATGGAACAGTCCCCAAGATTTATACAGGGCAATGAACATTGGGCATGAGAGTCAGGGAATGGAACAGTCCCAAGTTTAAGGGCAATGAACATTGGCGATGAGACAGGGAATGCAGTCCCCAGATTATAGCAGGGAATGAACTTGGGCATGATAAAAGGGAATGCAGACGTCCAAAATTTTCAGGGAATGCAACATCTTGGGCATGAAGTCAGGGAATGAACTCCCGATTAATCAGGGAATGCAACATCTTGGGCATGGAGTCAGGGAATGGAACATCCCAATTTATACAGGGCAATGAACATCTTGGGCATGAGAGGGGAATGGAACAGTCCAAGAGGCAATGAGACATCATGGGCATGGGTCAGGAATGGAACACCAAGTATACAGGGCAATGCAGAATCACATGGGCATGAGAGTAGGGAATGGAACAGTCCCAAGATTTATAAGGCAACAGCCATCTTGGGAGAGGAGGGAGGAATCCCCAAGTCAGGAATAAAGGGCCAACATTTGGGCAAAAGTCACGGGAAGACAGAAAAAGGGCCCAAAATTTGGAGAGATCAGGGAATGAACAGTCCCAAGATTTATACAGGGCAATGCAGACATCTTGGGCATGAGAGTCAGGGAATGGAACAGTCCCCAAGATTTATACAGGGCAATGCAGACATCTTGGGCATGAGAGTCAGGGAATGGAACAGTCCCCAAGATTTATACAGGGCAATGCAGACATCTTGGCCATGAGAGTCAGGGAATGGAACAGTCCCCAAGATTTATACAGGGCAATGCAGACATCTTGGGCATGAGAGTCAGGGAATGGAACAGTCCCAAGATTTATACAGGGCAATGCAGACATCTTGGGCATGAGAGTCAGGGAATGGAACAGTCCCCAAGATTTATACAGGGCAATGCAGACATCTTGGGCATGAGAGTCAGGGAATGGAACAGTCCCCAAGATTTATACAGGGCAATGCAGACATCTTGGGCATGAGAGTCAGGGAATGGAAACAGTCCCCAAGATTTATACAGGGCAATGCAGACATCTTGGGCATGAGAGTCAGGGAATGAACAGTCCCCAAGATTTATACAGGGCAATGCAGACATCTTGGGCATGAGAGTCAGGGAATGGAACAGTCCCCAAGATTTATACAGGGCAATGCAGACATCTTGGGCATGAGAGTCAGGGAATGGAACAGTCCCCAAGATTTATACAGGGCAATGCAGACATCTTGGCATGAGAGTCAGGGAATGGAACAGTCCCCAAGATTTATACAGGGCAATGCAGACATCTTGGGCATGAGAGTCAGGGAATGGAACAGTCCCCAAGATTTATACAGGGCAATGCAGACATCTTGGGCATGAGAGTCAGGGAATGGAACAGTCCCCAAGATTTATACAGGGCAATGCAGACATCTTGGGCATGAGAGTCAGGGAATGGAACAGTCCCCAAGATTTATACAGGGCAATGCAGACATCTTGGGCATGAGAGTCAGGGAATGGAACAGTCCCCAAGATTTATACAGGGCAATGCAGACATCTTGGGCATGAGAGTCAGGGAATGGAACAGTCCCAAGATTTATACAGGGCAATGCAGACATCTTGGGCATGAGAGTCAGGGAATGGAACAGTCCCCAAGATTTATACAGGGCAATGCAGACATCTTGGGCATGAGAGTCAGGGAATGGAACAGTCCCCAAGATTTATACAGGGCAATGCAGACATCTTGGGCATGAGAGTCAGGGAATGGAACAGTCCCCAAGATTTATACAGGGCAATGCAGACATCTTGGGCATGAGAGTCAGGGAATGGAACAGTCCCCAAGATTTATACAGGGCAATGCAGACATCTTGGGCATGAGAGTCAGGGAATGGAACAGTCCCCAAGATTTATACAGGGCAATGCAGACATCTTGGGCATGAGAGTCAGGGAATGGAACAGTCCCCAAGATTTATACAGGGCAATGCAGACATCTTGGGCATGAGAGTCAGGGAATGGAACAGTCCCCAAGATTTATACAGGGCAATGCAGACATCTTGGGCATGAGAGTCAGGGAATGGAACAGTCCCCAAGATTTATACAGGGCAATGCAGACATCTTGGGCATGAGAGTCAGGGAATGGAACAGTCCCCAAGATTTATACAGGGCAATGCAGACATCTTGGGCATGAGAGTCAGGAATGGAACAGTCCCCAAGATTATACAGGGCAATGCAGACATCTTGGGCATGAGAGTCAGGGAATGGAACAGTCCCCAAGATATATACAGGGCAATGCAGACATCTTGGGCATGAGAGTCAGGGAAATGGAACAGTCCCCCAAGATTTATACAGGGCAATGCAGACATCTTGGGCATGAGAGTCAGGGAATGAACAGTCCCCAAGATTATACAGGGCAATGCAGACATCTTGGGCATGAGAGTCAGGGAATGGAACAGTCCCCAAGATTTATACAGGGCAATGCAGACATCTGGGCATGAGAGTCAGGGAAATGGAACAGTCCCCAAGATTTATACAGGGCAATGCAGACATCTTGGGCATGAGAGTCAGGGAATGGAACAGTCCCCAAGATTTATACAGGGCAATGCAGACATCTTGGGCATGAGAGTCAGGGAATGGAACAGTCCCCAAGATTTATACAGGGCAATGCAGACATCTTGGGCATGAGAGTCAGGGAATGGAACAGTCCCCAAGATTTATACAGGGCAATGCAGACATCTTGGGCATGAGAGTCAGGGAATGGAACAGTCCCCAAGATTTATACAGGGCAATGCAGGACATCTTGGGCATGAGAGTCAGGGAAATGGAACAGTCCCCAAGATTTATACAGGGCAATGCAGACATCTTGGGCATGAGAGTCAGGGAATGGAACAGTCCCCAAGATTTATACAGGGCAATGCAGACATCCTTGGGCATGAGAGTCAGGGAATGGAACAGTCCCCAAGATTTATACAGGGCAATGCAGACATCTTGGGCATGAGAGTCAGGGAATGGAACAGTCCCCAAGATTTATACAGGGCAATGCAGACATCTTGGGCCATGAGAGTCAGGGAATGGAACAGTCCCCAAGATTTATACAGGGCAAATGCAGACATCTTGGGCATGAGAGTCAGGGAATGGAACAGTCCCCAAGATATATACAGGGCAATGCAGACATCTTGGGCATGAGAGTCAGGGAATGGAACAGTCCACAAGATATATACAGGGCAATGCAGACATCTTGGGCATGAGAGTCAGGGAATGGAACAGTCCACAAGATTTATACAGGGCAATGCAGACATCTTGGGCATGAGAGTCAGGGAATGGAACAGTCCCCAAGATTTATACAGGGCAATGCAGACATCTTGGGCATGAGAGTCAGGGAATGGAACAGTCCCCAAGATTTTACAGGGCAATGCAGACATCTTGGGCATGAGAGTCAGGGAATGGAACAGTCCCCAAGATTTATACAGGGCAATGCAGACATCTTGGGCATGAGAGTCAGGGAATGGAACAGTCCCCAAGATTTATACAGGGCAATGCAGACATCTTGGCATGAGAGTCAGGGAATGGAACAGTCCCCAAGATTTATACAGGCAATGCAGACATCTTGGGCATGAGAGTCAGGGAATGGAACAGTCCCCAAGATTTATACAGGGCAATGCAGACATCTTGGGCATGAGAGTCAGGGAAATGGAACAGTCCCCAAGATTCTATACAGGGCAATGCAGACATCTTGGGCATGAGAGTCAGGGAATGGAACAGTCCCCAAGATTTATACAGGGCAATGCAGACATCTTGGGCATGAGAGTCAGGGAATGGAACAGTCCCAAGATTTTATACAGGGCAATGCAGACATCTTGGGCCATGAGAGTCAGGGAATGGAAACATGTCCCCAAGATTTATACAGGCAATGCAGACATCTTGGGCATGAGAGTCAGGGAATGGAACAGTCCCCAAGATATATACAGGGCAATGCAGACATCTTGGGCATGAGAGTCAGGGAATGGAACAGTCCACAAGATTTATACAGGGCAATGCAGACATCTTGGGCATGAGAGTCAGGGAATGGAACAGTCCCCAAGATTTATACAGGGCAATGCAGACATCTTGGGCTATGAGAGTCAGGGAATGGAACAGTCCCCAAGATTTATACAGGGCAATGCACACAAATCTTGGGCATGAGAGTCAGGGAATGGAACAGTCCCCAAGATTTATACAGGGCAATGCAGACATCTTGGGCATGAGAGTCAGGGAATGGAACAGTCCCCAAGATTTATACAGGGCAATGCAGACATCTTGGGCATGAGAGTTCAGGGAATGGAACAGCCACAAGATTTATACAGGGCAATGCAGACATCTTGGGCATGAGAGTCAGGGAATGAACAGTCCCAAGATTTATACAGGCAATGCAGACATCTGGGCATGAGAGTCAGGGAATGGAACAGTCCCCAAGATTTATACAGGGCAATGCAGACATCTGGGCATGAGAGTCAGGGAATGGAACAGTCCCCCAAAATTTATACAGGGCAATGCAGACATCTTGGGCATGAGAGTCAGGGAATGGAACAGTCCCCAAGATATATACAGGGCAATGCAGACATCTTGGGCATGAGAGTCAGGGAATGGAACAGTCCCCAAGATTTATACAGGGCAATGCAGACATCTTGGGCATGAGAGTCAGGAATGGAACAGTCCCCAAGATTTATACAGGGCAATGCAGACATCTTGGGCATAAAAATGCATCAGGCAGGAAAACTACGAAGGGGATTCAAATGAAAACATTAAAAGTGTGATAGAACTTGCAATAACCATGCCATTGTCTTGTAACCTGTCACTAATGTTGTTAAGGACGCCAAGAGTGTTCAGCATGTGATATCACGGTGCGGATGAACACGGTGACGTCATAAGGACAGTTTAAATATGGTAGCCCCACTTCTGACATGCCTTCTGCTATTCGTTTTTCATTAGTGCAGGGATGAAACGTATAGAAATTCATCGGCGAAGGAAGGTCCAGTATGGTGATGCATGCCTGTCAGTCCAGCAAATGTACGAGTGAGACAGAAAGTTTCAAAACCTTTCAGTCCGATGAAGAGGTACAACAGGTGGTGCATGAGTGGTTACACACTCGACCAATAGAATTATTTTTTTTTTCTACAGGAATCCAAGCACTTTATCGGCGCTGAAGGACTTGAATTGAACGCAGTTGGGACTACATCGAAAAATTATACATTTCGTCTTTATCTTTTCAGAATATATTCACACACACACACACACACACACACACACACACACACACACACACACACACACACACACACACACACACACACGCACACATGCACACAAGCGCACACACATGCACACAAGCACATACACACACGCACACAAGCACATACACACACGCACACTTACACACGCACATTAAGATATTCATTTGAAGCTTTAACGTATGCAGGCATTGACAATATTTGGCCAAGCCATGTTGAGAGCGACGTTCTACAAAGTATCTTCTAAGATATTTCTTTGTTTTGGGGGGGGGGGGGGGACGCTCGCTTTGAACTTGAGCATAGTCCATGCCCGACTGATTTGCGTATGTGTGGATTACTTTTCCTTATTACCAGTGTCCCTCGCCATCAGGCGAACCCACTCCGACTTCTGAGATACTTTAATATTTATAATCATATCTAAAGCAGTATGGGTCTTCTCGCTGCGATGAACATTCTATTTAGCTGTATACAGACTATATCTTGATGCCTGTCCATTTACATCTATTACAATGTCTTACTACAGTGGTTCGCAACCGGTGGGGAATTCCCCCCCCCGGGGGGGGGGGGGGATTTTAGGGTTTCCAGGGAGGGGGGGGGGGAATTAAGATTATTTCAAGATCGCATTAATACAAGAACCAGTTACTTGATATTGTTTTTCTATCTACATTTTACGGTTCTGTACTTCTCGCCCTAATGAAATTCGTTTTATAACGTAAGTAGGCCCGCAAATCACGTTTTATGTAGATGTCTAGGCTTGTTCTAGTATGTGTTATTAAAGTTAACTTTCATTTGTATGTATACTGTGTAAAAAGGGGGATGGGGGATTTATGTGGAGGAAATTCGAAAGGGGGGAGGAATGACGTTCTGAACATATGGTAAATGGGGGAATGAGCCAAAAATGGTTCAGAACCACTGTCTTACTATTTTGTCCAAAACATTCTCCTCCATTCTGGTTGCCAGTAGAATGTTGTGTCGCGTGATTTGTCTAAAGTACGTAATCATTCTCAGCCAGATAAGACACGAAACACAACAACAATAATGTTTTTATCCCCGCAACATTCCTTTGGTTAGTAAGCACGCGAGTCTGAATGCATATATCTACACAAATGACATGTATGGTTGGATATTACGTATGCTAAAAATAGAAGTGTTTTGGTGAGGGTGGCGGTGTAAAGTTGAGAGTACCGACTTCATTGCACGAGGTTTGGTCCCATGAGTCTATCTCCACAGGGCTTAACCACTTCGCTGGGAGACCCACTGTATGCTAAACATGGCCTACTTTATATCAGTACTCAGGGAACAAGACTCGTGACCTACTGACATACACCTTTAAGAATATACCTGACCTAAGCTGTATAATCCCTTTGTTTTAATGTTGAGTAATTTACATAAGACCTGCCAGTCATGTCGGTGTTGCAAGGCAGGTCTTTATGTGTCCGGACCACGAATGGGGTTTCGTTCACGACAGCTGGTTTCACGTGCAGCGTTGTTCAGCTCTCGAATTTGATCAATATTAACATTTTATTCCTCTTCTTCTTTGTGTTAGTCCAATATTTTGGTTTACCCATTTTACAGTATTTGAAATGTATGCTTACAATAGGACTGCGATATTTGCCCGTTAGTCGACATATCTATCCATCAGTCATTCAGTCATATGTGCATTACCTCTACACTGTTCAACCTCAGAAGAGAAGCTATCGTTAGGGCCCATCCCAGTTTCAGATTAATAATTCCGTGACCAAATAAGCAACATTTTGGAAATTCATTGGAAAGACACTGTTGTCAATAGGAGGTAATGGATTGTTGTACATAGGAGGTCACGGAATTTGTCCATCGGAGGTCACGGATTTTGTCCATGGGAGGTAATGGATTTTGTCCATCGGAGGTCACGGAATTTGTGCATCGGAGGTAATGGATTTTGTCCATGGGAGGTAATGGATTTTGTCCTTCGGAGGCAATGGATTTTGTCCATCGGAGGCAATGGATTTTGTCCATCGGAGGCAATGGATTTTGTCCATCGGAGGCAATGGATTTTGTCCATCGGAGGCAATGGATTTTGTCCATCAGAGATAATGGCTTTTGTCCATCGGAGGTAATGGATTTTGTCCATCAAAGATAATGGCTTTTGTCCATCGGAGGCAATCGATTTTGTCCATCAGAGATAATGGCTTTTGTCCATCGGAGGTAATGGATTTTGTCCATCGGAGGTAATGGATTTTGTCCATAGGAGGTAATGGTTTGTTGTCCATCGGAGTTGATGGTTTGTTGTCCATCGGAGGTGATGGTTTGTTGTCCATCGGAGGTAATGGTTTGTTGTCCAGGGGGTAATGGTTTGTTGTCCATCGGAGGTAATGGTTTGTTGTCCATCGGAGGTGATGGTTTGTTGTCCATCGGAGGTGATGGTTTGTTGTCCATCGGAGGTAATGGTTTGTTGTCTAGGGGGTAATGGTTTGTTGTCCACCGGAGGTAATGGTTTGTTGTCCATCGGAGGTAATGGATTGTTGTTCTTAGGAAGTAATGGTTTGTTGTCCATCGGAGGTAATGGTTTGTTGTCCATCGGAGGTAATGGTTTGTTGTCCAGGGGGTAATGGTTTGTTGTCCATCGGAGGTAATGGTTTGTTGTCCATCGGAGGTAATGGTTTGTTGTCCATCGGAGGTAATGGTTTGTTGTCCATCGGAGGTAATGGTTTGTTGTCCATCGGAGGTAATGGTTTGTTGTCCATCGGAGGTAATGGTTTGTTGTCCATCGGAGGTGATGGTTTGTTGTCTATCGGAGGTAATGGTTTGTTGTCCATCGGAGGTAATGGTTTGTTGTCCATCGGAAGTAATGGTTTGTTGTCCATCGGAGGTGATGGTTTGTTGTCCATCGGAGGTAATGGTTTGTTGTCCATTGGAGGTAATGGTTTGTTGTCCATCGGAAGTAATGGTTTGTTGTCCATCGGATGTAATGGTGTGTTGTCCATCGGAGGTGATGGTTTGTTGTCCATCGGAGGTGATGGTTTGTTGTCCATCGGAGGTAATGGTTTGTTGTCCAGGGGGTAATGGTTTGTTGTCCATCGGAGGTAATGGTTTGTTGTCCATCGGAGGTAATGGTTTGTTGTCCATCGGAGGTAATGGTTTGTTGTCCATCGGAAGTAATGGTTTGTTGTCCAGGGGGTAATGGTTTGTTGTCCAGGGTGGAATGTTTTGTTGTCCATCGGAGGTAATGGTTTGTTGTCCATCGGAGGTAATGGTTTGTTGTCCATCGGAGGTAATGGTTTGTTGTCCATCGGAAGTAATGGTTTGTTGTCCATCGGAGGTGATGGTTTGTTGTCCATCGGAGGTAATGGTTTGTTGTCCAGGGGGTAATGATTTGTTGTCCATCGGAGGTAATGGTTTGTTGTCCATCGGAGGTAATGGTTTGTTGTCCATCGGAGGTAATGGTTTGTTGTCCATCGGAGGTAATGGTTTGTTGTCTATCGGAGGTAATGGTTTGTTGTCCATCGGAGGTAATGGTTTGTTGTCTATCGAGGTAATGGTTTGTTGTCCATCGGAGGTAATGGTTTGTTGTCTATCGAGGTAATGGTTTGTTGTCCATCGGAGGTAATGGTTTGTTGTCCAGGAGGTAATGGTTTGTTGTCCAAAGAAGGTAATAAATGTTGTACATAGGAGGAGGTAATGGGTTGTGTAATATCAGTAAACGGGACCCTTGTATTCGTCCTGGGGAGTTCTGGGCATATGGTGTTAAATCAAGACATATCTATATCGTTCACAGTGTCTATGATCGGGTTAGCCTGACGCTGAAACCGCCAGGAGACTACGCAGATAATGACATGACCACGACCGGACGAGGGTTCGAACCCTACACTCGCTCCCCGCCAGGAGAGGGACAGACTACGCCTATACCTCTATGAATTCATACCTGAACAATGCGATGGTCCAAACATACCATAGACCCATAGCAGGTTTTTGGGTAGGTTTTTAGTTTTCCCAGGTAGTGTTGAAGGAGATTCCACTCTTTCGGTGTAAGGTCGTCATATACATCACTTCCAGCTACAACCGATCACCAGAGTCGTGGATCAGCGCTGTGTTCTTGTCTCAACCATGCCATGTGACCAAGCTATCCAGGTATTTACTTCTCTGCCTTCCTCATATTATTTCCCCCTCAAGATTGACAGTTCTTACGAAATTCTCTAATATTTTTCTTCTTATAATGTGAACAACATATTTTGAGTATCTACGTATAATTTATCTAATTAGCTTACAGATCTTATTTACTTCTTGTAGGACTTCCTCATTGGTTTTTCTCCAGGGTGTAATTTGCATTTTCGTTAGAAACCACATCTCCACTGAGATTAGATGTTTCTCAGCTTGTCTGTCCATTGTCTACGTTCCACTTCTAAATAAAGGTACAGGTTCTATGTAGCTATTCAACACGATTTTCTCGTCTTAAATTACATCGTTTTAAAGGTCAGTATGTTTTCCATCCAGAAAAAGGCTACCTTCGCCATGGAGATTCTTGTTCTAATCTCTTCAAGTTGTGCAGCTTTACATAACAGATTTACGCACAGCTTTACCGCAGTTCCACCCAATTTTAATCTGTTCAAGGCACACCACCTCCCACCCCCACCCCTCTTTCCCAGATGTCATGACTGTTCCGAGATAGTTGCACCGATTCACTTGTTTAAGAATATTCTCACTGATCAGTATATAACACTGTGGCATTTTTTTCTTCTTAGAGACGACCATAATCTGTGCCATCTTAAATTTAATTCTAACCCTAGTTGTTAACTATGTACAACAGCCTACTCTACTAAATGTTGCAGATCCTGTTCATTGTCTGCAATCAATACTGTATCATCCATCTTCTAAATTTCTAGAACATATTTTCAGTGTATAGAAAATAACAAGTTGGTGGAACACAGAGCTAGAAAGCGGTAAAAGACAAAAAGGCAAAATATAAAATGTGGTTGAAGAGTAAACAGTTAGCCAGGACCCCGAAGGGACCTGTTGCACAGGACGCACGTCGAGGACGTGTTAGTAGGTCTTGGCCAGTATAGAACCTGGCCCTGGTGCCTTGGAAGCACCTCTGCGTCCCACCACGTTAGGGCAGATCCCGCTGTGTCATGTACGAGCTTCCTGCTCTTAGACCAAGAACGTAATTGCTGGAAATACATACATAATAAAAGGGGGCAAAACCGGATATTATCTACAGCGCCAAGAGTTGCATACCTTTAAACTGTCAGCAATTAAATACATAAGACTTGATTTTGTTTTTTAAATGTTGCATATCCCTTACAGAACGTTTCAGTCAACACTAGCATTTTTCAGCTGTTGTTGATGTACTAGGAAAGTTTTACCTTCAGTAGTTTGCCATTGTTTCTGAACGACCGGCTTACATACACCCGAAGTTACCAGCGCGGCGCGAACCGCTGCCAATTCTCGCAGCTGCTGTTTTCCCCACGTGGGTATACGGGATTACGAACAAGGTAGTCAACCCCTTGACTGTTGAAAATTACCATGGCAGACAATTCAAATTGATGTGTGTTGTGCTTCAGTTTCAGCCTGAAGGATTTTTATGGCTTTAGCTTATGTTGTGTAATTTCTGCAGCATGTACCTGGCGAGAAGCAGCGAAATATACCAAGCAATAAATCGTGCAATCAATTGCTTCTTTCTTCGTTATTTACATTAAATATATATCTGTTTTTAACAGCGAATGGCATCGCCGAAAGATAAGAGCACTCGTTCTTAAACATCCGCTGCCCAGATGCCAAAGCAGGGGTTCAACCCTTACAGAGTACAGTTTGCCTAAAATGTTAACTTCTTCTTGACTTGGGAAAGTAAAGTATATGTACTTCAGAAGTCGGAGTGGATTCGCCTGATGGCGAGGGACACTGGTAACAAGGAAGGCTAATAAACAAAACGAAAGGTGAAGAAACAGGGAAAAACAAATGCAAACCCCAGGATTAGACTTGCGCTAATGGCTTCATCCCAACCAGAAGGAGGAATACCAAATAAATCCACATAGTAAATTCAGATCTCTATAAGAGACACAAAAAAGAAAACTGTAGGAAAAATATTCCCAGAGAAGGTATTTACCAAAGTAAGAAATTGTAATAATTATTAAGTACATGGGTTGTAGCCGGCTTCCTGGCCTAGAGGTTAGCGACTTTTCTCCGTAATCTCGTAACCTCTCGTAAGTAACGTGACGACGGTGAGAATCAGCAGTGGTTCGAATCGCGTCGGTAACTTACGGGGTATGTGAGCCGGCCGCTCAGAAAGCAATGGCAAACTACTAAGCGTAATCTTGCCAAGAAATCAACAATCAGCTGAAAGATGCTGATGTTGACAGCGATGTCCTGTAAAGGATATGCAAACACACACACACACACACACGCACACACACACACACACACACACACATATATATATATATATATATATATATATATATATATATATATATATCTTCTTTTAGGGTTTTATATATATATATATATATACTAGCTGACCCGGCCCGGCTTCGCCCAGGCCCTGGAGGGGATCTATCTATCTATCAGTCTGTCTGTCTGCTTGTTTGTCTGCCTGTCTGGCTGACCCGGCCCGGCTTCACCCAGTCCCTGGTGGGGAGCATCTCATTTAATTCATATACGTAGTCATATAAGCTCTCCCGTTCCCGACTATCTGTTTGTCTGTCTATCTGTCTGTCTGTCCCGGCCCGGCTTCACCCAGTCCCTGGTGGGGAGCATCTCATTTAATTCATATACGTAGTCATATAAGCTCTCCCGTTCCCGACTATCTGTTTGTCTGTCTATCTGTCTGTCTGTCTGTCCCGGCCCGGCTTCACCCAGTCCCTGGTGGGGAGCATCTAATTTAATTCATATACGTAGTCATATAAGCTCTCCCGTTCCCGACTGTCTGTCTGTCTATCTGTCTGTCTGACCCGGCCCGGCTTCACCCAGTCCCTGGTGGGGAGCATCTCATTTAATTCATATACGTAGTCATATAAGCTCTCCCGTTCCCGACTATCTGTCTGTCTGTCTATCTGTCTGTCTGTCCCAGGCCCGGCTTCACCCAGTCCCTGGTGGGGAGCATCTAATTTAATTCATATACGTAGTCATATAAGCTCTCCCGTTCCCGACTGTCTGTCTGTCTATCTGTCTGTCTGACCCGGCCCGGCTTCACCCAGTCCCTGGTGGGGAGCATGTCATCTAATTCATATAAGTAGTCAAATAAGCTTCCGTTCCCGACTATCTGTCTATCTATCTGACCCGGCGTGGTTTCGCCCAGCTCCTGGCGCACAGTAACTTAAAAGAATGTCCTTCCACACACCATTCAATGAAAACTGTAGAAAAAGATGGGTTACAATGTTATGCATTATGCATTATTTTTATGCAAACTTTGAAAATGCCTTAAAGATTATATCATTATTTATTATGCCTGAAAATAACTATAGACAAAGAGTTTAACAATAGTGCAAGTAAGTCCAACAATATGACTATAAAGTAAATAGAAATGTTATTAAAAGTTATGCCCCTTGAAATAACTTTTCTAGAGTGAAGTCCCCCTGCTATATAGACATTATATAATGAAAATGGAAAAGTAAATGTTATTAAATAAGTCGAAGATTTTACATTAAGAAATTATTATAGTCGGTTGCACAGGAATGAAAGGAAGACGTGTAGAAAATTTCATCTCAATCGGATGTACCGTTATCGAACGCATCCAAGACCCACAAACCCACAAACAAACATACACTCTGTTATATATATATATATATATATATATATATATATATATATATATATATATATATATATATATATATATATATATATATATATATATATATATATATATATATATATATATATATATATATATATATATATATGCTGCTATTTACAATCACAACCTTTGGATTCTGATTTTTCTTCTTCACCTGTGTAAATTTTGTGCAATCTCAGAAAATATGTCCTAATTATTTATGAAAGTAATCTTTTTTAGAGGAGATCAGTATGGCCGAATAGGTAAGGACGCTCGTTCCTAAACTTCCGGTGTGCTGATGCCGAGGTAGCAGGTTCAACTAAAATGTTGTCTTCTAGTCCTTGACTTGGGGACATATATTACAAGTAACTCTGAAGCCAGAATACCTGTCCCTGATGGCGAGGGACACTGGTAATGGGGAAAAGCTAATCCACAAGCAAAATTTAGTTCAGTGCACTAGAAGAAGTAGCACGTTTATGGACTACAATTGCGTTCAAAACGAGCGAATGAAAAACCCAATGTCTCTGTAATGGCCGACATCTCCTCTCACACTATCTCCAGGTAATATATAACGATGCAATTATTATTTTTCAGCTCACGAATACCTGGCCTTTCCGCTAGAGAAATTTTACTTTCATCTGAATAAGCTTGCTCCACAGCGTTTAAAATCTCCAATTGGAACTGACTTGTTGGTTCCACTGATAAGAATTGTGCCAGCAGTCCGTTGTTTTGTCATATACGAGGTTCTCCTTTCCCACCACGAGCTTATGTGCTGAAATAGACGCTTGCATAATATAAGGGGGGACAACCAGATAATTAACTACACCACAAAGAGTTGCATACCTTTAAACAGCCAACAATTAAATACGAAATACATGATAATCGGTTGAAAATTACCATGGTAGACAATTCAAATTGCTGTGTGAATAATTGTGTTGTATATTTAAACTTGACGTATTTATCTTATTGCTTTAGTTTATGTTGTGTGATTTCTGCAGTATGTACCTGACGAGGTGCAATGAAATATGTCAGGTAATAGTTCGTGCAATCTATTGTGTGTGTGTTCGTTATTCAAATTAAATGTATATCTGTTTTCTACAGCGAACAGCATCACCGAAAAAATAAGAGCACTCGTTCTTAAACATCCGGAGCGCAGATGCAGACTAAAATATTGGCTTTTCCTCCTTAACATGGGGACGTAAAGTACATGTACCACATAAATCGGAGAGGGTTCGCCTGATGGCGAGGGACACTGGTAACAGGGAAAGCTAATTCACAAAACAAAGGTGATGAAGCAGAAGAAAAAAAAGCAAATGTAAATCCCAGGATTAGACTAGCGCTAATGGCTTCCTCACAATCAGAGTGAGGAATGCCAAATAAATCCACACAGTAAATTCAGATCTCTATAAGAGTCACGTACAAGAAAACTGTGGGAAAAATATTCCCAGAGAAGATAATTACCAAAGTAAGAAATTCTAAGAATTAATAAGTACATGGGTTGTAAGTTATCCGAAACAGAAATGACCCGGTTTTTGCAAGACACCAAAGATGAAATTACATAAACAAGAAGTTTCATAAATGAAAGCAATACTGATATATGCAGCCACAACCTTTGGAAAATGTATGTGTATCTTAGGAATTTGATTTTGTTCCTCACTTGTGTAAATTTTGTGGAATCTCAGAAAATATTTCCTAATTATTGATGAAAATATTCTTTGTTGGGGAAGGGGGGAGGGGTGGGTGCTCAGCATGGCCGAATAGATAAAAGCGCTCGTTCCTAAACTTCCGGTATGCTGATGTGGAAATAGCAAGTTCAACCCCAACACTGTCAGTTGATCCAAAATGTTGACTTTTCGTCCTTGACCTGGGGACGTAAATCGCATGTACCTAAGAAATCGGAATGGCTGTGTCTGATGGCGAGGGACACTTGTAGAGGGGAAATTTAATCAGAAGGCAAAAATCAGCCCAGTGCACTAGAAGTAGTAACATTTATATGGACTTCAATTGTATTCGAAACGAGCGAAATTTAAAAAAACCTCTGTAAGGGACGACATCTGCTCTTCCAATGTCAAACTGTCACTTCCATGTATCCTCATTCATTTATACAGCAAGGCACATACATACAATCTTTCCCACAGACAGACAGACAGACAGACAGACAGACAGACAGACAGACAGGCAGGCAGGCAGACAGGCAGGCAGGCAGACAGACAGACAGACAGACAGACAGACAGACAGACAGACAGACAGACAGACAGACAGACAGGCAGACAGACAGACAGGCAGGCAGGCAGGCAGACAGGCAGGCAGGCAGGCAGACAGACAGACAGACAGACAGACAGACAGACAGACAGACAGACAGACAGACAGGCAGGCAGGCAGGCAGGCAGGCAGGCAGGCAGACAGACAGACAGACAGACAGACAGACAGACAGACAGACAGACAGACAGACAGACAGACAGACAGACAGATAGATAGATAGATAGATAGATAGATAGATAGATAGATAGATAGATAGATAGATAGATAGATAGAGTGTAATTATTGCGTCATCTAGTCCAGGCTCCAAACACTTACGTTTGGTTAGCACAACACTCTGTGTCACAAAACAGGTCATGTATTCAAGTATAAGTGAAAGTCTGTATGTCTGGCGCCATTATCAGCAATACGTATCGCGCGAGCACTTCCTGCCGTATGACCTTTAAACCTAGTTACATCCACGCCTCGTTGAACCACTTCCACTTGTATTTCCCCCTCTCCTCCTCCCGCTGTTCAAGGCCAAGGTCACAAGAAGCAGCACCGTTACAAACGGGCAGGCAATGTGTAGGATATCTGACTTCACGAACACTGAAAAAGGCAACACGTTCTTCATTTATGTGTAGCTTTACAGGACACAATTACCAACAGTACAAAGGCGTTGCGGCGACTAGCCTTCATCAGCAAACAAATACAAACACAAACCACAACATATAATTACAGAGAAAACCATCATGTCTACATTAAAACACAAGGAGAATGATGAGAAGAATAAACAGATAAAACAATTAGAACAAAGGTGAGAAAATGGAAATTTGAAACACATTTTGTGCTGCTTATCTTGGAATCCCAGGCTATGATACTGACATAAATTTCACTTGGATACTCTTATATAGACATTATATAGGTAGTCTGGGTCATGGGAACCGGGGAAGAGGATCGTAACGGTTCTGCGTTGATCTTAGGTAAATGAGTGGAAGCGTTACCTTACCTTTCTGTCCCTTTTTTCATGCCCCCTTTCTTTGATTCAATTTTTTTTTAAATAATCGAAGCATGCCGCTCTGCAAAAGGAAAGATAAGCTGTTGTAGTCCCGCCTGTTAGTGTACAAGGTGAGGGGTTAGGGTTAGAATCACAATTTTCAGGTAGCATAAATTATGGTCGTCTTCAAGAGGACAGAACTACAAAATGTAACATCCTTTTAAATGGGAAAATTCTTATACAGGGTAAACGGTACAAGTATCTTGGAACAGTCATAACATCTCACGGAAGATGTCTTAGAGATTAGGTCTAGAGATAAATACCTGAATGGCTTGGCTCTTTAGCATCACTGGGACAAGAACAACGGGCATGATTCACGATACCGATGATTGTGTAGTTTGTGAACAGTGACCACTCAAACCTATCGGCATGGAATAGATGATAATGATTACTTAATCATCTCCCTCAACTGTCTCTCCTCTCCTTCATCACTCTCTCCTCTCCCTCAACTCTCTCTCCTCTCCCTCATCTGTCATTCTCTCCTCTCCATCATCTGTCTCTCCTCTCCCTCATATGTCTCTACTCACCCTCACCTGTCACTACTCTCCTCATCTGTCTCTCCCCTCCTTCAGCTGTCTCTTCTCTCCTTCAACTTTATCTCCTCTCCCTCATCTGTCTCTCCTCTCCCTCATCTATCTCTCCTCTTCCTCAATTCTCTCTCTATATCCTCTCCCTTATCTGTCCCTCCTCTCCTTATCCGTTTCTAACCTCCTTCATCTGTCTTTCCTCTCCTTCGTCTGCCTCGCATATCCTTCATCTATCTCTCCTCTCCCTCATATGTCTCTCCCCTCCCTCATCTGTCTCTCCTCCCCTTCATCTGTCTCTCTTCTCCCTTATCTGTCTCTCCTCTCCTTCATCTGTCTCTCCTCTTCGTCATCTGGCTCTCTTCTCCCTTATCTGTCGCTCATCTCTTTCATCTGTCTCTCCTCTCCTTCATCTATCTCTTCTCTCCTTCATCTATCTCTCCTCTCCCTCATCTGTCTCATCTCCGTCATCTGCCTCCCCTCGCCCTCAACTGTCTCTCTTCTCCCTTATCTGCCTCTCCTCTCTCTAATCTGTCTCGCCTCTCCTTCATCTATCTCTCCTCTCCCCCATCTGTGTCTCTTCTCCCTTATCTGTCTCTCCTCTCTATAATCTGTCTCTCCTCTCCTTCAACTGTCTCTCCTCTCTCTCTAATCTGTCTCTCCTCTCCTTCATCTATCTCCCCTCTCCCTCATCTATCTCTCTTCTCCCTTATCTGTCTCAACTCTCTCTAATCTGTCTCTGCTCTCCTTATTCTGTCTCTCCTCTCTCTAATATGTCTCTCCTTTCTGTCATATTTCTCTCTTCTCCCTTATCTGCCTCTCTTCTCTCTAATCTGTATCTCTTCTCCTTCATCTATCTCTCCTCTCCCTCATCTGTCTCTCTTCTCCCGTATCTGTCTCACATCTCTATAATCTGTCTCTCCTCTCCTTCAACTGTCTCTCCTCTCTATAATCTGTCTCTCCTTTCTGTCATCTGTCTCTCTTCTCCCTTACCTGTCTCTCCTCTCTCTAATCTGTCTCTCCTCTCCTTCAACTGTCTCTCCTCTCTCTCTCATCTGTCTCTCCTTCATCTATCTCTCCTCTCCCTCATCTGTCTCTCTTGTGTCTTATCTTCTCTCCTCTCCCTCATCTGTCTCATCTCCGTTATCTGTCTCCCCTCGCTCCCATCTGTCTCTCATCTGTACATTAACCACTATGCTAACAAGGTAGCGGTATACTAAACAATAAAGGGTTCGGTCACAAATATCAAGGCGTAAAGAATACACGGTGCTGGACTAATCTGTTTGTATAGACCAATCGGCTGATGTGGTTAGTATCATGCCGGCCGTCTTTACTTCCCAAGTCATCTCCTGGTACTCAGTTTTGGCTATGGTGACCAGGGAGACGAGATCCATGTTTTATTTTTAACTTTTTTTTTGTTTGATTTGTAAATCGGCCCCGATGCAGCTGCGAACTCATTACAACCGGGTGGGTAGGTGAGGGTCGTGGTGGTGGGCGTCTCCAATTGGATCAAAATATTCACGAGAGGTACTGTCAATATAGCATGATCCATGGGTGTGTGCTGCCTGTGACTGGCCTTGGGAGTTGTGTGTGATGCCGATAGATCGACATATGAGATAGAGACAGTCAGACAGACAGAACGAACGAACGAACGAACAAACTTTACTTTCAAAGGGTTAAGAATTGGGCACGCAATTCCGTTTGACATTGTGCCCTTCTTCTCTCTTTCCTCTCATACGTTATTTCATTCATACATCACTTATGAGGCTAATCTTTGACAACAACAGAACAATATGCATTAAAACGCATGGTGAAAAATCAATAATACATGACTCACTAAGGCAATCTTTAACATGGCCATTATAAATACTTAAGGAAGGAACAACGTACCATTCATATAGGAATGTTTATTATATTAGCTACTTATGGGAATGTTTATTATAATATTTGTCGTTTGAGATAATTGTTATTATTGTTTTTCTTTTTGTTTAGTTTGTTTTACGATGGCATGTAGTCTGTGCTGAGATAGTGTTCAAACAGGATACGACTGTATGTATAGAAATTGATGGTGTCTTTGATTTCTTGTGAATGATTGCTCCACAACAGAGCAGCAGAGTACGCTAAGCTTGTTTTGTATACGTCTATCTTAGGTTTAGGGATATGAAGTATGTTTAGTCGTTCACTATGCTTTTTACCATTAATTAAATGCACTGCCCTTTTCTGGAGTGAATAAAGGCGTTTTGTCTTTGATGTGGAGCATCCATCCCAGATTGTGGAGCGATAGTCAATATGCCTTTTTATAGAATATCTTTCTTTTGTTTTCATCAAGGCAATTTTCAAGTTTGGCAAGTTGGTATACTTTTTTAGTTATTTGTTTAACGAGAGCATGAACATGGGAATTAAACGTTAGATTTTGATCAATGACAAGACCCAGTGCTTTGTGTTCGGTTACACTTTCTACAGGCGTGCTACCAATGTGTAGTTGAAGAGTTCTTTGTGAGTTTTGAGCGTGAAGTCTGTGCCTGATTGCTGTTAACATAGATTTTGTTTTAGAAATGTTAATTTGCATGCAGTTTGCATACCTCCAATTAATTACACTATTTAATTTCTTTTGCAAGGACAATTCTAGCACATTACAATCAATAACGTTTGTATATACTGTGCAGTCGTGTGCAAATAGATCGCAGGGCGACGAAAGATATAAGAGAAGATCATTTATATAGATAGCAAAAAACAGACAGCCAAGTATAGACGCCTGAGGTACTTCAATATTAATGGTAATCGTGTGAGGTAACGTGTTATTGTGTGCTACTACTTGTTTTCTGTTCAATAAGAAATATTTTTATCAATTTTTTTTTTTTAAATATAAGATATTTTGTCACTATACTTTCATTGTTACTAGTTATTTTTTTTTTTTTTTTTTTAAATTAAAATAGTATAATCTGTCATAGCGAATGCTTTTCTAAAGTCTAAAACACCACTTTTTTTTTTGTTCGCATATCCTTTACAGGTCATCGCTGTCAACATCAACATCTTTCAGCTGATTGTTGATTTCTTGGCAAGATTACGCTCGGTAGTTTGTCATTGCTTTCTGAGCGACCGTAAGTTATCGACGCAGAGAGAACCTCTGCCGATTCTCACGCACGTCACGTTACTCACTATACGGGATGACGGAGAAAGTCGTGCAACCCCTAGACCAGGGAGACTGGCATAAACACCGCTACACATAGAGTATTGTTGTTAATATTTTGATGCCAGTTTTCCATCATGTTTGTTAGAGCCGTATGACAAGAATATTTTGGCCGAAATCCTGACTAACTGTCAACTATTAGTTTGCGGGGATCTAAGTGTTCTAGAGTTGCTTTGTGAATGTGCTTTTCTAGCTGTTTTTATAGTGATGATAGTATGGAAATTGGCATATAGTTACTCATGAGACCATCATCTAATAAATCAGCTTTTAAATGAGGATACACTTTGGCGATTTTAAAGGCTGATGGGAAGTGACCTTGGTGAGACGTTGATCATATATAAAAGTTAGTGACTCGCAGGTCACCGATGCAACCCAGCGAAGCATCCGATTGGTGATTGCATCCAGACCTGATGAGTTATTGTTCTTTTAGGTTACTGAGATGAGTAAATACTTCAGTGATCGTCATTAGCGGTAAGTTGGAGGGAATGTCTCCGTAGCAATTATTTTCACAAAATGATGACAATAAAGATATGTCATGAGGAGGATATGGTATTGCAGCCTTCAGCTGGTTTATGTCTGATTGAAAGAAACTACTAAATTGAACACATGTTACCTGATGTGATGGTAATGATTGTGAGGACGTGTGTTTGTTTGTCAGTGTATTAATTTCTTTCCATATATTTTTGGTATTAGTTTTATCCATTATTAAGTTCATAAAGTAGATTTTCTTTTCCTTTCGAATACCATATTGAACTTTGTTTCTCAGACTACGGCATGTGGTTAGGTCTCTATTTGTATGTGCCCTCTCCCGGACTCATATTTTAGCTACCTCCTCGTCAAACTTCCTTACATGGAACAAGCTCATTAAATACACTTAGAAAGGTCTTCAGCCAGTGGTGCAGAGCATAATCTGAGTCAGGAAGTTGATAAACATAGTCCAAAGACAGACAGACAGACAGACAGACAGACAGACAGACAGACGAACTGACGGAAGGACGGACGAACTGATGGATGGATGGATGGATGGATGGATTAATGGATGGATGGATAGATAGATAGATAGATAGATAGATAGATAGATAGATAGATAGATAGATAGATAGATAGATAGATAGATAGATCTCCTAGACATGCACCAGACATAACCGATGCACACCCATCTCCTATTATAAAGAACACGCAGGAAGTAATCTTCAAATATTCTACATTCCAATCCAGAAAAATACTTCTCGCAACGACCCAGACACAATAAAAGTACGTATCGCATAGATTCATAGCGATGTAACCTAACTGGCTGTTCTTCATGCGGGGGAGGGAGTGAGAGACAGACAGACAGATCGACAGACACTGAGAGGCCGCGAGGAAGAGATTCATCTAGGTGGCCCTCAAGATACCAGCACAGTTTTGTAGAAAGCTCGTTATCTCCCGTACATGAAGGAAAAGGTTGAAAGAAGATAGAACGAAAAAGAGCAGCTCTTCCACAAGCTGGGATTTCAATTATGCGAACGGCATAGCCACGTGCCGAGAGGCACTAGCGTAATCGCCAGCTCAGATACAAATGTAAGAAATGCACTTAGACCTTTCGATCCTTGGACTCCTTTGTCTGGTTCCACCGTCCCCGCGGACCTCCCCCGCACAGTTCTGTAGACCTAGATTCTCTTCACAGGCCAGGCCAAGCAGGAAGCGGCGGGCCACGTGCTCCAGGCTTGTCAGAGAGAATGAAAAGGGGGTAAGTGAGAAGCCGGCGAGAGAAAAGACAGATTAACCTTTAGTTTTGTGTAGATTATTATCTCGTTCTGCCGGTAATAATGGATGTGTATTGACACGGACGGGCTTTACAGGTTGGTTCAATGGTTGGTTGGTGGGGTGTTGGTTGGTTGCTTGGATGTTGGTTGGTTAGTTGGATGTTGGTTGGTTAGTTGGATGTTGGTTGATTACTTGGATGATAGTTGGTTCGCTGGATGTTGGTTGGTTTGTTGGATGTTGGTTAGTTCGCTGGATGTTGGTTGGTTTGTTGGATGTTGGTTAGTTAGCTGGATGGTGGTTAGTTAGTTAGTTAATTGGATGTTGGTTGGTTTATTGGATGTTGGTTAGTTAGCTGGAAGTGTGTTGGCTAGTTAGTTGGATGTTGGTTGGTTAGTTAGATGTTGGTTGGCTTGTTGGATGTTGGTAGGCTAGTTGGTTATTTGGATGTTGGTTGGTTAGTTGGTTAGTTAGTTGGTTGTTGGATGCTGGTTGGTTAATTGGATGGTTAGCTGGATATTGGTTGGTTGGTTTCTTGGAAGTTGGTTGTTTAGTTGGATGTTGGTTATTTATTTGGTTGGCTGGTGAACTTTCTAGTCGGTGGTGGGTTAACTTTCCCGCCAGATGCATGGCCTTTCATCAACCTCTTTGACATAGAGGTTAGAGAACTCAGTTTCACAAGTCACCGACATACCAGGTAGAGGGTTCAGGATCAGCTGCATTCCTTTTGGAAGCAGACCGTTCTGCGCTGATTTCGACAGTATGAGCGTCAACTGTTCAGAAAGCAATGGCAGAGTTAAAATGTGTGTGTGTGTGTGTGTGTGTGTGTGTGTGTGTGTGTGTGTGTGTGTGCTTTGCAGGACGTTCCCCGAGTTGACTGAGCGTAAAAATACCTAGTAAAGTACAATCATGCCAATAAATGTTGGAATTGCTTGCAACGTCCTGTTAAATAAAAGGATTTGCAGCATGTTGCGTTTCTCTTCGGGTTGATGAAGTGCTGAATAGGGTTTGAGTATGCCTAGCTGAGGTTGTTGCGGAGACTCTTCTATCGAACCGTTACCAAAATACCACCAACACGTGTGCTATGCTGCAGAGCGCTCTGTCCCCTCTCCAAGCTAGGGAACCAGTGGTGCTGGAACTTGTCGTCCGCGGAGAGGCATTTGAGGAAGTCGCCAACACTTGGGGGTCTGGTTGGGATTAGGCCACGCTTGGTCATGTTACCTTCACAGGGTGGGGTTGTTACTTTGTCAACAGTCCCCAAACCATTGCCCTGGTGGAGGAGTCTTAAAACTGTTACTCCTTCACATGTTCTAAGCCACGGCATAATGCGCTGAGGTAGTCAGTTCGAATCCACGCCACATGCCCTGGACAAGCAATTTCCAGACAATTCTGTAAATTATCAGGTACTAAGGTTATGATGTTGGGTCGATCCCAGAATTAAACATGTTTGACACGTCACTAGCAAATAAATTAACAGATTCAGTGCTAAATAAAAAGTGAGTTTGGGCAAACAAAAAATGTATGGCGGTAAATGGGAAGTCGGGGTATGTCATAGTTATGAATTCAAAGGTGTTAGTTAATATGGTAGCAGAAATGTTGAATTATATAACAAATTAAAGGGGTTTGATTAGGGAAAACTACTGTATATAAGCCAAAGGCAGATGCGAGATGTCACTTACCACGATTAATCATCCCATGGCAATCAGTTAACATCACATTGATTGAGAAAATACATAGTCCATGTGGCAACCTACAGACGTGAGTCATGGAATATTTCGCAAATTCTAAGGACGAAAATAGTCTTGCGCATTAGCGCAGCTTATAGGGAAGTCGTTTAGTTTAGTCGTTTAGTCGATGGATCAACATCACGGCACACGGTTTAACCCATAAGTGCTCCGTTTTCCTCCTAACTCAAATCTGAGTCTGGAGAAACTCAGCTCAATGCATGAACTCCGTTGCATCGGCGAGGATCCTGAAATACTTTGGGTAGATTTTTAACTCAAAATTTTGCCCGGGCAGCGCCGCTAGGCTACTCTTTTTCGATTTCCAACTGCCAAGGGATTTTTTCCGTGCGCAACAATACACACGGGCGTCCGATCTCACTACCCAGAGACCAGGGGAAATTTTATTACTGGAAGTCCAGGTGGATTTAAAGAAAAAATAAATCCCGGTCCTCACCGGGGTCTGAACCCGGGACCTCCAGCACTCGAGGCGAGCTTACAGGGAACTGTGATGATAATGTCACGAGAACGGCTGAACGAGCGTTCGACGCCTGGGTTCGTTGCGTGCTAAATGAGGGAACGAACTATTCCCCCATGTATTCACCCTACAGAATGTGATAACCCTATCACATTACAGACCCATAACGAGAAATTGCTTCCTAATAAATTAAAATTATTCAAAAAGTGGAACACCGGGACTGTTAAATATAAATGTTACAGAGAACTATAGCTATACATCTAGAAAACAAGAGCCATCTATCCATAGAAATATAGCTATACATCTAGATAACTAGAGCCATCTATCCAGAGAACTATAGCTACACATCTAGATAACTAGAACCATCTATCCAGAGAACTATAGCTATACATCTAGATAACCAGAACCATCTATCCAGAGAACTATAGCTATACATCTAGATAACTAGAACCATACATAAAGAGAACTATAGCCATTAATCTATATAACTACAGATATGTATCATGAGAACTAGAGCTATGTACCTAGAGAATTAGAGCCATGCGTCATGAGAACTAGAGCTATATACCTAGAGAACTAGAGCTATGTATCTAGAGAACTATAACCATGTTTCATGAGAACTAGAGCTATATACCTAGAAAACTAGAGCTATGTATCTAGAGAACTAGAGCTATTACCTAGAGAACTAGAGCCATGCATCATGATAACTAGAGCTATCTACCTAGAAAACTAGAGCTATGTACCTAGAGAACTATAACCACATATCATGAGACATAGAGCTATGTACATAGAGATCGAGAGCCATGCATCATGAGAGCTAGGGCTATATCCCTAGATAACTAGAGCCATGTACATAGACAACTGGAGCTATGTACCTAGAGAAGTAGAACTATGTGCATACAGAACTAGAGTTATGTATCTAGAAAGTGAGAACTATATATCTAGAGAACTAGAGCTATGTAGCTATAGAACTAGAGTATGTACATAGAGAACTAGAACTATATACCCAGAGAGCTAGAGCTATATACCTAGCGATTTAGAACTATGTACATAGAGAACTAGAGCTATATACCTAGAGATTTAGAACTATGTACATGGAGAACTAGAGCTATGTACCTAGATAACTAGCGCTATGTACCTAGAGAATTAGAACTATGTACATTGAGAACTAGAGCTGTGCACCTTGATAACTAGAGTTATGTACCTAGAGAATTGATTGATTGATTGATCTAGGAACCGTCATCACAACATTAGGGGCATTCCCATAAGCGCTCCGTCCCTATGCTCAGCAGCCGGCGAAGAGTTCCAACACCAATAGTACCAGTAGCAATCTGATTATATGTCCGTCTCACCTTTCCTCTGAGCGTCGAGCGTCAGCCAGATCCCTTCGTCACTCCTCGCTGCCTCATTCTTGCCAGACCATGGTGATCCATTTGCTCCTCCGAAGTGTACACGTGCTCTCACAAAGCCGCAACCACGTCTGCTTTGTCATGCATCAATACTCCGCCAAGTTTTGGAGAGCCAGCCAATCTGTCTGCCTGTTCATTTCCCAGCACACCCGAATGCCCCGGAGAAAAGCTCCCAGGCGATGCTTCCAACCGTGACCTCCGAAGCGAAGCAAGCCACTCTGCACGAAGCATGCCTGTCCTCACCTTCCTCGGCATGTTTTCTGAGTCAGTTACAATCACGATGTGTGTGTGTGCGTGCGTGCGTGCGTGTGTGTGTGTGTGTGTGTGTGTGTGTGTGTGTGTGTGTGTGTGTGTGTGGCGTATTCTCAATCCAGCGGAAAGCTGCAGTGACCGCCTCCACCTGCATTCCTAAGCTAGATGTTGGGGTATCATGTACCCCCAGGCACTTCTCATACCTCTCGACACCGAACCATCTGTGTAGATAATCACATCACCCGAGCGAGCATTATCCTGAATTAGTTGCTGGATTTCAACTTCCTTGGATCCTGCTGGCCACTCCCTGCACTCCCGGCTCAATATGATTATAACTTTGCACAAGTCTGACTGCACCGCTGGCACTCTGACCCACTCTTCTCCTCGTCTAATGTTCTCCAAGGGGCACACCTGTCTGACCGTATCCTCCGCATGAGTCATCCATTATTTCCCTCTTATCAGTCGCTGACCCTTAACTGCGTCCAGCGCCTCATGCAGTGGATGATCTGTGTCTGCAGCTACTCTGATGTATGCTTTCGCCTGCATCACCTTGAGCATACCAGCAACAGTCGGCAGACCAAGGATGCAACGCATACAGAGTACTGGGGTGTCTCTGGTGTATCCCAGAATGACCCGCATAGCTTCGTTCTGTTTGCGCTCTAACTTCACCAGCTGACTCTTTGAGACGGTGAGCAGTCCTAGTCCATAATCAATCACTGAGAGGATCAAGTGCTGGTATAGTGTGAAAAGCATTCTCTGCTTTGTGTCCATTGCAGCCATAGTTTAAAGTGCACTGAGTCCCTTTTGAGATCTTTTCACAACTGCCTCCACATGGTCCTTGAAGGATAGGCTCCTGTCAAATGTGATCCCAAGATACTTCAGTTTGTTCTCTCTGCTGACATTTCTACCATCTATCGCGAGGCTTGGGACATCAGCTCTCATATTCCTGTTGTCCAGAGAGCACCACAAAACAGCCGCCTTTCCGGGTGGATGACAGCACTCATTTCTGTGCACCAGTCAATCACTTTATCTACTGTCGCCTGTAACGCCTGGTCTGTTTGCTCCCTATCTCTCCCCTGCCTATATGCAAGAATATCATCTGCAAATGTTAGTATTCTTCCAACCCCTGGTGATTCTAGGTTTGCAATCTTGCTCGTATACACGTTAACAAGCACCGGCGAGACTGCAGATCCCTGTGGCAGTCCCGGGGTAAAATATGTGGCTCTGAGGTCCATGCACCCAGACGGAGAGCAACCCGACGAGAATGCAGGACGTCTGCTATCCAGTTCACCAACCAGGGATTGACCCCCCTTCTCTATCAGTGCGATCATCAAAATATCATATCGAACTCTATTGTACGCATCCTCGAGATCAAGCGCTGTCGCGATCGTTTCCTGTCTACTCTGGAACCCCTCATAAACGTCAAAGGCAAAAGTGGCTGCAGGTATATTTTCCTGGCCTGTAGCTCCCCAGGCCTCTTGGAAGAAGCTTTCCCCTTTCCAAAAACCCTTGCAGCTTGACAGCGACTATCTTCCATAGAACCTTCCCAAATGTATTTTGAAGGGTGATGATTCTAAAGCCGCTAAGCTTTGAATGATCCTTGAATAGTTTTGGGAGAGGGATGAGATAGCTGTGCACCCAATCCTGCGGTACTGATGCTGTCCTAATGCTCTGGTTAAAGCAGTCGGTCATCTCCTCCAGGTCTGCATCGCTCAAACCCTTCATGTGGCCATACCTGACCCCATCGGTCCCTGGTGCAGTGTCTTTTGCCTTTTTCAAAATATGTTTAACATCTTCCACCCGTATGATGTCTTCATACTGCATATTCTTCGTGGTGCCAGATAACTCCTCTCAAACTGCATCCCTTGTGTCCACATCATTATGATTGGTCTGCTCTAAAAATCTCTGGAGAAACGCCTCCCCTTTCTCTTTGTCTGCTGTCACACGCACACCATCATCTCTATAAATTGCTCCCACTGTCATAGGCCTATCTTTTCTCTGCATTTGCCTGTGCAGTTTCCAGAATTTTCGCAGTGTTTTATCACCTCCAATCTCCTTCATGAAACATTCCCATTTTGCCTTTTTGGCCTCTGCAGCACAACACTTGGAAACCTCCACCTTGTCTTTCTTGACATTTTCCGCGGTGTCCACTTCCTCTCGTGAGCTTCGAGGTGTCTGTCGCACTTTCTTTAGCTGCTTCACTCCAGCTCTCTTTGCTTTCCAAGCATGGTCTACTTCTGGGGTCCACCATGGGGGTTGCAAAAAAGGAGTTTTAACAGTTCTGTTGCATGCCCCTTGTCTGAGGAGTCCAAAAAGGCAATCGGTCCTCTCTTACCGGATGGTCTTGCGCGCTCTCCCAGCTTTAACTTTCCTGGGTTTAGAGATCAGGACTGAGCATGGCATGTGATCACTCCCATGGTCATTCAAAACAGTCCACTTTACATCAAGGACTGATGACTGGGAGACAAGTGCCAAGTCAATAGCTGTGTCTGCATCGCCAGGCCTCATTGCCATTCTAGTCGGCCTACCATCATTTATGCAGACCACATCGGAGTCCACCATGGCATCCGCAAGGGCAATTCCGTGTCGGTTTTCTCCACTACTGTCCCAATCTATGTTCCTTGCATTGAAGTCTCCACATATGAGTAGCCTATCACCTGGTAATTCCTCCAGTTCTTTAAGCCAGTCGCAGTGTTCCTTTCTGACAAAACAGTCCACTGTGGCATATACATTTATGATGTTCCAACTTAAGCCACCAATCTCCATTTGTATACCCTGGACCTCTCTTGCACTGTAATTCCACTGGCTCAAGTCAAGTACCACACGCTTCACGCCTTCCTTCACCAGCAGACCTTGTCCATGTCTCTTCTGCCCAGTAGGGTTTATATAACAGGCGTACCCAGGGCAATGGTATTTGTCTGTATTTAGCTCCTGGAGTATTAGGACATCAAAATCATATATTAATCTCTCCAATAGAGGACCTCTCTGTCTGGCACTGCGACAATTCCAGTATCCCACTCTTACATAGTTGAAACCTAGTCTCTCCACTTTTCGTCTTGTTTTCCTGGCGCCTGCCCTCCTATTTCTATGCCGTCTTTCCACACCATTTCCTCGTCTTCTCATCCTCACTCTCTCTTCGCTAGCCTCTGAGGGATGTGTCAAGCTCAGAGCATATGCTCCGTAGCTCCGGCGACGGTTCCCGTGTTTAAATAAATCCATAGGCGAAGTTTGGATATTGCAGGAAATAAACGGTCACCCTAGCATTGCCTGCTTGCTAGGGAAGAGGCAGGGGATGTCCCGCAGGAGTCCATACGCCTGGTGCCGCCCCGCGCGCCTGCCAGACGTCCAACGTTCGCGACCAGTTAACCCATGGCCATCCAGTTCCTCAGCACGCTGGTCCACCTTGAACTTGGGGGTTTATATTTGGCGTTTTCCGTCTCCTAGATGGATTGCTTTCCAAAGCTAACGGGTTCCACCTACCCGGGAGAACTAGAGCTATGTACCTAGAGAATTAGAACTATGTACATAGAGAACTAGAGCTATGTACCTAGAGAACTAGAGCTATGTACATAGAGAACTAGAGCTATATACTTAGAGAACTAGAGCTATGTACCTAGAGAACTAGACATATGTACCCAGAGAACTAGAGTATGTACATAGTGAACTAGAGCTATGCACCTAGAGAACTAGAGCTATGTACATAGAGAACTATAGCTATATACTTAGAGAACTAGAGCTATGTACCTAGAGAACTAGAGCTATATACTTAGAGAACTAGAGTTATGTCCCTAGAGAACTAGAGTATGCAAATAGAGAACTAGAGCTATGTACCTAGATTAATTTTTTTTTGCATATCCTTTACAGGACATCGCTGTCAACACCAGCATCTTTCAGCTGTATGTTGATTTCTTGGCAAGATTACGCTCAGTAGTTTGCCATTGCTTTCTGAGCGGCCGGCTCACATACCCTGTAAGTTACCGATGCGATTCGAACCACTGCTGATTCTCACCATCATCACGTTACCGACGAGAGTATACGACATTACGGAGAAAAGTCATAACCTCTAAGCCACGAAGCCGGCATGTACCTAGATAACTAGAGCTATATACCTAGATAACTAGAGCTGTATACCTAGATAACTAGAGATATACACTTAGAGAACTAGAGCTATATACCTAGATAACTAGAGTATGTACATAAAGAACTAGAGCTATAAACCTAGAGAACTAGAGCTATGTATCTAGAGAACTAGAGCTATATACCTAGAGAACTAGAGCTATGTACCTAGAGAACTACAGTTGTGTGCTTACGAACGAACAAATGAACTTTATTTCCAAAGGGTTAATAATTGAGCTCTCAGATTGTCTGATGGTATGCCCTTCTCACCTCACTGCTCTCATTATTTCATTTATACATATCTTATTAAGCTAATCGCAGGCAGCACAGAAACAATAGAGAAATCTAGAAAATATATCATGAGAAATATAGCCATGTATCCAAAAAAATAGAGCCATGTGTCTACAGAAATAGAGCTATTTTTCTACAGAACTGGAACCTTATATCTACAGAATTAGAGCCATATATCTACAGAACTAAAGCCATATGTCTACAGAACTAGAGTCATACATCTACAGAACAAGAGTCATTATTTTACAGAACTAGAGCCATATAGCTACAGAACTAGAGCCATATATCTACAGAACTAGAGCCATATATCTACAGAACTAGAGCCATATATCTACAGAACTAGAGCCATATATCTACAGAACTAGAGCTATATATCTACAGAACTAGAGCCATATATCTACAGAACTAGAGCCATATATCTACAGAACTAGAGCCATATATCTACAGAAATAGAGCTATGCATTCAGAGAGCTACAGCTGTATGTATACGGAGAACCAGAACAATGCATGCAGGAACTAGACCAGTGCAAGAAGAGAACTAGAACAATTTTAAACATAGAACTGGAACATTGCATGAATAGAATTATTACAATGTTTGCAGGGAAAATGTACAATGTAAGCAGAGAAGTAGAGCAATGTAAGCAGCGAACTAGAATAAATGTATTCAGAGAACTAGAACTACTGTTTTAAAAAAAAAAAAAGAAGTACAGCAATGTATACATGTAACTAGAAAACATCCGCAGAGAACTAGAGCAGCATCTTAAGAGAATTAGAACCATGTATGTAGGGGAATAGAACAATGTAAGCAGAGGACTAGAACAGTGTAAGCAAAGAAATATAATGATGTCTGCAGAGAAATAGAGCATTCTAATAAGAGAAATAGATGCAATGAAAAGCAGAGTTATAGAACAATGTAAGCAGAAAAATATATAACCCCGGAATCAGAGCCATATAGCAATGTGAGCAGAGAAATAGAGCAATATAAGCATAGAACTAGAAAAAATGTAAGCAGAGAAATATAGCAATCTGCGCATAGAAATAGAGCAATGTACGCAGATAAATATAAGAATGTGAGCAGAAACATCTCGCACTACAAGTAGAAAAATATAGAAATGTAAGCAGATAAATATAGCATATATAGAAAATAGCATGCCGGTCTCCCTGGTCTAGAGGTTACACGACTTACTCCGTAATCTCGTATACTCTCGTGAAGTAACGTGACGTGCGTGAGAAACGGTGGCGGTTCTCTCCGCGTCGGTAACTTACGGGGTATGTGAGCCGGTCGCTCAGAAAGCAATGGCAAACTAATGACGTAATCTTGCCTAGTACATCAACAGCAGCTGAAAAATGCTGATGTTGACTGCAACGTCCTGTAAGGGATATGCAAAAAAAAATATAGCGTTGTAGGTAGATAAAGTCGGCTCTGTGGTAAAGGAGTTACGGAGGCAGTTCGTAATCCTGCATATTGTGTTTTAATGTTGCATATCCCTTACAGATCTTTGCAGTAAACACCAGCATTTTTCAGCTGCTGTTGATGTACTAGGCAAGTTTTACGTTCAGTAGAGTGCCTTTGCATTCTGAACAACCGGCCCATATACCCCCGTAAGTTACGAGCACGGCGCGAACCGCTGCCGATTCTCGCAGCTGCTGTTTTCCCCACGTGGATATACGGGATTTCGAACAATGTCGTTAACTCCTTGGCCAAGGAGACCGTATATCGCGTTTGAAACACAGCTACGGGCAATTTAGCAGCAGACTACCTTGCGTTTTGTTGTTATAAAATTCTTTAAATTGTGTGAGTGCCGACCGTTCAAAAAGCAATGGGAAACTACTGAACGCAAACTCGCCAAGAAATCACACACAGCCACAAATGCTGGGATTAATTGTGACGTTCTCTAAAGGATATGCAACTAACTAAAGGCAGATACATATAGCAATGTAAGCAGAGAAATATAGCATTGTAAGGAGAGAAATATAGCATTGTAAGGAGAGAACTAGAGCAATAAAAGGAGAAAACTAGAGCGATGTAAGCAGAGAAATATAACAATGTAAGCGGAGACATATAGCAATGTAAGCAGAGAAATATAACAATGTAAGCGGAGACATATAGCAATGTAAGCAGAGAATTACAACAATGGAAGCAGATTACTAGAACAATGTAGGCATACAAATATACCAATGTAAGGAGAGAAATAGGCACTTAGCTGTATCTGAAAGTATTATTAGGCATATACGAGGGTAAGTTAATAAGTAAGTCACAAATGGCTGTAGAAAAATAACTACACATGATAACAACTTGAAACCAGTTTATTTGTATACATATACTGTCCCTTTATTTCTCAACATAATTTCCCAAACCGGCTGCATTGAACTGCGTGCTTTGTTTCATTTACCGGCCATCCCACATAACTGTGTGACTTATTTATTGACTGGCCCGCCTAACTTTTTTTTTCTACCCAGCTATGCACCGCTTTACGGGACAAACATTTATCAGCATAAACACTGACAACTCACCTTGGCGGGAGACATTTTGTGAATGACGCTGAAGTTGAATGTGAAGTGAAAACGTGGCTTAGAAAACAGAGCACGCAGTTCTATGCAGCCGGTTTGGGAGGACTCATAAAACGATGGGATAAGTGCTTCAATGTTGGTGGAAATTATGTTAAGAAATAAAAGGGATAATGTATGTATAAAAATAAAATCATCTTTTTGGTGGTCGGTCAACATCCGCGGTACCCACTGTGAACACACCTTCCGACATTGCAGTTTCCTACTAACAACCTTTTGAAGTGTCCAAATTGACACATCAAATTCTTAGCGAAAGTATGCTTCGACAACGGTTCATCTGTACTGCTGCATCAATTTTGGCGATGGTTTTTTCTAGTTGCAACAATATGCACTTGACCCTGCCGTCGAAGATCTGTCGTAAACTGACGTCCTTTCCGAAACATTCGTGCCCAGTCTGTCACTGATGTCTTCGACACACATTTGTTACCGTACGCTGCCTGCATTCTTCGATGAATGTCCACTGGTCGACATCCTTCAAATGAAAGAAACTGAATCACCGCTCTTTGAGCTTCTTTGGACGGATTTTGGATCAACCCGGCCATTTTCTCAACGGTCAGAAACAGAACCTATGCATCACTGGACGATAAGCACTTGCTCTTTTATTCATTGGTCAGTACTTGTCACATGACTATGACATGATCATGTTCAACGTATGCAATTACACGCGGTGCGGCACGAACGAATTTCAGATGAACGCCCCTTTATATATATATATATGATTGTGCATTGCATACTCTCAGGTCTCCGGATTTAAAAAAAAAACAAAAAAACAAGACTGTCAAGTAACAGCAGGTGGCCGATTTGTTAAGGCTTTGGACTTCAGTAGATATATTTCCGCCTGAGTTCCAACCCAGGCTAGTAAATTATACTCTCAGGTCAAAGCAACAATAGATAGACGGGGATTAAGTTCAAGCAACAATAGGCAGGCGGGAGATTCAGTTCAAGAAACAATAGGTCGACGGGAGATTCTGTTGAAGTAATAATAGATAGACAGGAGATTCAGTTAAATAAACATTAGGTAGACGGGAGATTCAGTTCAAGTAATAATAGATAGACAGGAGATTCTATCCAAGAAACAATAGTTAGATGGGAGATTCATTTCAAGAAACAGTAAGTAGACGGGAGATTCAGTTCAAGCAACAGTTAAGTAAGTAGACGGGAGATTCAGTTGGTCTCTGCGTTGGTTTGCGCTTTCGTCTCATCAATTTGTGTGGCCCATTTATCGATCTGTCGAGCTGGCGTGTCGGTTAAGAGAGCCGTACACCCAGCCAGCACGCGACTAGTACTTCATTCCTCTCTCGGGCTGTGTGTGTTTTGCCCTCCGTTGTACGGGATGGCGAGAGGAAAAGAGGAGGTTGATTTCGCTGGTGGGAGCTGGGCAGCGGTGGTTGTGGTGTTGGTGGAGGAGATGGTGGTAGTAGCAGTAGCTTTCACGATGTAGGAGGTGGTGGCCGGCTGGAGTTGAGTAAAAACGAACGCTCTCGTAGCGGCCTCCTAACACATAGCTTCACACGCACGCACGAAGACTCCCTCACACACACTCTCATAGAAATCTGCACTAACCACTCCCCCTCACTCACTCAATCACCTCCGTGTGAGCCTCGCGGCTTCCCGTATCAGCGAGTGCTCACCCACAAGTTGAGCAGTATAAAAATACAAAAAAAAGTTTCATTAAAACCTCCTTTCCCCCTTCTACAACCCCCTTGCCCATAATTTTCCCCCATAAACAGATCCAGCACTTGCCTGCTACGCGCACCCCTCCATCATTCTCACCGACGGACACGCCTATGGGAAAGAAAACAATATTTCCAATACTCACTGGGACGTAAATTATGCAACACAGCATGATAGCACACACATACAGCGTAAACCGTGCTACCAGTGATGTGTGTACACTAATTAAACTTACAGCCATCTGTGCTGACCCAGAAGTCTAGGACTGGCTTTGCAGTGGATCCACTCGAAACACAAGCACATCTTGTCTTTTTGGTTCGTATCAAGAAACAGCTTTCATCCAGTGCATTTATTTGAAAGGCGGCCGTTCAGTGGATTTATAAGCTCGTATTTGTGTGCACATATTTTCCGGGAATGGTATCATAGTTACTAGACGCGGTCTGTTTTAGGCAGCATTTCGTGAAAAGGATATTGGATATCGTATCGGAAGCCGTATCTATAAGGGTAGGTACGTTTAATTTATTTACTAGTTTTATGTATCTCAGTTAAAAAGGTATATGAGAAAACAAATAGGTTGCAAATCCTAAAAAATGCGAGGTCCGTGCTCGAAAAAAGAACCTTACTTCTCTATAACCGTTATCAAAAATTCTTCTTAGTTTACCCTAGTTTCAACATAACTAACACTTTTGTTAAAGTCGGGTGTTATTTTGTGTTCGTTCTATCTTAAGCAGTTGTAAAATAAAGTAATATAATAACCTAAAGTAATATAACAACCTAACTTGTCTATAACCGATATAAAAATGCCTTATGGTTTACCCTTGTTTTAATCTAATTAACAATTGTAGTCAAAGTCGGGTGTTATTTTAATTCTTTCTATCCTAAGTTGTTGTAAGATAAAGTAATATACGATTGGATTTGAAGGGGTTCAAATAATAACATGATAAGTCGAACGGAATTAAAGTGGGATAGTATGGGTTAACACTACTGCAGCATGAGGCTCAATGAAGTGGAGTGGGATTCAGTGGGTTAATGTTGCATCTGGATTAGGCTCAAGGAGTTAGATGGCGTTAGAATGGGTTAATGATACACATGGAGTAGTTCAGCGAGATAGAATTCATTGATGGTAGACAAGGAGGAGGCTCAATGAGTTAAAGTGGACAGAATGGGCGAATGTTACACCTGGATGTGGCTAAATGAGTTAAAGTGGGACAGAACGGGCGAATGTTAAACGTGGATGAGGCTTAAAAAGTTAATTTGGTTTAGAACGGGTTAATGATACACACCAAAGAGGCTGAAGGAGTTGCAGTACGATAGAGTTGGTTAATGTTACACCTGGGTGAGCTCACGGAGTTAAGAAAAATCATAACATATAAAGAGTAATGATAAGTACCGTATGACTTCTTCTTCACTTCTTCCTTTTACCCCAGTGAAGTGTTGGGGGTGTATGGTGGTGGAATGCATGCCCTCTTTCTAATGCTCTTCGTAAAATGGTTTTAAAAAACAAAAACAATTGAATATCCTTTAAGGATGTAGCAGTCAACCCAAGCATTTTATTGCTGTTCGTGATACCTGGGTAAGGTTATGTTCAGTAGTTTGCATTTACTTTCTGAACTTCCGGAACCGATATCATTATATTAAAAAAAACTAACACAACTGTGTTTCGACCGTGGTATGCGAGATTACGAACTGCGTCTGTAACTTCTTCCACACGGAGCATGCTTTTACATGGTATCAATTTATTTAATGTTGTTCTTGATACCACCAGTCCATCTTTTACGTGTTCCTCATGCTCTGTATCCATTTATTTCATGTTGTTCTTAATACCACCAGTCCATCTTTTGCGTGGTCTTCCTCGTGCTCTTTATCCATTTTATTTATTTTTCAATGTGGCCTTTTGTGGCAGATGGTAGCAGGGCATTCTTGTGAGATGACCAAATCATTGAATCTGTTGTTCATTAATGAAATGCGTGACAGGTTTCATACCTAACCGTCTTCTAATTTACTCATTATTAAATATATCTATTATGCTTACTTCTACAGCCATCTAAGGCTTCTATCTCATCTCTGTTGTTACGATTCTGCGGCAATTAGTGGCAGGAAACGTTCATGTTTGTCATTGGATAGCATAAAGTCGGCCACAAGATAGGTCTTATGAGATTTGCTTAAGTACTTAACTGATATCTTTCTATGTGACAGAAGTGACGATAGTTATCACAGTGCATACTTGGGCTGAATGGTCTCGAGGTGTGGTGTTCGCCTCGAGGGCTGGAGGTCCCAGGTTCAAGCTCCGGTGAGAGCCGGGATGTTTTCACGTGGACGTCTAGTAATAAAATTTCCCTTAATCTCTGGGTAGTGAGATCGGACGCCCGTGTGTATTGTTGCGTACGTAAAAATTCCCATAGCAGTTGGAAGTCGAAAAAGAGTAGCCTAACGGCGCTGCCTGGGCAAAATGTAGAGTTAAAAATGTACCCAAAGCATTTCAGGATCCTCGCCGGTGCTACGGAGTTCGTGCACTGAGTTAAGACCTCTGGACTCAATCTTGAGTTAGGAGTAGAACGGAGCACTTATGGGTTACACCCGTGTGCCGTGATGTTGATCCGTTGACTAAACTAAACTGAACAATGTGTGTCTGTAGGTGCTGAGCTGAATCTTCATCTGGTTCCTTCATCATGTGTCTCTTTGCTGATGTAAAGTTCCAGGACAAGTATTGCATTACAGGGTGATTCCCCAGCCTGTGTAGGGAAAGGAGGGTGGTGCTACAGAGTCTCCATGGAGATGGTACTTTGGTACCGGCTGAGTAGGATGGTTCCCACACCGAGATTAGCCCAATAGATGCAGGCACATTTCAGGCCTCAAACAACCTGATGAGATGAGATGATGAGATGAGATGATGAGATGAGATGATGAGATGAGATGATGAGATGAGATGATGAGATGATGAGATGACGAGATGAGATGAGATAATGAGATGAGATGATGAGATGAGATGATGAGATGAGATGATGAGATGAGATGATGAAATGAGATGATGAAATGATAAGATGAAATGATGAAATGGGATGATGATATAATGCGATGAGATAATAAGAAAAGATGATGAGATGAGATGAGATGTTGAGTTGAGATAATGAGATGAAATGATGGGATGAGATGAGATGATGAGATAAAATGGTGAACTGTGATGATGAGATGACATAAGTTGAGATGATGGGATAAGATGATGAGATAAGATGATGAGCTGAGGTAATGAGATGAGATGACATTGAAGTCATAAACTGTCATTTACTGCCTATAATATCTTGCGGTGTAGGACAGGGGGATCTTGAGCCTCAGGAATTAATGCCGCCTGGCGAACTGTGCAGGTTAGGGTTTTCATTTTGCCCCGGACAGAAAAAACTCCACACCTTATCATGGATTCTAACCCGGGTCTCCCAAATGAGAGCCCGGCATTCTAGCCACTCGGCCAGCCGCTCTTCTTTCTTCTTCTTCTACCTTTCATCTCCACTGGAACACAGGCCCTCAACCAAGTCCCACCAAGCCAGTTACAGACTTGCTCACGATTGCTGGCTCATTCCAGCTATACATTTCTACGGGATGAGTTAACCAATCTCATATCAACTCTCCTTAATCGCCTCCTACTGCATGCATGGTAAGTTACAGTGTTATGAGCCATGGCAGAACACAGACGATATATACTACAATATAGCAGCTTTAAATGACATTTGTACGTGATAACGTTTTTTATCAATGAAGTCTTAGTAATATCTTGGCTTACACTGGGCCTTTAATCGAGTTAGATCATAATAATATGGCTTAGGCTAGTGGCTGCAACTGTTTACGATATAAATCAAATCATTCAAAGAAACCCCTGTGATAATTATCTACGCCAATAACTCATCTATGTTGACAAACAGCAAACACAATCGCTGCTTCAGTATAAGCTAGGATTGTTAGATGCCACCAAGATACGACAAAACGATGCAACATGTTGAGTAAGTTATTTGGCAGGTAATCAATCCCGCTTGTTATTTCTCCTCCTACCGAAGATTGTTGCACCAGGAGGGAATCTGTGAATCATCAGTGTGGAAATAGTAAGGCAACATTTGAAAGTAAACCAGTTGTCCTGCCGTAACCCTAGGTGGCTTCTATTCCATGTGGTAGTCCACTGATTGTTCTGCCGTAAACCTGGGTGACTTCTATTCCATGTGGTAGTACACCAGTTGTCCTGCCGTAAACCTGGGTGACTTCTATTCCATGTGGTAGTACACCAGTTGTCCTGCCGTAACCATAGGTGACTTCTATTCCATGTGGTAGTACACCAGTTGTCCTGCCGTAACCCTAGGTGACTTCTATTCCTTGTGGTAGTCCACTGATTGTCCTGCCGTAAACCTGGGTGACTTCTATTCCATGTGGTAGTCCACTGATTGTTCTGCCGTAAACCTGGGTGACTTCTATTCCATGTGGTAGTCCACTGATTGTTCTGTCGTAAACCTAGGTGACTTCTATTCCATGTGGTAGTCCACTGATTGTTCTGCCGTAACCCTAGGTGGACTTCTATTCCATGTGGTAGTCCACTGATTGTCCTTCCGTAAACCTGGGTGACTTCTATTCCATGTGGTAGTACACCAGTTGTCCTGCCGTAACCATAGGTGACTTCTATTCCATGTGGTAGTCCACTGATTGTCCTGCCGTAACCCTAGGTGGCTTCTATTCCATGTGGTAGTACACCTAGTTGTCCTGCCGTAACCCTAGGTGACTTCTATTCCATGTGGTAGTCCACTGATTGTCCTGCCGTAACCCTAGGGTGACTTCTATTCCATGTGGTAGTCCACTGATTGTCCTGCCGTAACCCTCGGTGACTTCTATTCCATGTGGTAGTCCACTGATTGTCCTGCCGTAACCCTAGGTGACTTCTATTCCATGTGGTAGTCCACTGATTGTCCTGCCGTAACCCTAGGTGACTTCTATTCCATGTGGTAGTCCACCAGTTGTCCTGCCGTAACCCTAGGTGAGTTCTATTCCATGTGGTAGTCCACTGATTGTCTGCCGTAACCCTAGGTGACTTCTATTCCATGTGGTAGCCCACTAGTTGTCCTGCCGTAACCCTAGGTGACTTCTATTCCATGTGGTAGTCCACTAGTTGTCCTGCCGTAACCCTAGGTGACTTCTATTCCATGTGGTAGTCCACTGATTGTCCTGCCGTAACCCTAGGTGACTTCTATTCCATGTGGTAGTCCACTGATTGTCCTGCCGTAACCCTCGGTGACTTCTATTCCATGTGGTAGTACACCAGTTGTCCTGCCGTAACCCTAGGTGACTTCTATTCCATGTGGTAGTCCACTGATTGTCCTGCCGTAAATCGGGGTGACTTCTATTCCATGTGGTAGTCCACTGAGTTGTCCTAGCCGTAACCCTGGACGACTTCTATTTTATATGGTAGTCCACCAGTTAAATCTATCACCATGCATCTATTTACCTATTCTACCGGTGATGTGTTCAGTTGGCACAATATTCTCCTATGTCTTCTTCCTCATTAAAAATCCAAAGACCAAAGTCGTCTTACATCCTTTTGAAATGTTTGACCTTGACACTATTCAGTAATGTTGTCACATAATTTATAAGAGCTAGCACTCTTGTATGCCGGCTCGGTGGCCATCTGTTTGTATCCCCGTTGGCGGCAGACTTATTAAGATTGACATGGGCCCCTAGGCGACTCAGTCTAAAATAGGCACCAGGGAATATTCTAAGAAGTTATGGCGGCCAGCTTGCTATTGGTGACATCACCAATCGAGTGCAAAGTTGTCTTTACAACCTTTGGCTAGCACGATGTATCCGATAGCGCTGTTTACAGTATATCCTTGAGTGTCGGCCTTGCACAGTTCCTGGCCGGTCTGTTGAACATGACCTCTTCGAGTGCTTAGCACTTGCAGGGGTCAGGCAATTGTTACTTCCGGCAGAGCCAGGAACATGTAACACTTTAGACAGAACAAAACAGCAGCTGTTGGACACATGCGTGTGTCATTAGATGGAATTAGGCGAGAAGACGAGAGTCCAAGTGCTGCTGAAACTGTAACAAAATTAACATAAAGTTATAGTTGATTGATGGCTTGTTGGTTGGTTGGTTAGTTAGTTATTGGGGGGTTGGTTCGTTGAATGGTTGGTTGGTTGGTTGATTGACAGGATTTTTGGTTAGTTATTTATTAAGGGGTTGAGTGGTTGATTGGTTGGCTGGTTGGTTAGTTGGTAGGATGGCTGGCTAGTTAGTTATTTATGGGTTGGTGGATTGGTTGATTGGTTAGTTAGTTATTTAGTTGATTGGTTGATTAATTAGTTCTTTTGATGATTGGATGTTTGATTAGTTAGTCAGTCAGTCAGTTAGTCAGACAGTTAGTTAATTATGTAGTTATTTAGTGAATTAGTTAGTTAGTTAGTTAGTTAGTTAGTTAGATAGTTGGTTAGTTAGTTAGTCAGTAGTCAGTTAGTTATTACATAAATAAGAAAGTTAGTAAGTTAATTAATTAATTTGTTAGTTAGTTAGCTTTAGTTTAGTTATTAGGTTGGTTGGTTGCCTGGTTAGTTAATTATTTAGTTGATTGGTTGGTTAGAAATGTATTTATGTGTTTGGTTAATCAGTTTGTTATTCAGTTGGTTGGTTAGTCAGTCAATCAGTCAGGCAGTCAGACAGTTAGTCAGTTAGTCAGCAAATCAGTCAGTCAGTTAGTTAATCAGTCAGTTAGTCAGTTAGTCATACAGTCAGTCAGTCAGTCAGTCAGTCAGTCACACAGTCAGTAAGTTATTTAGTCAGCCAGTCAGTCAACAAATAATCATGATTGCACACGGAACTATCAGTCCCTAACAACATAACAGTGAGTCAGTGTGTGCGTTAAGTTGGTTCATGCATGAACACTGCTCATCAGTTCCCAAGCTTTCGGATGCATCAGTCGTCTAATTAGTAAAATTAATCATCAACAATACGCAACGGTCAATGTCTGTTGTTTGGGAACCCCTAATGTCAGTTAAATACCATGGGACATAAATTTAAAGGTATTGATGACCACTCATAGAAGTAGAAGAGAGAAATAAAGACCCGAGATCACAGTACACAATATACACCGTGAAAGGAAAATTCACACAGGAAGTCGAACCTGCGACATTCATATTGCAATAGCACCTCCGGAAAGAATTAGTGTACTTGAACACACGACCAATGCGGCTAATAGCTGGAATGGTTAGCAAGGGATCATGTTCATGCCACAGAGAATATAGCGTACACGGTTCCAGTCCCACAGTTTTAGACCGATGGACGCTCGGTGGGTGATATCAACATTATCACGTCCAACACTATTATTCTCCTTCTGCATGTTATGTCGCAACAGAGAACTGTCCTCTCAACCAGCTTACGTCAAGCCTTTCTATCCTATGCTGTCTCCTGCTGTTACTTCCGTGTCCTCCGCATATTATTCATCTCTGACTAATTCTCTTCTCAGTGTGGTTTAATTTTTTTAGGTGCACCTCTAATTCTTTTTTTCCCTGTGAGTTCCAGAATAAGAACATTCCATTTATACTATTAACAGGTTTTATAGAGTGCCATAAAAGTGTCAATGTCCTTTCTATTTGTATTTATTGACTTGAATTTGCTATTTTTCTACATGATCTCCACACAGGCAAGAGCTTAAAAGTTGCTTAAAAGTCGACAGGGTCGACTTCATTGCACCGGGTTTTATCCCATATGGCTCGGTCTCTTTCCGCAGCACGGAAAGCGTCGCACAAAGGACGAACTCCGTAGCTTTTAGCGACGACCCACAGGAGTCTCCGAAACATTTAACTCGTAAACCGAAGGGCGCGGCCCGGAATCGAACCCACAACCTTCGGAACACGAGTCAAACGGCTTGACCACTTCGCCACAGAGACACCCAAAACAGGCAAGACCGTCGTATAACATAATTCTCATCTCATCTTATCTCATCATGTTCCTCTTGTACCTTGCGGTGTCGAGGTGAAGTATAAACTTCGTGAGAGTGCCCGATTATGGGCTTCGTATATCGACATTCCCATGGATTCTGCTATTCACTCCGTCCAACGTTTACGCGGTCGGCCTCTTCCTCTGTTTCCATCTGGTCTGTACATCATTGCTTGTTGTGGCATGCTGTTGACTGGTAACCTACTTGCATGGCCAAACCATTTGACTTGCTGCTTTCTAATAAAATCTAGTGCTGCTTTAACCCCCACTTTAGTCCTTATTTCTTCATTTCTGATCTTATCTCTTCTTGATACGTTTAGTATTCTTCTCAGGAAACTCATTTCTGTTGTTGTGATGTTTCTTTTCTCTTTTTCTGTCATTGTCCAGGTTTGGCATTGGTAGCACAGAGTTGGTAGGAAGATTGTGTTGTAAAGTGCTTTCTTAGTAGCTATTGATACATGTTTGTTCTTTAGTATTGGTGCCATTTGTCCAATGAGTTGATTTGCCTTATTGCACCTATTTTCGATCTCGTCTTCTGATCTGCCATTTGATGATATTATACTTAACATAATTCTTTTCAAATCGTTGTCAATCGAGATGAGAAGCAGAGTTCTTAGAAGCTATATTGAGATATCCATACCAATTTACGAAAGCGAATCATGAACAATTAGCAGACAAGTGAGGAATTATGTGGAAGATGCGAAAATGTGGTTTTGAAGAGAAATGATGAGAATACCGTGCACGGATAGAAAGAGCAATGCAGATATCTTGAAAGATGTAAACTAGAAAGTGAACTGTTACTCGCATCAGAAAAGACGGTCCCCATTATCTGGGAATGTCATGAGAGGGAAGGCTTAAGTATATCCTCAAACCGAACGGAAATTTGGATAAGAGGGGAAGGTAGGGGGGAGACCAAGGAGAAGAAGCTGGACATGTTGATATCATAGCATGAAAGAACATCAGTATCAGAAATGAATGGGAGTGCACGAAACAGAAGGCTATGGACAGACATGATCATCAACGCCACACGGCACGGATATAATCTCAAACCGAACGGAAAAATTTGGAGGAGGGGGAATGTTAAGGGGGAGACCAGAGAGAAGGCTATGGACAGACATGATCACCAACTCCACACGGCACGGACTATAAGAAGATTGTCAGTACACGAGACAGAAGGCTATGGACAGACATGATCACCAACTCCACACGGCACGGACTATAAGAAGATTGTCAGTACACGAGACAGAAGGTTGTGGACAGACATGATCACCAACGCCACATGGCATGGACTATATGAAGAAGATACTGTTCAAAAGACGAGCTATACTAAACACAGGTTAAACGTAATAAGATCTACGGCACATTGCTAGCAGACACTAAAGTAAATCTTTTTTCAACATGAATCTTTCCTGAGGCAACAAAAGAAATGAAGTCAGTTCAGTTAGTTAATCAGTTAGTTAGTCAGTTAGTCATACAGTCAGTCAGTCAGTCAGTCAGTCAGTCAGTCACACAGTCCGTAAGTTATTTAGTCAGCCAGTCAGTCAACAATAATCATGATTGCACACGGAACTATCAGTCCCTAACAACATAACAGTGAGTCAGTGTGTGCGTTAAGTTGGTTCATGCATGAACACTGCTCATCAGTTCCCAAGCTTTCGGATGCATCAGTCGTCTAATTAGTAAAATTAATCATCAACAATACGCAACGGTCAATGTCTGTTGTTTGGGAACCCCTAATGTCAGTTAAATACCATGGGACATAAATTTAAAGGTATTGATGACCACTCATAGAAGTAGAAGAGAGAAATAAAGACCCGAGATCACAGTACACAATATACACCGTGAAAGAAAAATTCACACAGGAAGTCGAACCTGCGACATTCATATTGCAATAGCGCCTCCGGAAAGAATTAGTGTACTTGAAAACACGACCAATGCGGCTAATAGCTGGAATGGTTAGCAAGGGCTCATGTTCATTGCCACAGAGAATATAGCGTACACGGTTCCAGTCCCACAGTTTTTAGACCGATGGACGCTCGGTGGGTGATATCAACATTATCACGTCCAACACTATTATTCTCCTTCTGCATGTTATGTCGCAACAGAGAACTGTCCTCTCAACCAGCTTACGTCAAGCCTTTCTATCCTATGCTGTCTCCTGCTGTTACTTCCGTGTCCTCCGCATATTATTCATCTCTGACTAATTCTCTTCTCAGTGTGGTTTAATTTTTTTAGGTGCACCTCTAATTCTTTTTTTCCCTGTGAGTTCCAGAAAAAGAACATTCCATTTATACTATTAACAGGTTTTATAGAGTGCCATAAAAGTGTCAATGTCCTTTCTATTTGTATTTATTGACTTGAATTTGCTATTTTTCTACGTGATCTCCACACAGGCAAGAGCTTAAAAGTTGCTTAAAAGTCGACAGGGTCGACTTCATTGCACCGGGTTTTATCCCATATGGCTCGGTCTCTTTCCGCAGCACGGAAAGCGTCGCACAAAGGACGAACCGACGACCCACAGGAGTCTCCGAAACATTTAACTCGTAAACCGAAGGGCGCGGCCCGGAATCGAACCCACAACCTTCGGAGCACGAGTCAAACGGCTTGACCACTTCGCCACAGAGACACCCCACACAGGCAAGACCGTCGTATAACATAATTCTCATCTCATCTTATCTCATCATGTTCCTCTTGTACCTTGCGGTGTCGAGGTGAAGTATAAACTTCGTGAGAGTGCCCGATTATGGGCTTCGTATATCGACATTCCCATGGATTCTGCTATTCCCTCCGTCCAACGTTTACGCGGTCGGCCTCTTCCTCTGTTTCCATCTGGTCTGTACATCATTGCTTGTTGTGGCATGCTGTTGACTGGTAACCTACTTGCATGGCCAAACCATTTGACTTGCTGCTTTCTAATAAAATCTAGTGCTGCTTTAACCCCCACTTTAGTCCTGATTTCTTCATTTCTGATCTTATCTCTTCTTGATACGTTTAGTATTCTTCTCAGGAACCTCATTTCTGTTGTTGTGATGTTTCCTTTCTCTTTTTCTGTCATTGTCCAGGTTTGGCATTGGTAGCACAGAGTTGGTAGGAAGATTGTGTTGTAAAGTGCTTTCTTAGTAGCTATTGATACATGTTTGTTCTTTAGTATTGGTGCCATTTGTCCAATGAGTTGATTTGCCTTATTGCACCTATTTTCGATCTCGTCTTCTGATCTGCCATTTGATGATATTATACTTAACATAATTCTATTCTTTTCAAATCGTTGTCAATCGAGATGAGAAGCAGAGTTCTTAGAAGCTATATTGAGATATCCATACCAATTTACGAAAGCGAATCATGAACAATTAGCAGACAAGTGAGGAATTATGTGGAAGATGCGAAAATGTGGTTTTGAAGAGAAATGATGAGAATACCGTGCACGGATAGAAAGAGCAATGCAGATATTTGAAAGATGTAAACTAAGAAAGTGAACTGTTACTCGCATCAGAAAAAGACGGTCCCCATTATCTGGGAATGTCATGAGAGGGAAAGGCTTAAGTATATCCTCAAACCGAACGGAAAATTTGGAGGAGAGGGGAAGGTAGGGGGAGACCAAGAGAGAAGAAGCTGGACATGTTGATATCATAGCATGAAAGAACATCAGTATCAGAAATGAATGGGAGTGCACGAAACAGAAGGCTATGGACAGACATGATCATCAACGCCACACGGCACGGACTATAAGAAGATTGTCAGTACACGAGACAGAAGGCTATGGACAGACATGATCACCAACTCCACACGGCACGGACTATAAGAAGATTGTCAGTACACGAGACAGAAGGCTATGGACAGACATGATCACCAACTCCACACGGCACGGACTATAAGAAGATTGTCAGTACACGTGACAGAAGGTTGTGGACAGACATGATCACCAACGCCACATGGCATGGACTATATGAAGAAGATACTGTTCAAAAGACGAGCTATACTAAAACACAGGTTAAACGGTAATAAGAATCTACGGCACATTGCTAGCAAGAACACTAAAGTAAAATCTTTTTTCAACATGAATCTTTCCTGAGGCAACAAAAGAAATGAAGTCATAGACCATTTCGCAATCATGAAAGATGAAATCCGGAGCTATGGATTTAAACGTAACCGAAAAGTTCTTCTTTTTAACAATTACTTGGGCTCCCAGTTCTACACAGCATAAAATGTATACTACCAGGGACAGTATCTGACAGTAAAGGCAGCCGGCCTGGTTCTGACGGTATGACCTATCTAGTGCCGATTGGTTTACAGTACTAGGGACATAGCAACGTATACCCAATACACCACAAATCTTGGAAAGTGTCACTTGCTCTTCACTGTTTACCCCCGAAAGTCTACTTTGCACACCCCCTATTCGTATAATCGTTTTCCGAGGGCTTTCTGATGTGGTGAGAAACATGCAGATGGACGGAGCGGCTGTATATACAAAACTGGGTGAGGTATTGGTGCATGATAAGGCAGATATAAATCATGGCCTTTTTGATCACGTGATTAGTGTAGAAGAACAGATACGTCATCATGTTCTGGAGATTATAGCGCAGCAGGAAGTGGCCAGAGGATCTGGCCCACCCCCAGTACTCGAGGAAACGCCAGACCTCAACTGGGTTCATTGGTATTTGGGCTCTTCGTTGATTGTTGATGCTGGGATAGGAGCGTGAATGAGAATATTCTTTGTGCTGTTATATCGGTTCTTGACTCCGCTCAACTGAACTGTACACCTCATGACGAGTCTGTTTAACATTATCTCTCGAGGTGTATAACACTTGTATACATCCGGAAATTGTTGCTTCCGCCAAAGCCAAAATAAAACAGTTTAGATAGAACAAAACAGCAGCTGTGGAACACATGTTTCGGCTGGCCGTTATGAAAGCGGCTGTTTACAAACTATCCGCTACTTGATGCTGTTGATAATGATATCTTATGTTATAGAATATTTTAATTGACGAACCTCTGTCTTGTTGGGTATGTTTAATTTAATTCTACAGGACATCGCTGTCAACACCAGCATTTTACCGCTGTTGTTGATTTTTTGGCAAGATTACGCTCAATAGTTTGCCATTGCTTTATGAGCGACCGGCTCACATACCCCCGTAAGTAACCAACTCAGCGAGATTCGCTAACGAATCTCGCGCAGCTGCGTTACCCTACGTGGATATATGGGATTACGGAGAAAGTCAATAACCCCTTCGCATAAAAGACCGGCATTGTACATTTTCATCATCATCATCATCATGCATTGTGCATTTTAACATATGATAATTGAACATTGTCTAAGAATGGAGAGAGGGGAGAGAGGGAAAGGAGAGTGTGACAGCAAGATTATGGGAAAAGTGACCATCTCTATGCATATATATTTAACCCACCATCTAATTTTTCCACATTTTTTCATTCTCTATGTATAATGAATTTAATATAATCTTGACCAGTCTTGAATATGTGGGGTTTTGATTATTAATAACTCACACCTCTATATCAAGTTTAGTGGATTAATACACCGACATATCCAGAGCAGCCATCATTACGAGCAGTCACAAGTGTTCAGTTACCCTAATTATATATATATATATATATATATATATATATATATATATATATATATATATATATATATATATATATATATATATATATATATATATATATATATATATATATATATATTTAAGCTAGCAATATCCTACTTCACGCCTAGGTTGCTCAATTCTTAAACACAGACGTTTGACCTAAACATAGTAATTTGACAGGTGACACATAAACATACTGAACTCGCATGTTGAATTTGTAAAACAGGATACTGTGTTAAACATGTGTAAGAGTGATTGGAGGCAGAAATACGAAAACTAGTTTACAACCACATGCTGCAAGAAACAGTAGACAATGAGCACGTGACTGGTTTAAAATTAACGTAAATTGTCTTATCATAGATGTTCTTCCTCATGTATCACGTGGACTGTTCATACTATTAAAGAAATAGCCCAATTAGCTTAAGTACTTTGGTTAAGACTGCACATAATATTTCATTTTTTTTCTATTCTGAGTGTGAGTAAGACTGACGAGTCATCCTCTGACGAGTTATAGAGAACTTTCAAGCTGATACACTGTAGATGTCGAGAGCGGTATAGAAAACTATCAAGCTGATACAATGGAGATCTCAAGAGGGATATAGAAAAACTTTCAAGCTGATACACTGGAGATCTCAAGATAGATCTGCGTGATTAACCTCAGACAAGGATGGCACATAGTCCCTCGAAGACGATCTCTCTCAGATCATCCGGGAAGTCTGACTCATCCATTGATGTAGCTTTAAACACAAGACAAAACTAGTTCAAATAATTGTTGAAATCCATATTTTTCTGTCAACCTTGGGTAGTGTCTGTAAATACTTGAATTTTAAATCCTGATATAATTCACCAGCCGTCAGTCAAGGTTTGCGACTGATCATTCCTGGTGTGTTCACATATAGAAGATAATAATTACAACCATGGGTGATATTTGAAAATTCTAGAAATTGTGTCATTGCCCACAGGACTCTTTAAGAAAAAATGCAAACACAACCATGCATTTAAGAAAATGCAAGAAAACACAGTCATGAGCGTGGGTCACTTAAGATGAATAAATAAAATCAGAACAAGGTAGGATACTTACAGGTGAAGGGGAGGGAACCTTTTCCCCGACCTGAGTATTGACTCAGTACTTGGGTTATCTCATCTTGGTTCTAGTGGAACAGTCAGTTTGTTCTGACTTAACAAGTGATGGATGGCAATGGATTTGCCTACCTCTTACATAATGAATCATGTCTTTCCTTTCCGAAGAGATATTGGTTCACCGCTATTTATTTATATCAATCACATATCTACATTACGTTCCTTAGAAAGCCATATTGAGAAGATATATTGAAGGGAGATATCCACAACATAGGGTTATAAAATACACTCAACGGTATCCACCATCATCTTCCAAAACTAAACAGCATTCATGTAACCAAGATAATTTAGAGATTTATTAGTGTTCGCACAGTAATGTCAATTGCCTACCACGGCAATTTTAAACTGACTAACATGTCTTTCTGTTTGCACAAAACTGGCTTGTGTAGATTAATCATTATTGCTTCTGCAAACTTTAACAAGCTAGTATTTTGTGTGTTAAACAACACGCGAAAGGCCTTGTCTCTATCTATCACATGGCCGCTAGTATTTTGTGTGTTAAACAACACGCGAAAGGCCTTGTCTCTAATTATCACATATGTCTAGCAATTGATGAAGCTGGGATTTTCAGCTTGAAGGATTTATCTAGTTATTTTACTTTACGTTGTGTGAATTCTGCAGTATGCACCTGACGAGATGCAGCGAAATATGCCAGGCAATAAATCGTGCAATCTGTTGTTTGTGTCTTCGTTATTCAAATTCACTACGGGAAAACATTGTTTTGAATTTATTACTGTGGTAGTATACGTATTCTTTGTCCACATTGTCAAAGAACATTTCGAGCCAAAATAGGCCTTATCAGCCATCTTAGAACTCACGGCTCCATACTTTCAACCCCACTGGATGAAATGAATGGTCATCATCATTCTTGATGGACAAACAACAACATATGCAGTATTCGCATATGTGTATGAGTCTGTGCTGTTGTTCCATATATTACATTGTAAATGGCGAGCTAGCATAGTCCTTCCTAAATATAACAATAACTTTCGGTAACTAGAGTTTACGAATGGCAAAGAATCCACTTGAACTCCAGCGATTGGTGTGCTGCAGGTTGATTCAGAACATGAGTTGTACACGCCAGTATTAGGCGGTCGTTTTCTTCGCGAAATTCAAATCTAGACATTGGATCATTCTATCACACACACACACACACACACACACACACACTCAATCACACACACACACACACACACACACACGCACGCACGCACACATACACACGCACACACACACATACACACACAGAAAGAGAGATTAGCGAGAAGCGGGAGAGGGAGGCAGAGAGAGAGGGGAGAGAAAGTAGAAATAAAGTGAGAGATAAAGAGGGAGAGAGGAAGAGAGAACATATAAAATGGAACTTGCAGGTTTATTCTGTGAGGACACGGGACTGGTAGATGGAGCTGCATCTAGGGTAGACCTGTCCTTAAGCTGTTGGGGGTCGGAGATTAGAGGGCCGACCAGGCCTGGCCAATAATTATCGAGTGAGTTAGATGCAATGAGGGAACCGACTTCTGAATTGAATTATACGAAATATCTCCTTTAATATACGGAGAAAGAGAGAGAGAGAGAGAGAGAGAGAGAGAGAGAGAGAGAGAGAGAGAGAGAGAGAGAGAGAGAGAGAGAGAGTAGAGAGTGGGGGTGAGCGAGAGAAACGAGACATGATTAGAGAGAAAGAGAGAAAGAGAAAAAGTCAGGGAGAGAGATAAACACACAGTGAGTTAAGCAACAGACCGATAGACAGACATATACCACGGATGACTGAACAGGGTGTATTGGTATTACTGGCAATTATCATATCATTTTTTGATTAAATATCTATGGTATGCGTCAAAAGATATCTTCCTGTCATTGCATATATAATGTCTTTTGGATTTGTATTCATTGGCACCTTGTGTTGCTAATGTGTGAGTTTGCATTTCCTATGCTGTAATTTCTCACTGTTTCGTCTTCATGAGGGGGAAGGCCTGGACATTGTGCATGCCTGTATGTCCCACTGTTTTCTGATTTCCCTGATTTCTGTCTGTATATGTAATTTGTTCCGTCTGTCTCATCTTTGATATTAGCTGATTCAGTCACAAACAAACATTAGGTCTAGACCAAACATGGTACACAATAAAATAAGCAAATATTATAATGTAAATTTCCGTTTACTGAACATTGTAACTGCGGAAAATACCACGACACAAAACAAATTACCCGATGATCCTAGTATGGCGATGTAGCGTTCTTCTGTCCGAATGGGGGAATCCAATTTGGCGATATATTTTCCTTCTGCACTGAATCAGGTAAATAACTGTATAACCTGTCTAGATTTATTTATGTGTGCTTTTTTTGTCATGTTTGGGGGAGTCTCCGTGCCGAAGTGGTTGAACAGACTGCCTCGCGCTCCGAAGGTTGTGGGTTCGTTTCCCGGCTACGTCTTTCGGTTCACGAGTGCATTTTTCTCAGAGACTCCTGGGGGTCGTCGCCGGAGCTATAGAGTTCGTGTTTTGAGCGATGCTTTCGGCAGGTCATCCTTCCGAAAGAGACCGAGCCATATGAGATCAATCTCGGGGCAATGAAGTCAATCCTCTCGACTTTTAAGACTTTTATTTCTCATATTTGTGGAGGAGCGAGTACGCAGGCGAAATTGATCATGGCTGAATCACAAAAAGACGAGTCGCAGATTGTGAACTTTATTAGAACAAGATTACAAGAAACAAAATGGACGTTGCTGCCCAAGCCTTCGTCGGAACAAACAAACGCAAACCAACATACAACTACATGAAAAACAATACATGCAAATATTAAGATTACTTATCTGTATCCTTGTTTGGATGAATACGTCTTGAGCTACCGGCGCGTTTGATGACTATCAGTGGATGAAATGAACAGGATGTGTGGTTCAGGCGAGTCAATGGAGCAAAGGACAATAACGTTAGAAGATGAGGGATTGGCTTAGCTACCCAGTGGGAGAACAGCCGCTGGGGAATGGGGAGACGCCCATGTGAGTGAAAGGCAAAATTAGGGATTAGTGCTCTGTGACGAAGGTGTCACCCAATTATGCATCCCCCTCTCGAAACACAGCTGAGGCCGATTTGGGTGCAGACCACCCTGCGTTGGTTTTCATAACATGGCATTAGTGCCTGTCACTCAGAAAGCAATGACACACCACTGATCACAAGCTTGCAAAGAAATCACAAACATCAAAAAAAATAATGCTGGGGTTGACTGCGACATCCTGTAAAGGAGATGCAACTAACATTTTAGTGGACTATAAAACTACGGGGATGGGATGGGGTGGGATGGAGGAGAGTGGGGGGGGGGGCGTGGAAGGTAAATGATACTGTGCTGGACATTGAGACCGTGAGGGGAGAGTGAACCCAACTGGAAGATGAGACGGTTTTCCAATGCCTTACGCTCCCGTTCGTGAGATGCTCACGATTTGATTGCCGTGACCTGTATGTCGGCCACGCAACAGTGGTCAGAACTGTTAAAGTCTATGGATAGCGGGTTTTGATAGCGAACTTCTGTGGTAATGCCATGAGCTTGGTAGAGCTCGGGTTCAATGCTTGGGCTCATTGCTTGCCAAAGTGGAACGCTTGGGCAACTATTCCTCCCTTTTCTCGGGTGTACACAGTGTGATGGCACATGACATTATTAAATAACAGACACATGGCAGGAGACTGCTTCGATACAATTTATTATTTTATGATTACACCCAGAAGAGAACATTATTTCAATATAATGACATTACCGAAACCCACTTCCGTATCAATACGACTAGAAAAGGTATATGGTAATATGCCCGTATTTTCACGATAAAACGGCATCTACTGGGTGCTCTGATTAGTAAGACTACACATGGATTCTCTCCAGGTCCCATGCTTTATGGCTATCTTTTAAAATGTAAATGTATAAATTATGTTTTTTCTGCTTTTATTTGTGTGTGCTGATGAAGGTTTTCTACCCTGATTGTTAATTCCTTCACGTGTGATTGTGCTGTGATAATGCTGATCCTTCCTACTTTCTATGTTTGTTGTTGTTGTTGTTTTCTTTTTTTGTTTTTTTTTTCATGGGTCCCAAAGTCTGTACAATAACTATAGTCTTACGTTCCATACAATATTCACATGCTATGATTTCTGACCGACGGTGGAGCGATGACGCCAAGGAAAACAGACGGCCGAGGTTTAAACCATGGACCCCCGTCTGATGTGTCTCCACCATGTAGAGGTAGATGAGCTTGAGTGTTCCACCGACTGCAAGAGCTATGGCGGCGATAACGCAGAAACAGATAGGATCTCCCATGTCGTACAGGTCAAGGAACAGAAAACAGACGAAGAGAATCACAACCCAGCTGTCTTGTGTGTAGACAGGGGGTAGCCACAGGCCCGAGAAATTAAATCCGGAAAAATGATTGTGGAAGTCGGATGTACTGAGTCATAGGTTTGGCGAAACAGAGTAACACAATTCACCAAATAATATGAAATCAAGGATCACAGAGCTGGAAAATCAATGATTAAGACTGCGACTCATGCATTTGAATGGCATGATATTAACTATACAGAAATGAACAAATACATCCATACGACAAGATCTGAATATTGGAGAAGGTTTGCTACTTAAGATCATAAAACAAAGAAAATTGAAATACTTTGGTCACTTTAAACGCCATGACAGTTTGGAAAGAAAAATAATGGAGGGGTAAATGCCCTGGAAGAGAGGAAAATAACGGCCAAAGAGAAGATGGCTGCAGGATGTGGCAGATGATCTCCAGATGGGTGTATCGGACGCGGGACATCTTGCTCATGACCGAGAAGTTTTCAGGGAGGTGGTTATGGAAGCTAGGTTCTGCAAAGGACATGCTACTAAATGAATGAATGAATATGCCTGGGAAGAATGAATGAATGAATGAATGAATGAATGAATGAATGAATGAATGATATTAAGTAATTTTTGAGCGCGTTTCTTAATTTATTTATTTTTTTTTTTTTTTACGCCGGCATAGCATAGACTTGCGTAGCGTGACACTGCAACTTCTGTACTTGAATAACATTTGAATATAATTATATTAAGTATATTTAATCTCATGTTGTTAACTTTTTTTTTTTTTGGTTGTTGTTAATATGTACAAATGCAAACTAATGACTAACTGTCATAGCAGGGCAGATCACTCCCTAAGCCTTGGTCGGCAACTGGTCTAGGATATAAGCTCCGACAGTCGGATAGTTGGAGCACTGTTTTGCTACTACGGGTCGGCAACTGGTCTAGGATATAAGCTCCGACAGTCGGATAGTTGGAGCACTGTTTTGCTACTACGGGTCGGCAACTGGTCTAGGATATAAGCTCCGACAGTCGGATAGTTGGAGCACTGTTCTGCTACTACGGGTCGGCAACTGGTCTAGGATATAAGCTCCGACAGTCGGATAGTTGGAGCACTGTTTTGCTACTACGGGTCGGCAACTGGTCTAGGATATAAGCTCCGACAGTCGGATAGTTGGAGCACTGTTTTGCTACTCCGGCAGCTTCTGCAGCTTGTCTTGTTCCAGATCTTTTTTTTTTTCCCGCGTTTCCATCCTGTTTCAGGATATTGCGGTCAACACCAGCATCTTTCAGCTGTATGTTGATTCCTAGGCTAGATTACGCTCATCAGCACGCCACGACTTTCTGAGCGACCGGCTCCATACTCTCATAAGTCACTTTTGCGATTCGAACCACTGCTAATTCTCGTCGCGTCACGTGACGAGAGTATTCGGAGTTAGCGGAGAAAGCTGCTAACCCCTCGGCCACGGAGCCGGTTTGTTCCAGATCTATTTGTGTTATATTTCCCCTGGAGAAACTAGGCGGACCGAGAGAGGTAGATTGCTGCTTGGGCACCACATTTTCTGAATTCAGCGCAAGCTTTCTACAAAGGAGTGGTATAACTCCATTTACAAACTATCGTCTATCAGTTACTTAAATAAACACACATAGTATTGTTTGGCGCTCACAGAAGGAGAAGAAGGAAATAGAGACTAGAGGATGCACTAGACAACATAAAATTTGAAAGCTGTAGTTACCGACCGGGATTCAAACCTGTCACCTCCAAATGGCAACAGCACCTCGCTGCAGGAACAAGTGTACTTCGAGGTCTCATAATTTATTAATACTCGACACGGCATTACGGTCCGATGTGTTTGTGTGTTTGTTATTTGACCTATGCTGATTTAATATAAATTATGAGACCAATGTGCTATCACTATGGTTTGATACGAATTCTGTCGATATTCCATAGTTGTAGGTCCATGTGTATGATAGACATGACTAACGAAGACACTTTTTTGGAGTGTCTAGTTGGTCATGCGTAGAAGTACAATTGTTCCTGCAGCGAGGCGCTATTACCATTTGGAGGTGACAGGTTCGAATCCCGGTCGGTAATTATAGTTTTCAAATTTTACGTTGTCTAGTGCATCCTCTAGTTTCTATTTCCTTCTTCTCCTTCTGTGAGCGCCAAACAATGTAACTGTCTAAGTGACCCCAATGGGTTCTCTAATTTATTTCCTGTGTTATATCGTCTATCAAGACGGCAAGGTACCATAACAATATGTTCACATCCTTCTCACCTGCATCCTGTTTGAAGTGCTTGTTAGCATTGCTATTTGATACGTACGCCGGCATGTCTAGTTAGCATCTCTGGTTTCGCATGTCCAACATTAACACATATATTTTGTGATGAACTGCCAGACACTGGGGCGCAGTTTATCCCTCACAGCACACTATCAGCTGCACGAGGACATTATCTGCTTGACTGCCACAGCACATATATCTTATTCGTAATCTCAAACGCTGTCGTGTAGAATTACTCTTCTGTCTTTGTTGGTGGTCTTTCTAGCAAAATGGTCAAGTCGTATGCCCTGAGCTCTGAAGGTCGTGGGTGCGAGTACGGTCTGTGTTGTTCAGACCAAGAGAGCAATTTGTGCTGATACTCTGTAGCAGTGGTCCTCGACCTTTCTTGGCCCGTTCCCCCCTTCACCATATTTTCAGAACGTCATTCCCCGCACCCCTTTCGTATTTCCCACCTAAACATTCCCCCCTCCCGCCCCTACACAGTATACTTAATAATGGAAGCACATACTAAAACAAGTCTAGACCTCCACATAACATGTGATTTGTGGGTCTACTTACTTTATAAAATGAATTTTAGAAGGGTGAGAAGTACAGAACCGTAAAGTATGAAGGGAAAAACAAGATAAAATAATCGGTTCTTGTATTAACGCGATCTTGAAATAATTTTCATGCCTCCCCCCCTCTCCCCCCCCCCCCCCGGAAACCCCAATATTCCCCACTGGGGGGGGGGGGGATTCCCCACCGGTTGAGAACCACTGCTCTGGAGCAAAGGGATTACGGACGCAGTTTGAAATCCCGAACACCGATAGAAACATAATAACTGAGGGCGATGTGGAAGCAGACCGTCTTACGTTGTGCTCATATAAAGGTGTTAGTTCCGGTCGTTCAGAAAGCAATGGCAAACTACTGAACGTAAACTTGCCAAGAAATAACAAAACAGTCGAAAATGCTGGGGTTGACCGCGATGTCATGTAAAGGATATGCAACTAACTTAGCTCATGTGATGAATGGGTAATCGCTGGAGCTAAAGAGTTTGAACTTTGTGCCACGATACCTATTTCATACACACTATTGAGATTCTCTTTGTGAGATTTATCAGTGGAGACTTGAGCAATTAATGGGGCATGCGTGCCAAATGAAAGTGATCATCTACAAAGGTAACCAGAGCAATCAGCATGGAGTGTAATAAGGCAATATTGGATAGTCTCTTTGATCTCCCTCTTCTCCATGCTGTATATTAGACACGGGCAAGTTGTCGCATGTTATTGATTCCTTTCACTTCAAAACGCGAGTCTCTTCCTAGTATGGGAAAAGTAAGTCATTCGTCGATCATTTGATCGATCGTCTACACAACATTTAAAACTGTCAATTACAGCCCCAAGCAATTATTTTTTATAAGTTTCAATAGATGAGTTTCAGTTCAGTGCACGAATTCATTAGCACTAATTTTCATCCAAATTGGCTTACCGGGATCATGCTAGTTATGCACATTCTATTATTCACCACCAGCAGTGGCCTGTTTGTGCAGAACTATGTCCCAGTAACAGATTTTCTCCATAATTTCTTAGACTGCTTTTGTTCTCAAGGTATTTGTAAAGAAGACTGTCTGCTATTGCTTTCCTTCTTGGCTGTGACTATACTTGACCGCAGGCATTGTCTTTTTACAAAGATGTCCTCTGTCTATCGTCGCCAACTTGAAACCATTCTCTCTCTATAAAGATATCCTCTGTCTATCGTCGCCAACTTGAAACCATTGTCTCTCTATAAAGATATCCCCTGTCTATCGTCGCCAACTTGAAACCATTCTCTCTCTATAAAGATATCCCCTGTCTATCGTCGCCAACTTGAAACCATTGTCTCTCTATAAAGATATCCCCTGTCTTCTCTCGCCAGCTTGAAACCATTGTCTCCTATAAAGATATCTTCTGTTCTACCGTCGCCAAGCTTGAAAACCATTGTCTCTCTATAAAGATATCTCCTGTTCTACCGTCGCCAGCTTGAAAAAATTGTCTCTCTATAAAGATATCCCCCTTGTCATACCGTCGCCAGCTTGAAACCATTGTCTCTCTATAAAGATATCTTCTGTCTACCGTCGCCAGCTTGAAACCATTGTCTCTCTATAAAGATATCTCCTGTCTACCGTCGCCAGCTTGAAACCATTGTCTCTCTATAAAGATATCTTCTGTCTACCGTCGCCAGCTTGAAACCATTGTCTCTCTATAAAGATATCTCTCTGTCTACCGTCGCCAGCTTGAAACCATTGTCTCTCTATAAAGATATCCCCTGTCTATCGTCGCCAACTTGAAACAATTGTCTCTCTATAAAGATATCCCCTGTCTATCGTCGCCAACTTGAAACAATTGTCTCTCTATAAAGATATCCTCTGTCTTTCGTCGCCAACTTGAAACTATTGTCTCTCTTTAAAGAGTTCCTCTTCTATCGTCGCCAGCTTGAAACCATTCTCTCTCTATAAAGATATCCCCTGTATATCGTCGCCAACTTGAAACCATTGTTTCTCTATAAAGATATCCTCTGTCCATCGTCGCCAACTTGAAACTATTGTCTCTCTATAAAGAGTTCCTCTTCTATCGTCGCCAGCTTGAAACCATTCTCTCTCTATAAAGATATCCCCTGTCTATCGTCGCCAACTTGAAACCATTGTCTCTCTATAAAGATATCCCCTATCTATCGTCACCAACTTGAAACCATTGTCTCCCAATAAAAGTATCCTATGTCTACCGTCGCCAGCTTAAAACCATTGTCTCTCTATAAAGATATCCCCTGTCCATCGTCGCCAGCTTGAAACCATTCTCTCTATAAAGAGACCCTCTGTCTACCGTCGTCAACATAAAACCATAGTCTCACTATAAAGATATCATCAGTCTATCGTCGCCAACTTAAAACCATTGTAAATCTAAAAAGAGATCCTCTGTCTACTCTTCGCCAACTTGAAACCATTCCCTTATAACACCTTCTGATATGTCTCCACATCGGAAAGATAGAGCGCCATTACGAGTTCTTATGAGCATAAGAACTATGCCGACGGTTGCGCAGCTACTGGCAGGATCTCGCAACTCGGATAATCAAGGGATAGGAACCAAACTAAGAGAAACACAAAACTGCTTTGTCTACCCCGGTAATTTTAAACTAAATAACATGTCTTTCTGTTTGCACAAGGCTGGCTTATGCAAGTTAATCATTATGGCTTCTGCAAACTTTAACAAGCGACTATGTTGTGTGTTGAACATCAACGGAAGGCACTGTCTCTCCCAATCACATGACCACTCTCCAGCAGAAGCGTCGCGATCGATGAAGCGGGGATGTTCCGGTATGTCGGCCTACCTAGGCTCACATCGCCTGTGTGTAGTATCTTGTTAATCCAGTTAGGAATGTGTTCAGCAACCCTGCTGTGTAACTGTCGCTCTGTTCTGCTGATGTAGGTAGACTCGCACGTACATGTAAATTGGTAAATACAGTTAGATTTGGCGTACAAAGCGATAGGTTCTTTAACTGCTGGGGTGGGAATAGGTGTGGTTCTGTACCTAATAACTTGAGTTGCAGCACAGAATGTTAGGCGGACTGCTGTGATGAGCCGGTCCTGTAGACAGTGCATTACATCATCCCCTCGAAAAGTTAGATGGATAAATACCTTGAGTTTAGGAAATTAGGGACTGTGGTTTCGTCTGATTTTGGTTTGGGCTGTTGACAATGGCGCCTTATACATCACTTGGAGTACCCGTTCAGAATGAGGGTTGTCAAGAAGTAGGGAACGTAATCCCCCATGACATGCTTGTCAAAGTCGGATGTACTGAGATCTTAGCGTGACAAAACAGTGCTACCTGAATCACGACATCTACAAATGTCGCATTGATTATCCAGTTATTCAATTTAGTAAGGTCGAGGACCTATTACAAACATTCTTTATGACTTTCATCTCTCTTGTGAAATCTTGTAGTCCCAAGCAATATGTGTTGTGTCAAGCTCATCTACATGTTATGCTTTGTCGAACGATGTCACTGCACGATGGACGTTCCTAGAAGAGTTAAGTCATCCCATGAAACAGCCATTCCAAAGTAGGACAGCTCGCTGTTTCCATGAGCAGTGGATTATATCTCCTGTCTTAACCTCGCGGCGTAGACGTGCTTGACCAGGCTTCACTTCCAGTTCTTGTAACCTGGGCCAGCTTTTAATTCTCATCAGCATCCGCCGTTCGAGTCCGTACTGCATTTGGTTACATCAGCCCTGTTACATGCTTCCTGCCGTGTGTACAGCTGGTTCTCTAGTTAATTACATGTTACCCCTACATGTCCTGGTGAGTACATCTAGGAAAGTGATGTTAAGGGCGACTTCCGAGTGCTTTCTGTCTATTCGGAGCGGCAGACAGCCATTTACGATTTTCTGTTCGTGGAGTCAGATATGATTATCGCGTTTGTTACTTTCTGTTCTTCCCCATGAATCCCGACCAACGCGTATTATGTTTTTTTAACTCCATATTTGGCCAGCTCGTAAAGAAGAAATCTGGCATCCTCGTGTCAATTTTCACTTTGTATTTATCCTATTTGAAATTAATGCCTTATTTTTCAATGCAGCCATTTCCATTTTTAGGCATCAGCTGACAAATCTTCTGGTTTCTGGTGAGTTTTAACGCAGGCAAATGACACATGTAATTGTCTCAGTCTCTGTCTATGACATCTAGACGACCTGTTCACTGACTAGAGATGGATCTGAAATATATCATCCTCAAGTTCCTTACTTTGCACAAGCAATTTGATAACAGCTGGGTTCATACCCAATGCGATTTTAGCAGTCTGGTTTATATTTAACCTACTGATGAGGCCAAGCGGTTTATAAGAAAGGCATTTTAAAGGCAATAGTGTCCACTTTAATTCACCCGGATTGTTATCCCATATATCTCTGTCTCTCCTCAGGGAGCAGCTAGCCGTCTGCGGAAACCGTGGCACAGAGCACGAACTTCTTGGCTCTGGCGACGACCCCCTTGAGGTCTCTAAGGCAAACCGAGAATCGAGTAACCGATAATGAACCCACAACCTATTGTGCCTAGAGGCAGACGTCATGATTATTTAGCCACAGAGACCCAAATATTTCCTTCAGGGTTAGAACGGGGGTTTCTTTTCTCTTGGGAACCGATTGAACCATGTTTAACTGCCGTTTTCATGGAACGTTTCACCACTAAAGTCTTTAAAATTCTCGTTTGAATATTTGCTATTACCACCAGGATCTGCTGACCGGATGGTTTCACCCTGGATCACGGTCCAGACTTCCTAGTTCACCCCGATATCACTCCTTCTCGTCTCGGTCTTATCCTTATGAGTGACCGATTGCCGAGACGGCTCGGTATGGGACCGATGTTCTCTGGCCGATTCCACAGGTGATTTGTTACACATTCTTTAGGGTTTCCCACTTCCATGGTAACCGTCCAGCTGTCTACATCAACCATCACCTTTTAAGATTTATGATAGCGCTATCACTTGGCCACTTAAATGGGCGTTGGTTCATTCCACAAGGACAATTACCAAAAGCAGCCCACTTGGCACACTCATTAGACCGGTCCTTGCACCGGTCCAAAGAACCGGACTGCTTATCCATTCACGTTTTGAGAATAAGTTGATGTCGTTTCGTCCCCACGTCCTCTAATCATTTACTTTACTGTATACAACAGGGGTGGAGCACCAGTTTTCCTTAGGGAAAATTTGCAGGGAAATCGGTACCATATGGTCCTATTAGTTTTCCACTCCAATACCCGACTGTGAGGATTGATTTGCAGATTAGAATCGTTTTCAACCACCACCAGTTTCTTTTGGCTTCCTTCTACTCATTGTTCACTATTTTACGTGTCACAGTCTTGTAAGAATCAGTTATAGATCGAAGCTGGGGAATAAGAAAATCCGTACTATCATAAGGATTTTGCATGGTACCAACAGGAGTGAAGTGAAAAAGTGGCAATCTTTAGTCTCCATACAGGGCACTCTTTTTCTTCGTCTTTTGGTTCCAGACTCCTAGTGAATGTACACCCACAACCACGCATGTCAAACTCTTTGTGGGTCCGTTTATTTTTGACTAATTGTTGTCTGGTGTCTCTAGAAATGTTGGTTGATGTCTTTTTAGATGTTGACTGATGTCTTTATAGATGTTAAATGATGTCTTTACGGCCTAAGTTAGCCAGTCTCAGACGAGGAGGAGGAGGTTGAGGTGGAGGAGGAGGAGGAGGAGAAGGAGGAGGAGGAGAAGAAGGAGGAGGAGAAGGAGGAGGAGGAGATACTAGTGAATTCTTTGTACTAAAATGTTAATTTCTCGTCCTTGAATTAGGGATACAAATTTCAAGTACAACAGACGTCAGAGTGGGTTCGCCTGATGGCGAGGGACACTGGTAATAATTCATACGCAATAGGTAGTAGCATGTGTAAGGACGACTCTTGAGTTCAAAGCGAGCGAACGCAAAATAATAATAATAATAATAATAATAATAATAATAATAATAATAATAATAATAATAATAATGATAGATGTCCGATACAACTCTAGAAGTGACAGCTTCTCGTCACAACCAGCCAATAACACATTCAATAAAGTGAATATTCGGTGTTTGTGTATGTATGTTGTATGTTTACGATCTAGTAATGCTAAGCAGCTTGGTTTCTAATGGTTTTGTGTGTTAACATATTGCCACTCGGAGATCACGGAGTTTGCCAGCACAGCTGTGAAACTGGTGAGTGTTTGCACGACACATGCACTTTTTAAAAGTAGGACTCTCGCTTCGTTGTGAGTAGCGCTGGTTTAGATTGCTAACTCGGATGATATGACCCACATAGGGTCGATCGATCCTCGTATGAAGGTCACTGACTCGTGCGTAGCTCGTACCTTGGCAGAATCTGCAAATTACGTACCAGTAGCCAGTAGTGTAGCGGGTCGTTAACGTAGCTGATAGAGAGCTGTGTAGATAAAACACGTAGCTAATAGAGAGCAGTACTGATAATGTCATGAATAACACTACTGGGACTGTTTCAAAGATGTGGAAATGTAAACAATACAAAATAACACGAAATACATCAGCTTTACAGAACATAATTACGGAAAACATGGGGCGTTGCGGCGACTAGCATTCATCTGCGAAAGATTACTAGCCTGGATGTATTCACTGTAGCTGTCCTCGCCGTGTGTATATATTGTGTCTTGTGTATTTGTTTCCTGATGAGGATTAGTCGCCACAACGTCCTATGTTTTCCTCATTTGTGTTCTGTAAAGCTTAATCATGGTGCAGACGTACACGATGACGTCATAAAGAGTTTAAAGATGCCGCCCCACTTTTGTCAAACACTAAAAAGAAGCAGCTTTCTGTTACCCGTTGTTTTTAATCAGTGAAGGGGTGAAACCTGTAGCAATTCATAGTCTAATGAAGGTCCAGTATGGTGATGCATGCCTGTCTGTCTAGCAAGCGTATCAGTGGAGTCGGAAGTTTCAAAACTTGTCGGTCCGATGAAGAGGTACAGCATGTGGTGCACGAGTGTTTCTTGTGCACTATGCATACATCCAATGGGGCTCCGACCATGTCTGCCTTATCATGCACCAATCCACCACTCAATTGTGCAGTCCCAGCCAATCTAATTATGTTATACAAACTCTGATAAACGCACATTCTTTGTTTTTAATAGTTAGTTACATATCCTTTACAGGTCGTAGCAGTCAACCCCAGTCTATTTTGGCTCTTTTTTGATTCCTGGTGGAGTCTACCTTCAGTAGTTTGACAATGCTTTCTAAAAGACCGCACTCGTACCATTAAGGAAACCAACGTAAGACGGCCTGCTTCCAAATTGCCCACAGCTGCGTTTCGAACGCGGTATGCGGGATTACGAATTGCGTTCGTAACCATCTTCACCACAGCGCCGACCTTACAGGGCTTGGAACTGAAGGGATAGAACCCAGCCACCTCATTGAAAGATCGGTATTCTAGTCTCTCGGCCACCCTCTAGTCAAATAACTAAAAGTAAGTAATAAATCTAAATTACCCTGATGTTTCTGTAAGATTTATCAAGCCAAGTATTGAGAATAACCTGGTTGTGATTGATATCACCTGCTGACAGATGCGCCGGCAATCTGCTGCAAAGCTGATTATATCTACTTTCCTCATGCGCGCTCCAGTCAATTTGATGGAAAACTGCTCTGCGTAATGTCGTGTGCACGGTCGGACGCCGGAGTGACTTCTGGGCTCTTCGCTTATCAAAGTGAGAGACAAATTGGCCACCTATTTCTTCTTGCTTTAAAGCCTAAATTTATATTTTTTTCCGCGTTTCCATCCTGTTTCGGGATATTGCGGTCAACACCAGCAACTTTCAGCTGTATGTTGATTCCTAGGCTAGATTACGCTCATCAGCACGCCACGACTTTCTGAGCGACCGGCTACATACTCTCAAAAGTCACTGGCGTGACTCGAACCACTTCTAATTCTCGTCCGCTCACTTTGACCACGAGAGTATTCGGGATTGACGGAGAAAGCTGCTAACCTCTCGGCCAGGCAGCCGGCCTAAAAAAATTTGATGGCGCTAATATACGATACGCCGGTCTCCCTGGTCGAAGAGTTAGCAGCTTTCTCCGTAACCCCGAATACTTTCGTGGTTGACGTGAGCGCACGAGAATTGGAATCGGTTAGAGTCGCGCCAGTGACTTATGAGAGTATAGAGCCTGTCGCTCAGAAAGTCGTGGCGTGCTGATGAGCGTAATCTAGCCTAGGAATCAACATACAGCTGAAAGAGGCTGATGTTGACCGCAATATCCTGAAACAGGATGGAAACGCGGGGAGGGGGGGGGGGAGATTTACGACACACGAATCACGATACATGAAGCCCATAAGCTGGGGCTCTCTTCCTGCTGTTTATACTTCACCTCGATCCCGCAAGGTATAGGGTGTATTTTTAATTACTGTGGGTGTTTGAAAATATTGTCGTTCCAATGTTTTGTATTTACCTTTTATGTTGCATGAGCTCCACAGAGGGTGAATACAAAACTTGGAACGGCAATATTTTAAAAACCCCATAGTCATTAAAACTACACCCTGTACAAGAGGAACAAGATGAGATGAGATGCCATTACATCACAGACCTATAGCAAGAAACTGCTTAGAGACATTTTTAAAATGTGTTTTTCCTTTCCTTTCCACTACGTGTTTATAATAACGTTATCGTTCGTGTCTTCAGTAATCTAGCTCCAGGTTTCATGACAAATTTACACATAGCGAAATCAGCATAGGACCATGCCACACGCTTAAACACGCATTTGGACATTTAGTACAGATTACAAAAAGAGTTACTTAGCATATTCCTTTACAGGGCGTCGCAGTTAACTCCAGCATTTTTTTGCTGTATGTGATCTCTTGGCAAGTGTAAGTTCAGCAGTTTGCCATTGTTTTCTGAACGACCGGCACTCATACCATTTTCATAAAAACAAAAGCAAAGCGGTCTGAAGCCAAATCTCCCGCAGCTGTGTTTCGAACGCGGTATGCGGGATTACGAATCGCGTCCCTAACCCCTTCGTCACGTGGCACAGTGCTGGACTTATGTTTCTATAGACCACTGCATATACGGTCAGTGATGACGTCAGTATAGGACTGGCCGCTATTTCTTCCCTAGCTATTTGTTTGTACCCATTTTAGTCTGGGTATGTCAATTTTACAACTCCGCCCCGATGCGGACTCGAACCCATGTCCACGGGACGACAGATAAGCGTCGAGCCACTTCGCCACCTTGGGCTCCTACATTTCTTTATAACCACTGCTATATTACGAGAATAAGTTAATAAGTAAGTCACAAATGGCTGTAGAAAAATAACTAAAGATGATAACAACTTGAAACCAGTTTATTTGTATACATACATTGTCCCTTTATTTCTCAACATAATTTCCACCAACATTGATGCACTTATCCCATCGTTTTATCAGTCCTCCCAAACCGGCTGCATAGAACTGCGTGCTTTGTTTTCATTAACCTACCATCCCACAGAACTGTGTGACTTACTTATTGACTCACCCTCGTAACGTGTTCTACCCAGCTACGCACCGCTTTACGGGAGAAACATTTGTCAGCATAAACAGGAAACACACCTTGGCGGAAGACATGTCGCGAATGACGCCGAAGTTGAATGTGAAGTGAAAACGTGGTTTAGAAAACAGGGCACGCAGTTCTATGCAGCCGCTTTGGGAGGACTGATAAAACGATGGGATAATTGCATCAATGTTAGTGGAAATTATGTTGAGAAATAAAGGGACAGTGTATCTATAAAAATACACTGGTTTCAAGTTATCATCTTTAGTTATTTTACTTATTAACTTACCATCGTATCTATCCAATTTCTTCTTCGTGGTATCATTGGTCTCGTCTGGTTAACTAGCAGACTATTTCAGCCGTTTTCTCGAGTATATTGAAGTAACATAGACTTGTTGTGTGGAGGTTTTGGATTATTTACAATATAAATGAATGGTATACTCGCACTTTTCTAAGTGGGGTATTGGACAGGGCATTTTACAATTCTCAGATAATGGTGGTAAATTTGGAGGACTCTTATGCACTTTGCAAATGCTAAAAATTGTTCAGCAGATGGAAATAGAAAATTACAGGCCGATTAGGCTGTTCGTGCATTGTCTAAAGAATCTAACACGTTTTAATCCTTAGCCGGTGCTGCGGAGTTTTTGCTATGTGTCAAGTCTAGATTATATATTATGACTTATAGATAGCCGGCGACTGTGGCAAAGGGGTACTACATAACCCGTTCGACATCAGCTGCAGGCGATTAGAAAGCAGACCGCCTTGCGTTGATTTTTTTAGAATGATACGAGCCAGGGTAGTTTTGAAAGCAATAGTAAACAAATTGACGTAAACATGCCTAGTAATTCACAAACAATGTTGGGGTGGAATGCATCGTCCTGTACAGGACTTGCAACTAACCTTTAACTTACAATTAGTCTGTAGGAGTGCTGATCGGTAGGTATGGGTATAACATCTTTATCAGTGCCAATTATTGACACAAGAGGCCAGTTAGTAAGCCCAGACGAAAATGAGCGAAAACATTTCACCCGCTAGCCGTTTCAGCATGGGACTTTGTATGCCGCTGGCAAAAGTGAGTACGTCAGGCGTGAGCTGAGCTTGTTAAAGATGGATGAGTATTATGCTGGATGCTGGAGATTGATTGGCCAACGGTTGTGTTGTTATGTCGTTAGGAAAATTATATGTATAAAAGTATGATCAGATATACAACCACCTGGAAACTTATTCCATCTCCGAAAGAATTATTATACACCTAATCAAACTGTATTTTTTTTTTTAAAGTCTTGAAAGTCGAGATTTATCAATTCTGGGCTTAGTGCCAACAACCTACATAGATAGAACAGGAGGATAATTAGCAAATGGAATAACTAAAGATATGCCAGTGTGGGTGGAAAACAGAATTGTTCTCCTGGAATTCCTGTACAGTCGACACACCATAAAACTACAAGTTCGGTCATCTCTCAACAGCTGTTTAATTGCAGCCATAAAGTTAGCAAAGAAAAATGTGTTTCGTGTATTGCTTTCGACGAATAGTAAACGATACTCTAGCAATTAAGCGATTCCAAAACATGTTGTGTAGACAGAAGAATTTCATTTTAAATTTGTGACTACCATAAGGATACCGAATGCTCCATATTCGAATATCAGTGAAATGTGTGTTTTAAGTATATCAGCCGAAGTATTATTCACTTAATGTGATACATAATTCTTCAGTATGCACGTGATGAGGTGTAGCGAAATATTCTACTCAATAAATCGTGCCACATATAGTTTATGACGTCAGTGTGTAAATTCACTAAGGAAATGCATTGTTTTTGAATGTATAAACGTAGTTTTCTTAAAGTGAAGCAGTGACTGTATTTGTCTGTCGTAGTGGCTGCCTTGATAGAACAGTGTCAGATTAGTGTCACGTGGACTGTGCGTCTTAGAGCTTGTAATTACTGGGTCTGTGTCTAGATAGTCATATATTAAATACCCCCACCCGCCGGGTATTGGCAACAGATTCCTCATGTTGAATTAACGTTAGATGCCAACAGAGAGTTGGAGACTGAAATATGATATTTGACGGACGATAGATCGTCATAACTAATGGACTATCAACCTGACTTGGCCATGTTTATGTCTCTTTGAGCTATGTCTGTATGTGTTATTTCTGCAGTCTAGTTGTCAAGAAAATAGATCATTACAGCCAGCTGCAGTACTTTGGTCAGTTGGCTAGTTGCTATCCTGATAGTGCTCTACTAGTTGCTTAGCTAGTCAAATTACTATCCTTATTGCACATGGAAGTATTAGTGCACAAGTGCTTGCATCTCGCAAGTGTCTCCCTCAGCATGCAGCGACTGACATCGCCGGTTCTGTGCTGGTTGAATGCCCTTCTCTGGCTTCCAGCATGGCGTTCTAGAATAGCTTGACCCAGTTTGGCTTGATGTGTTTGTAGTCCAGTCATATGTGCAGAACCACATCCATGCCGTGAGTCATTTACTCGGCTTGTCTCCTCGAGGACGTTCATGATATCAGCTTGGTTCATTGTTCGTACACTCCCCTACAGCATCCAAGCCTGTACGCCTATCTGCACGTTCGTTTTCTCTTACACAAGCACGCCCTGTCACAGACATGAAACAGATATTAGTCATTATTGACCTCCTCTGAGATTCACGTCACTGAATTCTGGCCAGTCCACCTGGATCTTCCTTAGCATACTCATGGAATCGCTGAGAAAATATGCATGAGTGAAATTCAGTGTCTCTAGCTATTACACTGCCTTTGTTTCTACCATGACCTCCAAGGTACTACTATTAACACTAGCGAATTATCGACCATAGACTAAGGGAGCTACATGACAACACTGTGGGGAGATTGTTATTTTGGGGTAGAAGATTTTAAGACTATGGAGATATTCATGTGCAACTGAAGTGATCCTTTGCACACCAACCAAATGAACTAATAATTGCAGTGCGTATTATTTATCTTATCATTGCAGACCTTAACCTCAGGTACAGATAATAATGTTGCCTTTATTGAAACATCAACACTCAAAGAGGCCTTCCGTGTTGCATGCCTTTATCAATTCGTATATATGCAGGAATCATATGGCCCATCCATTCTTTAATGTTCCTATGAGAATGGAGGTAGAGGCAGTCCCAGCGGCATTCCTTTGTCTGGAGGACAAACAGCACACACATGCCGTGATTATAACAGTCTCTCAGAGCATGTTGAAAAAGACGAAGACAGACATGTTTTGTGCAGTTGCTTGCTTCAATTCAAAACTTAGAAAAAGAGAGCAGCTGTTAGATCTTTTCCGCAGGTCAAAGTGTGGTCTCGTGAAAAACGAGTCGGCAGATATATTGGCTGCATCTGCACCTTTGGGTGGTGACTTGATGCACAATAAGGACGGCTTAGTGAGGACTCTTTGGGATCATGTGTTTAGGAATACAGGATCCTTCTGTAGGTATGTCAAGTTATAGTAAACCACAAAATTTTCTAGACCCGAGTCCACGAACGAATAGATGGCAAATGTTTCCTCCCGTAGCGAACGACTAGAAGTAGCATCGAACATTCGTTCCACAGCGCTCGTACCATTGTCAGCATAATTTCCTAACCATTGCGCCATCACACCACATGTGCACAACGTCAAAGATAGGTTCAACAGTATTGTGTACATGTACAATAGCACCTCAGATTTCACAACATATACCACAACACTGTACACAATATATCGCAGACAGGTAAATTAATAGCCAGACGTCGCCCTCTAGATGTGTAACTCTATGAAAGCCTGCAAGAATGACATAAGGCACTGATGTTTATGTTGGACACACAATTGCAGATATAGGCTGATTCCCAGCGAATGATAAGAAAAAAAGGTTTTATCTACTGTTTATGTCAACAAGGGCATTGGAGCTTGATCCAGATTCGTTATTCCTAAGGGAAGTTACGGTGTCTATCTGCAGCCCCGTGTCACCTGGTGTCAATCTGCAGCTCAATGTGTCACCTGGTGTCAATCTGCAGCCTAATGTGTCACGAGGTGTAAATCTGCAGCTGAATGTGTCACCTGGTATAAATCTGCAGCTCAGTGTGTCACCTGGTGTCAATATGCAGTTCAGTGTGTCACTTGATGTCAGACTGCAGCCCAGTGTGCCATCTGGTGTCAATCTACAGCCCAGTGTGCCACCTGGTGTCAGTTTGCAGCCCAGTGTATCGCCTGGTGTCAGTCTGCAGCTTAATGTGTCATCTGGTGTCAGTCTGCAGCCCAATGCGTCACCTGATGTCAATCTGCAGTCCAGTTCGCTGGACTGATTCCTGCCGTATAAGTTTGAAATAATCTGTGAATTTTAAACATAAGAATTGTAAACATTGCAAAGGTGGTCTGTCACGAGATGAAAAACCTAGTAATAAATAAAAAGCTCTCAACTGCAATGAGAAACAGAGTGTTAAGTGCTGTATAGAACATAAGCGGAATCTCAGCACATACCGTACTCTTAGAAACAAAGTTCAATATACCATAAGAAGAGAAAAGAAAAATTACTTTAAGAACTTAGTAATGGATAAAACAAATAGTAAGGATATATGGAAGGCAATTAACACCTTGACAAACTAGTATAACTTCCGAAATTCTTTACCATCAAATCCTATTTCATGCGACCAATTCAGTAATTTTTATCAAACTGACATAGATCAGATGAAGGCTTCAATACCAAATTCTCCTTGCAACTTATCTTTACTGCAGTTATTACTATTACTGAGTCGTGTAGCATTGATTTTTCATTTTCCACATGCCTTTATAATGCATATCTTTTATATTGTTGCTGTTTTCAGTTAGCCTTGAATGATGTGTGAATGGTATAATGTATGAAAGAGAGTGATAAAAGGGCAGAATGTTAGACGGGCCTGCGTGCCCAATTCTTAACCCTTTCAAAATAAAGTTTTGTTGTTGTTGCTGTTGTCATCGTTTTGCGAGAACAGATGCTCCCGGGTTATTCTTTCTGACATACCGCTAATGACAGTCACTGATGTATTCACTTACCTCAGTAACCTAAAAAGCACCAGTGATCTGTGTATCACTAACCTATGTATATAATCAGTGTCTCACCAAAGGTCACTTTCCATCAGCTCTCAAAATCGCTAAAGTGTATCCTCTTCTTAAATCTGGTTCAATTGGCAATGGTCTCCCGAACAATTATAGACCCATTTCTTTACTATCATCACTATCTAAACCACTAGAAAAACACATCCATAAGTTAACTTTACAGTATTTAGATTGCAACAAGCTTATAGTTGACAGTCAATCAGGATTTCGACCAAAATATTCTTGCCATACGGCCCTATGAAACATGATAGAAAATTGGCACCAGAATATAAATAACAACAATCTATGTGGAGCTGTGTTGATCGATTTCAGGAAAGCATTTGATATGATAGACCATGTCATTTTAATTAAAAAACTTGAGACAATGAAAATTGGCCCTAATGTTGTGACGCTAATAACATCTTTTCTGTCAAACAGAAAGCAAGTAGTATCATACAATAAATCTCTGTCCCAAACCACTACCTTCAATACTGGAGTACCGCAAGACTCTATGTTTGGCCCTCTATTATTTGCATATACATTAATGATCTATCTTCGCATCTTTCCTGCGATCTATTTGCATAAGACTGTACAGTGTATACAAACTCTGAAAGCAGGAATTTGCTGGAGTCGTCTTTGCAACAAGAATTAAATAATTTAGTTAGGTGGAGCTATGCGAACCGTATACAAATTAACATCACTAAAACATAATCTATGTTATTAGCAACCAGACAAAGACTTCAAACTCTAAATTCACACAGATCACTTCAACTTCACATAGATAACATGCCAGTAGAAAGTGTAATTGAGCACAAAACATTAGGCCTCATCATTGATAGAAACCTAACCTTTAATCCTCACGTTCAAGCGCTCACTAAACAAATAGCGAAAATAGTCTACCAACTCGCCAAAATTAAAAATATTCCTTGATTAGGACACAAGGAAAATATTCTATACTTCTCACATACAAGACACATTTTGACTACTGCTCTACAATCTGGGACGGTTGTTCCAATGCAAGCACCAAGCGACTTTACTCACTCCAAAAACGGGTCATGAGTTTAATTTATAGCAAACATTTAACTGACAATCCTAGCTTGCATAAACACCTTCAGTTACTACCACTCCACAAACGCCTGCTATACAATAAGGCCAAACTAATTCACACAATCCTACATCGGAATGCCGCAAATTACCTTTGGCCATTGTTTAAATATAATGCTTGACACAGTAAACGATTAAATATATTACACATTCCGAAGCCTAAGACAGACTTATACAAAACAAGTTTAACGTACTCTGCAGCTCAGCTATGGAACAATATTCCACAAGAAATAAAAGACTTCACCAATCCCTATACTTATAATCGCAAATTATTTGAACACCATCTCATTACGGATTACCTTCCCCCTTAATAATAGAAATAATAATAATAATAATAATAATAATAAAATCCTAGTATAACAGCCAGTCCCCTTTTGGTAGGCCAATATATTCCACATAGCTAATAACAAGTGCCACACCACTCATTACTATTACTGGGACGCAGAGGTGTTTCCAAGGCACCAGGGCCGGGTTATATACTGGCCAAGACCTATTGACGCGTCCTCGTCGAGCGTCCTGGGCAACAGGTCCCTTCGGGGTCCTGGCTAAAGTCAGTAGGATCGCCGATTCCTCCGAAGTCGGAGAGTGTCTGCCTGTACGGCGAGGAACCACCAGTCTGCACACCAATAAGCCAGACATGGGACAACGGATACTCACGCAAAACTCAGGTCCTGTATGACATCACACTGATGTTGGACAACAGGATGCCTTCATCCGACATACAGGACTTCGCGTTGGAGCTCAAGCCAACGAACACAAGCAAGCAAGCATTACTATTACTGAGTCGTGTAGTATTGATTTTCCATTTTCCACATGCCTTTATAATGCATATCTTTTATATTGTTGCTGTTTTTAGTTAGCCTTGAATGATGTGTGTGAATGATATAATGTATGAAAGAGAGTGATGGAAGGGCAGAATGTTAGACGGGCCTGCGTGCCCAATTCTTAACCCTTTGAAAATAAAGTTTGTTTGTTTGTTTGTTTTCGTTTATAATACTTCTGCATGCATGTGAAACATTAAAGTATAAGCAGACAAGTGGATAAACATCTAACGTTTGTGGAAATGTGGTTTCTGAGGAACATGCAAACATGCAAAGAATACCATAGAACAACAGAAGAACCAGTGGACAAGACCTAGAAGAAACAAACGAAAACTAATTAGAGAAACTTAGACATAGACTATTAAATTCTTTGGATGCGATATGAAACAAATAAACTGCAAAACTTAGTGACAACTGGCAACATTGTTACGAAAAGAGCAAGGGAAAGGCAGATGGATAAATACCTAGTTGATTAGGCTCCATCGAATTTTCAGAACAATAACACAGACCTTATCCAATAATCAGGTGATCGTGTGAAATAGGCGAATCATGACCGCCCACGCTTATCGGCATGGCGCATGATAATGATAAATTCTTTAACAAACTGTTTCAGCGTTCCTGTCTTTTTTATAATAGTCCTTAAATAAAAGCTAAATCATAATTCCATGCATTCTTCATTGTTCCTTTAAGATCCCAAACTTAATGTATCACTAAGTGCTCAGATCCCCCCTATCGCAGATAAAAAGCATTGCTTTATATGCTGAACGCTTGGCTTCTCTTACAGCTTGTGGCACGTTTAAAGTTGTACCTGGTATTTTAATTGATAACATATGAAGCTCGTGGCATATAAAGTTGATACGTGAATGAAGTTGATAGTCTACAAAGCTGGCATGTGGAGATCTATGTTTTGAAATTGAAGATTCCATCATGTTTTGAAGATATATAAAACGCGATGCAAGAGAACAGAACATATTTCCCAACTGGTTAAGGATTATGCCAGACTTCATCTCGCTCTAAAACTATGGAATTTCTGAGAGCTTACTTTGCACTAATTACTTATCAGTATAACACGAATATTTAAAAGAAAAATACTATCTGACTGATACACCGTGGCGTGCTTAAGGTTATTTGATGAATTGGCAGACATAATTTATCATTTGATGCAGTGCTTTAACCCACATATAGATGTTGTATGTTTGTTAAAATATCTAGATTAGAAATAAATCTATCATCGGCCAAATATGAGACTGGTGCAGTCTTCTCCTTCTTCTTCTTATAGTCCATGACGTGTTTCTGTCCACAACCTTCTGCCTTGTGTACTGCCAATCGTCTATGATACTGATGATCCTCCATGCCATACTGTCCAACTGTCCATCTTCTCTCTATGTCTGCGCCTACCTCCCCTCCCCTCCAGCTTTCCCATTGTGACGACATACTCCCTTCTCATGAAATGCACAAATTAAATGGGCCGACTCTTTCTGATGTGAGTAGTCAGTTCTCTTTGTGAGTTAAGATAATTTCATTGCCCTTCCTATCCGCCCGTTGTGTTCTCACAATTCTTCTAAATAACTGCATCTCCCCAGCTTCCACATAATTCCTCACTTGCCTCCTAATTGTCATTGAGTAGCTTGTGTACATGAGTACTGGTTCAATATAGCGGGTAAGAACTCTTTTCCTCATCTCAGCTGACATATATAAATGGCACAGAATATTCTTGATTTTGCAAAATGTTGCTTTTACTTGTGCTATCCACATTTAATTTCCGTAGTACATCTTTCATCTGCCGTTATTTAATTATTCAAATACTTAAATACATTCACTTATTTCAGGTTTGTTCTGTTTACTTCGATGTATCATTCATTCAGTAGCATGTCCTTTGCAGAACTTGGCTCCCATACCAATCTTCCGGAAAACTTCTCGATCACAAGCAAGATGTCCCGTGTCCCATAGACCCATCTGAAGATTATCCGCCACATACTGCAGCTATCTTCTCTTTGGCCTTACTCTTCCTCCCTTCCCTGTCATATTCATTCATTCATTTAGAAGCATGTCCTTTGCAGAACCTCGCTCCCATAACAACCGTCCGGAAAACCTCTCTATCTGAAGCAAGATGTCCCGCGTCCGATACACCAATCTGGAGATCATCCGCGACATCCTGCATCCATCTTCTCTTTGGCCTTCCTCTTCCTCTCTTCCCAGGCATATACCCCTCCATTATTGTTCTCTCCAAACTTTCATAACGTTTCGAGTGACCATAATATTTCAATTTTCTTTCTTTTATCTTCTTTAATAGCCAACCCTCTTCAATATTCAGCTCTTGAAGTATGGATGCATTTGTTTAAAACTTAAGTTATTCTTAGAACACGTCTATAAAATGTGTATGCGCCGTTCAGCTTGTTTAGTAAGTGTCCAGGTTTCGCAGGCGTATGTTGCAATGGGAAAGATGCATGCTCTTAGAAATCTAATTTTTGTAGTTCTGTATGTCCCACTCCATAATTTATTCAGTTGTTTACTCTGTGGCTAAGGGCTTGCGAACGCGATTTGTGAGCCCGTATACCCGGGTTCGAAACACCGCTGTGCTGGTTTTTTTCGAAAAAGGTATAGGGGCTGGTCGTTCAGAAAGCAATGGCAAACTACTGAACGTAACACTTGCCTAGTACATCAACAGCAGCTGAAAATGCTGGGGTTGACTGCAACGTCCCGTAAGGGATACGCAACAAAATGTTTTTTTTTTAGTCTTTGAAGAGCAATTGATAGTCGTCGTTTAATTTCTTTCATTGTGTCACCATTGTTGGTAATCATGACCCAAGATATTCGAAATTTTCCACCACCTCCAATCTTTCCGCATTAACATATATTTCTATCTCCATAGTAGTTTTATCTGTATGCATTGTCTTTGTTTAGGCTATGTTAAGATATAAGTTGTGATTTTCACTATTTCTTTGGGTTGCGGTTATTAAGTTTTCTATACCATTCTGTGTTGTGGATAGTAATACTGTATCATCAACATATCGAATGTCTGATATTTCAAGACCACCGATATCTGTTCCCTGTTTATATCATCTCTGACATTTCTCATTATATTTTCGGCGTACAGGTTAAACAAATAGGGTGACAGACAGCACACAGCCCTGACGGACTCCTTGCTTGATGTCAAACCAATCTGATGTCTCGCCATATATTCTAACCGCTGCTTGTTGATCTAGATAGAGCATTTTTATGAGTTGTGCAACGTGTGATGGAAAGCCTGTATTACTTATGATTTCCCAAAGTTTCTGATGTTGTACACTGTCAAATGCCTTTGAATAATCCACAAAACGTGAAAATAGGCTTACATTAAATTCTCTGCACTTCTCTATTATTAAACGCATGTTGAATATGTTATCTCTTGTTCCTCTTCTTTGTCTAAATCCAGCTTGAACCACGTTTATCGCTTCTTCCATTTTCTTATGACGTCTTCCCGTTATTATTTTTAGTAGAATTTTACTTGCATAACTGATCAGGGCAACAGTTCTATAGTTGGTGCATAATTTCAGGTTGCTCTTTTTTGGTATTGGAATGAAGATAATTCTCTTCCAATCTTTTGGCCATATACCATATTTCCAAATCTTTGTACATAATGCATGATATATGTGTATGCTTTCTTCTCCTCCCGCTTTAATTAGTTCAGCTGGTATCTCATGACATCCAGGTGATTAACCATTCTTCAGGTTCCTTATAGCCCAAGCAATTTCATCTAATGAGGGTTCAGGTTCTGTCTCTGCTGTCATTGGCTCATGTATCTCATTCATATCCTCACTGTCACTTCATATCATACATTCCACTGCAGTACTCCTGCCATCTTTCTAGAATTTGTCTAGATCTGTTAAGGTATTTCCCAACTTGTCACAGATAATATTTAATTGAGGTTGAACATTTCTTGTCAATAATTTCATTTCTTTGAACATTTCGTAACCTCTTCCATTCTTATGATATTGCTCTATTTTAATACAACAATCTTGTATATTGGTTTTTGTCCTTTCTTGTGTTCTTTCTTATTTCTCAAGTTAAAGATTTATACTTTATTTTCCTGTTATCAGATTCACCTCCTTTCTTTTTCGGTTCCTTTCATTGTTTTATTAATTCTAACGTGTCTGATGTAATCCATGGCTTATGTTGCTTAGTCCCGACAGGAATTAAATCTTTGGCTGCGGTTATAAAGATATCTCTAGCCTGTACTTCCAGTTCATCAGGTGTCATTTCCTCTTTGATGATGCATTTGAGTAAACACATTTTCTTTATAATAACTATCGCTTCTGTTTTTCTATTATTCAGACTAAGCCTTTGGTTGTGACTTTCTGTTGCAATTATATCTATCATTTCTTGACACTGTGTTTCATTTTCTGTGTCAAAAACCATATTATCTGCGTAACGCAGGCTGTTTACATTATTGCCACCAACTGATATTCCTGGCGTGTCTTGTGTGAATCTCATTATTATTTCGCTGCACAAGCTGGACAGATCGCATGATCAACAGGTTAATTAATCAGACCAAAGATTGCGTTTGCAGTCGTCAGATCGTGTCGACAAAGGATAATGAAATGGATAATAAAATAATAGAAATTACTCTAACAACACGCTGGTTCACGATGTGCAAAGAGCAAATTCGTACTAAGAAATGTTTAACATTGAGCAATTTCATACATCAACCAAGCGATAATGTAAATATATATCCACTTTTCGCTTGTCCGTATAGATAGCGAGGTAAAATATTCTCAGTGAATCTAACATCATCGGTTATAACTAAATGTTAATAACAGGTGCATTTACAACATCACAAACTGGAACATGTTGTGACAACAGGAAAGATTTGCGGAAAGAGATATAGAGGAAGACAGTGAGAAAATTCTAAACAGTCTTGTTTCATGGCACGGAAGGGAGTCAACAAATGAATTGATCCATTCCGTCGGAAATACTTACAAAAGTAGGCCTATAATTGCCCACGTCAGCCGGCAAGGCACTTGATGATGATGATTTACAACGTTACAACGAAATATCTGTTGTCATGATCCGGTAAAGATGGACGTATTTTATTTATGAATGGAAGTAACAGACCTGGTGTTTTCTTCTTCATTTTCAGATGCATAGACTGAGACAGTGATCGGCGATCGTGACATTACAACTGTCTCGTCTAATACTGTAAGCACAGAAGCCACACTGATTATGTTACAGGATTTATTGTCTGGCATATTTCGTTGTATCTCATCAGGCGCACACTTCATCATTATATATCATATGAAGGAAATACATTAATAATACTTAAGCTGAAACAATTAAAACATATAGTCATAGGTATTGTTAGAAATATGTCAGGCAATAAATATTGTTTGGGGCTTCTGTGTTTAAAGTCACTAAGATAAAACATTGTTGGTAATTTCTGAAACGCCGTCTAATACTTCGAGGAAGTTGATTTTGTTTAAATTATTATTCTTTTGCTCAGCTGTTTAAGTCCTTCCATTAGCCTTAAACAAATCTAGTTTTGTGTTAGAAGAAGAATTGCCGAGAAATCATGTTACAAATATTCCCGGAACACGAAATTGGCATCAACGAAAGATCTGCCAAGAATTCGCCACACTCATTTATAGATAGTTAACTTGTTAGTCTACACGTTTATATTTAAATAAGTAGTTAGTCGTCACGTTTACAATTAGTTAAATAGTTAGTAGTCACGTTTATAGTTAGCTAACTACTTAGTCGTCAGGTTTATAGTTAATTAAGCGCAAGTCGTCACGTTTATATTTAGTAAACTAATTGCCGTCACGTTTATAGTTAGTAAACTAGTCAATCGTCACGTTTGCAGTTAGTTAACTAGTCAATCGTCACGTTCATAGCAAGGTAAGTAGTTAATCGTCGCGTGTATACTTAGTTAACTAGTTCGCGTCGCGTTCCTAGTTAGTTAACTACTCTCAGCAGTTCGTTTACTACTTAGTCGTCACGTTTATAGGTATTTAACTTCTTAAATTGTAACGTTTGATGTTAGTTAGTACCTAGCGTGACTTGTTGGGTTACTAGTAGTGTTGCATTTATACTTAGTTAACTAGTTTATCGTCACGTTTATAGCTGACTAGGTAATTAGTCGTCCCTTTCATAGTTTGTTAAGTAGTTATTCGTCAGATTTATAGTCAGGTAACAACATAGTCGTCAAGTTTAAAGTTAATTATCTAGTTACTCGTCACGTTTATAGTTAGTGAACTGGTTCTTCGTCAAGTTTTCAGTTAGTTAACTAGATAGTCGTCACATATATAGTTAGTTAAACTAGTTAAGTGTCACGTTTCAATTAGTTAAGTAATCGTCGCATTTATAGTTTGTTAGCTAGTCAGTCGTCACGTTTACAATTAGTTATTTAGGTAGTCGTCACGTTTATAGTTAGTTAGCTACTTAGTCGTCAAGTTTACAATAGATAAATAGTTAGTCGTCACGTTTATAGTTAGTTAACTACCTAATCGTCACTTTTATAGTTAGTTAGCTGCAAAATCGTCAGGTTTATAGTCAGTGAACTAACCACTGTCAAGTTTATAGTTAGTAAACTAGTCAACCGTCACGTTTATAGTTATTTAACCAGTTCGTCGTCATGTTCATAGCAAGGTAAGTAGTTAATCGTCGCGTGTATACATAGTTAACTAGTTCGCGTCGCTTTCCTAGTTAGTTAAATACTCCCAGTAGTTCGTTGACTACTACGTAGTCGTCACGTTTATAAGTAGTTAACTACTTACATTGTCACGTTTGTAGATAGTTACTACCTAGCGTCACTTTTATAGTTACTAGTAGTGTTACATATATACTTAGTTAATTATTTTATCGTCACGTTTATAGTTAGCTAAGTAGTTAGTCGTCAGATGTATAGTCGGTTAACAACATATTCGTCACGTTCCCAGTTAGTTAATTTGTAGTCGTTACGTTTACAGTTAATTCTAAAAAGTGCATATCGTTTATAATTAGAAAAATAGTTAAAAATGTTAGTTGTATATCCTTTACATGACGTTGCAGTTAACACCAGCATTTTTTTTTCTTTTGTTGTTGTGATCTCTTGGCAAGTTTACGTTCAGTAGTTTGCCTTTGCTTTATGAAAGACAGGCACCATACCATTTCGTAAAACACCAACGCAGCGCGGCATGATACCAAATCGCGCGCGGCTGTGCTTTGAACGCAGGTATACGGGATCACGAACAGCGTCCGTAACCGCTTCGCCACGGATTCGGCAGATAAATAGTACGTCACGCTTATAGTCAATCGCATAGCTGCATCACATTTATATCTGCCAACAGGAGTGCGTCACGTTTATAGTTATTTAGCTTATAGTATCATGTTTATAATTAGTTATCTAGGTAATCGTCATGTTTCTAGTTAATTGACTATATGCGTCGTGTTTTTAATAATTTTACTAGTGCGTCATATTTATATTTGTCAGCTGAATATCGACACGTTTATAGTTGGTTAGCTAGTAGCGTCACGGTAGCAGTTAGTTATGTTTATAGCGGCGTCATGTTTATATTTGTTAGCTAATTTGTCGTCACGTTTATATTTTGTTATCAAGCTTATCGTCACGTTTTTAATTAGTTAACGATGTAATCGTCACATTATTCTTACTGCACATTTTACCATTCAGTCCATAAAAACTCGGATCCCCTTTGCAGTGTCTGCATCAGCGTGTAGCGATCAACGACATCAACTGGGTGTTGGTTGACTGTTCTTCTGTAGCTCATTGCATTGCACTGGTGCCTAGCTTCACGCAATCAACGGCGTATTCTTAACAGTCTGGACAAACCTAATGCCTAGAGTCTGCGCCTGAGCCCTAAGTCATAATGAATGCAGGGAACACAATTCCCTGACACACCGAGTCGAGGGCTCGATATCAACTGCAGGCGATTTGGAAGCAGATTATTTTGCGTGGATTTAGATAGTGGGAATGTCGTGATGGCCTAGCCGTATTACATAATTGAGGCATAAAACACAGAACGGATCCACGACTCTGGTGATCGTGTGAGATGGCGAAACATGACCGACCATGCTTTACTGTCTGGCACATGATGATGATGAACGTCGGCCGTTCAGAAAGCAATGTCAAATTACTGAACGTAATACATCACAAAGAGGCAAGAAATCATGGGATAGATTGAACGTACTGTAGAGAACATGCAGTCAACTTTTGCTAGCTCTTTCAGTGGCAATGAAATAAGTCAAATATTGATCATCACTAAATCTCTGTATGTAATGATATTGTGATATGAACTGAAAAACCTTAGGAATTGCAATAGTAGATAATAGAACAGCCTACGCGCAGGCGGAATAGTAAGTGCGGATGGACGAGTGTCGACGAGGGAAAGAATAGCTACCTATTCCTCTATGTAGCCTGGCCAACAAAATATGCTGACCCTAGCATATAACTGACCCATAGTAGATTTCTGCTTCTTGACGCATTTAATCTTTGTCTGCGTTCGTCCGGAATGTTGTTTTAGACGAAATTGCGTTGTGCCTGTTTACAGCAGAGCTGCGATATTTGCACCGTTCCGCCGACTTCTTTAGGCATTTGTTGACCGGGTTACCTTCTCGGGTGACGTATTTATAATAAACAGAATCACCAAGACTCATGCTAGTGAACCAACCATGAGGTGAAAAGGCGTTGGCCCTGGATAGATCATACATTGAGAAACCCTTCATTCATTCATTCAGTAGCATGTCATGTGTAGAACCTCGCTCCCATATCAACCTTACTAAAAACATCTCGGTCATAAGCTAGATGTGCCGCTTCAGATACACCCATCTGGAGATCATCCGCCATATACTGCATCCATCTTCTCTTTGGCCTGCATCCATCTTCTCTTTGGCTTATCTCTTTCTCTCTTCCCAGGCATATACTCCTTCCTTATTATTCTCTCCAAACTTTCCTGACGTTTCAAGTGAACAAAATACTCGTATTTCAATTTTATTTGGTTTATCTTCTTTAATAGCCAACCTTTTTCAATATTCAGCTCTTGAAGTATGGATGCATTTGTTCTAGAAAATCTTAGAATAGTATAGATAGAAAGGTCTCTGTCTGGAATCTACAAAGCAAAAGAAACAGATGTAGACCTAAAGACACACGGAAAAGAGAAGTAGACTCACAAATTAATAAACTAGGAGGACATGGACGGAACTATTTAAGATAACTAAAGAAATGACTGCTTGGGGTGAGTTATTCAAGGGCATATGCCCCAGCGAGGAATAAAGGGAGATATGAGAGATCATATACACCAAAAGTCACGATAGGTCCGTGGCTAGTCGGCCACTGGTCACGTGATCGACAAGCAAATGGACGGATTGGAATAATAAAAAGTTACCTCGGGTTTATATCGACCCGGCCTAACGAAGAAAATAAATGCCTGGGAAGAAACGGGCGACTGTATGAAACTGGCCACGTCACACACCGATAGCCTATTAATCTATACAAAATATGATGTTGCAGTTGTATCCCATAAATGATGCAGGACAATACCGATGGGTGTGCAGATGTGGGTACGTATCATAGCATCACAATTGCTTATACTAGTTTTGCCTTTTTTTTTTTTTAATTTTTTTTGGTTTCGGTTTTCCAGTTTTAAATTTAGCGAGTTTATGGGAGTGTTTTATATTATCCCCGCGGTGTTCCCTAAAGCTTTTAATTTCGCTAAAGTGGCCGCTGTGGTATAATAATGATTCCAAACTTATCCTCACCTCATCCGCATGCCCTGGCCATCAAACATATTTTCCTCCGGTACTGGTCTAGTCTGAGATCAGACCCAACCACCTGTAAGGTGTTTCCTAGCGACCCTATGGTAATCTTTCACCGTAACAACAGTCTCAGAGACTACATTGTTCACAGTCGCCTCCCTACATTTACTTCATCTGTGGGCACATCTAAAGATGTGCTTGACACGTCCACACGTAATTCAGACACAAGCGAACACATTCCCCTGAGACAACCGTTCCTTCAAAAGACACACTGACATGTGTATCCCACAACCTAATATATGTTATTATTTGCAAACGATGTAACAGGAAATATGCCGGGTTCCCTGGCCTACGGTTTAGCGTCTGTCTCCGTAATCCCGTATTTTCTTGTGAGTAACGTAACCTGTTGCTTAGAAAGCAATGGCAAACTACTGAGAGTAATCTTGCCTAGTACATAAACAGCAGCTGAAAATGCTGATGTTGACTGCAACGTCATGTAAAGGATATGCAACAACAACAACAACAACAAACATGAAATATGTTGGACAGACCTGTAGACACCTAGCTGACCACTTTAAGGAAACTCATTAGGGACAACACTCCGACAAACCCATCTCTAACCACTGTAATTATTCTGCTCACAATGGAGTCGACGATGCATGGGTCACAGCATTAACGCCATGTTACCCTAACAGCTTAATTAGGCTTAAAATTGAAAGATAGTTAATCAGCTTTTTAGGATGCCTCCATCCAGTGGGAATCAATATTGTTATAGATGCCACTGTTAAACTCTGGTGATTTACCTCTATACATGTATATCCATATCTAACTGTTTGTACACCTTCATCTGCACACTCTCTTATTTGGCACCTTTCACGACTGAACGTCTGTGCAGCCTTACTAGAAACTGAGCCTCTACAATGGCCTAAAAACTGTTGATACCGATACTTTTCCTGTTTACGGTTTAATTTGTATTTAAATCAGTTTTACAACTAGCAACATGTGCATGCTGATCTTCCGAATTGTTGGACTTATCTGTAAAAGCTAGACGTCCGATACACTATGAGAGGATAAGAGTGGATCCAATTCGTATTTTCTAAAAAACAAAACGTACACGGCGCGGCGTAAATCTAATCAGATCTGCACGCGCCAGATGTGGAGGTATTACGCTTGCCTCCCAAGACTATGATGCGGGTTCTAGCTCCAGCAGGGACAGCGCTTTGTTTTCGATCCTGTACAGCTCCGGGGTAAACACCATCATCATCCAGTACCTTGTCGGCTGGCGTGGGCGGTCATGTCTCTCCACAAATTACGATCTCCGACGACATGGATCAATTCGTGTGTTGACGCCCTTCCGTGCCATGACACAAGACTGTCAAGAATCTTCTCATGATGTCTTCATCTGTCTCTATTTCCGCAAATCTTTCTGGTTGTCACAACATGTTCTAGTTTTTGTCTTCTCTTAATGTGGCCAAATACGATGACTGCCTCTTGCTGATGTTTGTGATAAGTTGTCTTAGCGACTCAGCTTCTCTAACACAGTCACACAAACACAGTCAAATAAACAAAGTCGCATAAACACTGTCACATGAACACCCTCACATAAACACCGTCACATAAACACCGTCACATAAAACACCTTCACACACAAAAAGTCACATGAACACAGTCACATAAACACTGTCACATAAACACTGTCACATAAACACCCTCACATAAACACCGTCACATAAACACCGTCACATAAACAATCACATAAACACCCTCACATAAACACTGTCACATAAACACTGTCACATAAAAACCCTCACATAAACACCGTCACATAAACAATCACATAAACATAGTCACATAAACACCGTCACATAAAACACCTTCACACAAAAAAGTCACATGAACACAGTCACATAAACACTGTCACATAAACACTGTCACATAAACACCCTCACATAAACACCCTCACATAAACAATCACATAAACATAGTCACATAAACAGTCACATAAACACAGCGACATAAAAACGGGTACCAGATTATGTTTATAATGTTCTAAGAATGCCTTGGAAGGTAAGACAACGAGGAAGGGAAACTGCCACCCCACCTAATATGTGAAGGTCTAACACTTCACGCTCTAGTGACAATAGCTGCTATGAGTCTGCCTACCTTGTCCGACAAGAGGACCAGTCTCTTCGCTTGCTATCAATATTCGTCAACATTCCGGATTAATCAAATCTGAACAGTGTCTTTATAATTAGTTAATACTTGGTTACTGTATCAACATCACTGCGCTCGAGACATTCATGTAAGTACTCCACCCCGTCCTCAAAAGCTACCTATGAGTATACATGTTGGTATTTCCCGTAGATGCTGCATTATATCAGCCTATCTTGTCCTATACATGTCAGGTGTCATTCAGCCCTTCTAATCACTCTGTTATAAATCAGTCTCTCCAGATATAAACACTATGTAAGTCTGTTTAGTTGCTTCGGCACCTTCCACCTGGTTTAAAAAAATACCTTATCCTTATCACTGTAACGTAGGTCAGTATGGGCGAATGGATAAGATCTCTCGCTCTTAAAATTTCGGTATGCTGATGCCGACATGGCGGGTTCAACTTCAACACCGGTCAGTTGGACTAACACAGTGGTTCTCAACCTTTTTTATTCCGTTCCCCCCTTCACCATATTTTCAGAACGTCATTCCCCCCTTCCTATAAAAAATTAGGCCCGTCCCCCCCCCCCCTTTTTTCACCGTATTTCAGAACGTCATCCCCCCCCCCCCTTTTCATATTTCCTATCTAAAAATACCCCACCCCTATACAGTATACGTAAAAATGAAAGGTAAATTTAATAGCACATACTAAAACAAGTCTAGACATCCACATAAAACATTAATTGTGGGTCTACTGACTTTATAAAAGGAATTTTAGAAGGATGAGACGCACTTAACTGTAAAGTATGAAGGGAAAAACAATATCAAGTAATCGGTTCTTGTATTAATGCGATCTTGAAATGGTCTTCATTCCCCCCCCCCCCCCTGGAAACCCTAAAATTCCCCCTGGGGGGGGGGGGGGAATTCCCCACCGGTTGAGAACCACTGGACTAACACGTCGACGTTTCGTCCTTGATTTGGGGACAAAAATTGCAAGTACCTTTGAAGGTGAAATGGGTTCGCCTGATGGCGAGGGACACCGGTAATATGGAAAGCTAATCCACACACAGCAATCAGTACAATCCACTAGAAGTAGTAGTACGTGAAAGGACTACGCTTGAGTTCACAGCTAGCGAACGCGGAACAAAAATTATCACCGTAATCGTAAAGTAGTTCTCCGTCCATAGGGAATGCAGCAGCTAATCTATCAGATTGTTGATTCGAGTTTGTGCTTGTCATCTGCCCATGCAAAATGGTGTAGCCGATGTATCCTTGTTGGGAGCGTACCGACACATAGATTAATGTAGCTGATGTATCCTTGTTGAGAGCGTACCGACACATAGATTCATGTAGTTGGTGTGTCCTTGCTGAGAACGTGCCGATACATAGGTTCATGAAGCTGGCATATCCTTGTTCAGAGCGTACCGACACGTAGATTCATGTAGCTGGTGGGTCCTTGTTGAGAGCGTACCGACACTTCAAAACCTTGCCTCATTCTGTCAGTGATGATCGCTTTTGTTATGACGTCACTAGAACAACTCTGGCGCAACGTTTAGTTTTTGTCATTTTCCCCGCGTTTCCATCCTGTTTCAGGATATTGCGGTCAACATCAGCATCTTTCAGCTGTATGTTGATTCCTAGGCTAGATTACGCTCATCAGCACGCCACGACTTTCTGAGCGACCGGCTCCATACTCTCATAAGTCACTGGTGCGACTCGAACCGCTTCCAATTCTCGTGCACTCACGTCAACCACTAGAGTATTCGGAATTACGGAGAAAGCTGCAAAACCCTAGGTCAGGGAGCCGGCAGTTTTTGTCATAGGGTTTTGAAATCAGCCAAAGGTAAGATGAACCGGTTGAAAAACTTCGGCAATTTTCAGTTGCTTGGGGAAAGCCACACTGAATCTTCTCGATGCAGACTGTAGGATGGTCAACTGCCTTGATGCAGCCCGGAGCCTTGTGTGTCCCCTTTCCCAATAAGGAGCATTTGTTCTAGGGTAAGCACTTCCAGAAAAGGACAACCCCCTCCCCCCCACACACACACACGCTCTTACATGTGATGGTTAGATGGTTAGACTGTTCATTGTCATACACTTACATATGATGGTTAGAATGTCATTGTCATACACTAACATATGATGGTTAGAATGTCATTGTCATACACTTACATATGATGGTTAGAATGTTCATTATCATACACTTACATATGATGGTTAGAATGTTCATTGTCATACACTTACATATGATGGTTAGACTGTTCATTGTCATACACTTACATATGGTAGCTAGAAAGTTCATAACTATTCCTATCCCGTTATGTATGGTCATGATCAGATCAGCGGTGTATTTGGTCTTGATCTTGTTGTTTGTAGCGGTTGACCTACTGGATACTAGAGAAGGTCCACCTTGGGAATAATGGGCGAGCCGTCTTCCCACTAGTCCCACAAATGCAGATTGTGTCTGCACACAAGTCACCTCCCACTCGGGAGGAGAAACCCGGTGCTTCGTGCCCTTGTGCATATTCTAAGCACCTTCGGTCGTGAGAAGACAGCTTCTTCCTCTGCCGTTCTCCCCTGTCGTCTCCTCTACGTTGTTACTGCTGAACACAGAAGCAGCTCAAAGCAATCCTGACTATTTCAAGGTAGACGCTATGACCGCCTGCAGCAACAGCATGTTACAATCCTGGGCTAGTCTGTCCACAATTGGTTCTCTTTGTATAGTCTGGTTTTTTTCTGCATTTACTGTGTGCTGTCTTTTAGTAGTAGTTATAGTTGTATAAGTAGTAGTAGTAGTAGGAGCAGCATCACTAGCAGCAGCAGCAGCAGCAGCAGCAGCAACAGCAGCAGTAGTAGTAGTAGTAGTAGTAGTAGTACTAACAGTATTAGTCGTAGTAGATATACTAGTAAAAGTAAAAGTAGTAGCAACAGCAAAAGTAGTAGTAGTAGCAGCAGCAGCAGCAGCAGCAGTAGTAGTAGTAGTAGTAGTAGTAGTAGTAGTAGTAGTAGTAGTAGTAGTAGTAGTAGTAGTAGTAGTAGTGCTAGTAGTAGTAGTAGTAGTAGTAGTAGTAGTAGTAGTAGTAGTAGTAGTAGTAGTAGTAGTTGTAGTAGTAGTGCTAGTAGTAGTAGTAGTAGTAGTAGTAGTAGTAGTAGTAGTAGTAGTAGTAGTAGTAGTAGTAGTAGTAGTAGTAGTAGTAGTAGTAGTAGTAGTAGTAGTAGTAGTAGTAGTAGTAGTAGTAGTAGTAGTAGTTGGTCTAGTTATTAAAGTTAGTTGCATATTCCTTTAAAGGATTTCGCAGTCAGCCCCCATAATTGTTTGACTGTTTGTGATTTCTTGGCATATACATTCACTCACGCTCAGATGGCGGACTCTACAATGCTCAGAGATTGAATGCCAAGACCAAAATTAGAGGGGTACTGATCAGAGAGTTGCTTTTTGCAGATGATTCTAGAATTACGACGCACTCTGGGGAAGAATTACAACGACTACTGTCTGCATTCTCCAATGCTTGTTCTGAATTTGGTTTAACAATTAGTAAAAAGAAGACATGGATTATATCACAAGGTGCACACGGGGTACCATCAATCTTTATTGACGACGCTGAACTGGAGATAGTAGACCATTTTACATATCTAGGATCAGAGGTAAATAGCACATTATCCTTAGATCAGGAAATCAACATCAGGATTGGTAAGGCAGCAACAGCAATGAACAGGTTAACAAATAAAGTCTGAGAGAACAGGAAGCTTACTGCCAAAACAAAAGTCCTCGTCTATCAAGCCTTTGTCCTTAGTACTCTTCTTTATGACAAAGGAGCTTGGCAACTTATTCACACCAAGAGAAATGTTTTAACAGCTTTCATACGCGGTGTCTGCGAAGAATACTTGGTATTAAGTGGCAAGACAAAATAACAAATATTGAAGTATTGGAAAGATTAGGCCATGTGACGGTTTGTTCCATGCTCAGTCTTTGCAGACTTAGATGGATAGGACACGTTAGGAGGATGGATGATGGTAGAATAACAAAACGCATCTTTTTTCATGAATTACAGATGGGTATGAGATCTCAGGGTCGGCCTCTACTACGATACAAAGATGTGTGTAAGCAGGATATGATTGATACAGGCATTGATAATGCACATTTGGAGCAAGTCGCCAATGAACGTGTTGCAAGGATGGCAAATATCAGAAACGGAATAAAGACAAAGGAGAAAATTATTGCAGATAAGTCATGATGGTGGAAATGGCCATGTGTTCACATGCATCTACTGTGGACGAATATTTACAGCGCCAATTGGCCCTATCAGTCTCTTCGCTATCTCCATGGTTTGTAGTTATTATGCCTTTTTGATGTAACAATGTAACAAACTATCGTCTGTCAAGACGGCAAGGTGCCAATGATGAATGATGTCTTGGTAAGTTTACGTTCATTGGTTTATGAGCGACCGGCACCGATAGCATTGCATGAAAACTAACGCAAGGCGGTCTGCTTCCAAATCGCCTATAGCTGTATTTCGAACTCTGTATGCGGGATTACAAATAGCGTTCTAAGCCCTTCGCCAAAGAGCCGGTAGTAATAGTAGTATTATATAGTAGTAGTAGTAGTAGTAGTAGTAGTAGTAGTAGTGGTAGTAGTAGTAGTAGTAGCAGTAGTAGTAGCAGCAGCAGTAGTAGTAGTAGTAGTAGTAGTAATAAGTAATAGTAGTAGTAGTAGTAGTAGTAGTAGTAGTAGTAATAGTAGTAGTAGTAGTAGTAGTAGTTGTAGTAGTAGTAGTAGTAGTAGTAGTAGTAGTAGTAGTAGTTGTAGTAGTAGTAGTAGGAGTGGCACGAGTCGGAGTAGAAGTAGCAGGTGTTCTACTAGTAGTAATAATAGCTGCCATAACATTAGCAGTTGTGGTTGTTCCAGTAGATCTCTTGCGCTTTCAGCCAAGAATAATGTGTCATCTCTGCACAAACAATCTACGTTATGTAGTTGACAGAGTATTGATAATTTGGTTGTTTCGGGATTTGAAATTTAAATATTGAACACAACCCACTACTGGCAACGCTGATCGCATTCTGGTATGAACCTAAGGCCTATCCACGTCAATATGGAAGCACTATACTCGAGTTTCGCTCTCGTTTGAGCTCGTCAGTAGTATTGATAGCTTAAATCGCAAGAGATCTGCAACATCTGTTGGACACTGTAGTAATAGAGTGTGCATGCAAGGCACTTTCCTTGACTATTAAAAAAAAAAAAAAGAAAACAGAAACAATGGTTATATCAAATAAAAACGTAACACCAAAAGCTGATAGTAAGATAGATGAAGCAAGTCAGTAAATTCAAGTATCTCAGGTTAATCGTAACATCAGATGGAAGATCTTGATAGAGATTAAGGGCAGAATAAGGCCAAGCAACATCTGAATGTCTGAACATGAAAAGCACCTAATGTAATATATCACATGTATTGAATGTGAAAAAGGGAGTGCTGACATGTTGTATTGACATGTTCCTAATTTATTTCCGTGAATCTTGGAGCTGAACGATCCAATAGGACGAGCTTGGGGGAAGATGAGGTATCTGAATATATTGCGAAAAACATTGGACACCAGAGTAGCTAACAACTGTTATCAAGAAATAGTATATTGAACATAGGACATTATACACAACTATAGAAAAAGGGCAAACGGTAGAATATTATACCTATCTATAGAAAAGAGACAAACAACCATATAATGAGAAGAAAGACATCTACTATTGAAAAGAGGCAAACGGCCATTCAATGATTAAAAGGACATCTGATATTTAAAATCCACAAACGGCCATTTAATTAAAAGTACCCAGGGAGATCATAGCAACTGAAAAGATACGTGTTAGCAGAGGCAGATCCAGAGTGAGAAATAATTTAGTTTGGTCTAAGACGATAGCGTGGAAATATCTCATCATTAGAAATGTTCCAGAAAACCAAAGACCGATATCTATTGATACACACAAACACCTACGGCATTTTAAAAGACACACGCCAGTGATGATGCCTATGCAAAAGTAGTAGTAATGTTACAAGTACTACAGGTGTCGTGGATCTCTGGTTACCAGATCCGGAGAGGACAACTGGCTACTCCTCGACATGCGAGCTGCACAGCAGGGGTGATAACAATAATACAACAAGAGACAAGATGTGGTTGTTAAATATATTGATTATTGCAGTAAAGACTGACCACCACGGGAAATATCCGTAAAGCTCTCCGCCTGAAACGCACTTGTAAAGCCCCAACTAGCTTGCCATAGACTGTGATATCCCTTCCTGTACAACCCCTCTGGGCTCCTGTTCACCCTTGTGGTTCTTATGTAAAAAAACAAAAAACCATTATACAATACATGTCTCTGATGGCTGCCAATTCTGCCAAACTTTCATTGCTTAGACACCTGGCGTAAGTTATCGCAGGAGGCAGTTCGGCTATATTTATACATATAAATACGTCGTAATAGGAGGCGGGTATATATTTACATATAATTACGTTGTAATAGGCGGAAAGTATTATGAGGGGAAGTCAATAAGTAAGTCATAAATGGCTGTAGAAAAATAATTAAATTTGATAACATAAAACGAGTTTATATTAGTTCATTACTGAACATAATTTCCACCAACATTGATGCACTTATCCCATCGTTTTATCAGTCCGCCCAAACAGGCTGAATAGAACTGCTTGCTCTGTTGTCTAACCCACGTTTTCACTTCACATTCAACTTTGGCGTCATTCGCAAAATGTCTCCCGCCAAAGGTGGGTTTTCAGTGGACCAAAAAGGTGGAAATCTCTAGGAGCTAAGACGGGGGTTGTAAGGTGGATGTTCCAGAACTTCCCAACTTAGTTGGTTAATTTTCTCCCGAGGTAATCGAGCCTATGTGGTCTGACATTGTCATGAAGAAGCAACACTCCTCTAGTCAGCAGTCCTGGACGTTTTTTTTTTTCGAATTGCACATGAAGCATCGATAGAACTTAACAGTACGATTCAGAATTCACATTGTCAGCTTTCTTCTTTTAATTGGTTAAAAGCACTCCTTGACAATCCCAGAACACTGTCAGCATAACCTTCCCTGCTGATGGCGTAACCTTGAACTTTTGGACACAAGGTGAAGAAAGATGTTTCCATTGCACTGAAGCAAGCTTTGATTCGGGCCAGTAGTCAGCATAAACAGGAAGCATTTCCTTATGAATGTCCTTTGCAGGCAGTCCTTTTGCTCACAAAAACACACAACAGCACGTTGCTCTTTGGCTGTACACTCAGTAAGTACAGTCGCCATTTTGTTCATGCGCGGCACATGCGCATGAGGCACCTAGCACCACCAGGCGAACGGAAATATAAAGTTCGATGTTGCTGTCACCTAATGACACCTGTAGAAAACACTAACTACATTTACCTGTCATCCCTGCAGAACTGTGTGACTTACTTATTGACTCGCCCTCGTATATACTTATACATATAGATATGTCGTAATAGGAGGCGGATCGGTTCTAGGTAACCAACAGTTGTGGAATCAATTAATATGTCTTGTACAAGAGATCTATAAGTCACCATAATACAAGTATTGTCTCCTTTTTTCTATCCGACACTATATAAAAACGAATAACTAGTCGAATCACACATCACACAATCACACATCACACAACACACACACCACACAATCACACATCACACAAACACACATCACACAAACACACATCACACAAGTATACATCGTTCTGTTTCCAAGTTTAACATGTTGTCTAGTGTTTACATGTTATACAAACAACTCTTATATTTAGACATGCTTGCAAAACCCGCGAAAGTGCTTACATGTTCCCCTAACTGGCCAAGCATTCTCGTGAGAATTAGACTATAATGTATTTTGTCTGACATTTATCGTTTTCATATTCCGTTTTTAAACAAAAAGTCACGTTAATCACTTGTGATGATTGCCATTATTTGCTCATTTCCAACTGTAAAAGTAAAAGAGCCTCTTACACGATCTTAGACACATTGGGCTAAATCCATAATTGTACAGTCCTGTCGACGCTGGGTGCGCGGTGTGGTCAGCCTCAAGCAAGACGCCTTTGCTTCCCAAGACATGTCCGGGTACCTATTTCAGGCAGGGTTAACATGGAAGATCAATTCAATTACAGGAACCTCCTGGATGCAGATTCAAACACATGACCACTGTACCGACAGGCCAGCCTCTAGCCACTACGCTAAAACGGCTTCCTCATTTTGAACTCACCGTATACAAGGTCTTCTGACTTTGTTTATCTTCCTCTTCATTGCCACTACTGTGCTCTTGCTTATATCCCTAAATAAGCAGTTGCCACTGGAGCTCCGGAGTCAATATAGACTGGAGCCACCAGATCTTGTCAGTTCCTATCAGTCTTCGCTTGTCGATAGGTTGCCGATCACGCTCCGTTGCCTCCCGTATATGCTGTACTGTATTCATGTCTGCCAACGAGGCATTGTACACGCTGTCAAAATCTTTGGCAGGCTTCTTATTAACAGGAGGCCTGAGTGTATTGCCACCATAAACGCGACTGCCTGTGTTGCCATCATAAACGCGATTGTCTGTATTGCCACCATAAACGCAACTGCCTGTATTGCCACCATAAACGCGATTGTCTGTGTTGCCACCATAAACACGATTGCCTGTATTGCCACCATAAACGCAACTGCCTGTATTGCCATCATAAACGCGATTGTCTGTATTGCCAACATAAACGCAACTGCCTGTATTGCCACCATAAACGCGATTGTCTGTATTGCCGCCATAAACACGATTGCCCGTATTGCCACCATAAACGCAACTGCCTGTATTGCCACCATAAAAAAGATTGTCTGTATTGCCACCATAAACGCGATTGCCCGTATTGCCACCATAAACGCAACTGTCTGTATTGCCACCATAAACACGATTGCCTGTATTGCCACCATAACCGCGATTGCCCGTATTGCCACCATAAATGCGATTGCCCGTATTGCCATCATAAACACGATTGTCTGTATTGCCACCATAAACGCGATTGCCTGTATTGCCACCATAAACGCGATTGCCTGTATTGCCACCATAAACGCGATTGTCTGTATTGCCATCATAAACGCGATTGTCTGTATTGTCACCATAAACGCGATTGTCTGTATTGCCACCATAAACACGATTGCCCGTATTGCCACCATAAACGCAACTGCCTGTATTGCCACCATAAACACGATTGTCTGTATTGCCACCATAAACGCGATTGCCTGTATTGCCACCATAACCGCGATTGCCCGTATTGCCACCATAAATGCGATTGCCCGTATTGCCACCATAAACACGATTGTCTGTATTGCCACCATAAACGCGATTGCCTGTATTGCCACCATAAACGCGATTGTCTGTATTGCCACAATAAACGCGATTGCCCGTATTGCCACAATAAACGCGATTATCTGTATTGCCACCATAAACGCGATTGCCCGTATTGCCACCATAAACGCGACTGCCACCGTCTTGCCCATAACGATTGACAGGCTTCTTGACAACTTAAAATAACACAAATAATGCAACTTTACATAACAGAATTATAACAATACAAGGCCGTTGATGCTACTAGCCTTCATCAGCAAACACATACATACACAAAACACAACATATAAACACGGAGAAGAAACTCAAGTAAATATATTACGGCAAAAGAAAGGGATGGGAAGAATAAAAAGATGAAAAATAACGAGAACAATGAAGAGAAAATGGAAATTTGAAAAACAATTTATTTGCTACTCATCTAAGAATCCTAGACTGTGATACTGGCATGAATAGGACATTGCTACTCTTGTATAGACAGCCGTGGGAGTCTGTGGGTCCTGGGGACCAGGGTAGGGGATGGTAACTATGATGTTTTAGTGTATCGTCAGGGTAAGGATAGAGAGGAAGTTGCTGTGGAACTACAAACCGAACTCAATCGCATAAGTACTTGGTGTGATGAAGCTGGGGCAATGGTCAACCCAACAAAGGCAACAGTGACTTGGTTCTCGCTGAATAATCATATTGTCAACAATCCAACACCAAGTGTAATGCTGTGTTCAGAGACGGTGGAAAGAACGCAGGCAATGAATTACCTGGGAATACGGTTTGATCGAAGCCTTGCTTATAATGTGCACATAGACCAGGTGATAACAAAGGCCAAGCGGGGTTTGGCAGCGATGCGGGTGATGGCGGCAGCAAACTGTGAGCAGCGCCATCTATGTCTTCTGTACGAGGGGCTGGTCATGTCTGTTTTGGAGTATGCAATGGCAATCCTGACTCTCAGCCATAAGCAGATAGAAAGGATGGAAAGGATACAGAATGAAGCAATGCGCATTATTCTTGGATGTACAAGAGATACAACATGCAGGGCGATGCGCTACCTTCTTGATTTTCCAACCATTGAAGAGAGAATACAAGTTTGCAGGGCACGCGCCTACCTCAAAATTAACGCAAAACACACAACATCCACTGCATAGTGAAATTAGGAAGGTGAAGGGCAGCAGGTTAAAAAGAGGACGGTCGTGGATGGGTCAAGCCGAAGACATTCTTCAACAGGTGTGTTCACTTGAGGACTTAGAACCTGGCGAGGAGTGGGTGCAAGTGCCAACAGACTTCTGCACATCCTTTTCAGTTTGCATCCAACTAGATAGAAAATGCAGACAAGAAAATCCGGCTGCTGTTGAGGCTGAAGTACAAGCGTTGATTTTCGAGAATTCGCTAGACGGTGACGCGGTCATCTACACAGATGGGTCGGTCGTCCGACATGTGAGAAGCTCATGGGCCTTTACAGCTCGGGCCGGAGGGAGAATTGTGAAGG
>JACEFZ010016711.1:212500-247500 GCA_014155875.1 Cepaea nemoralis
ACACTACTGCACCATCCTCCCTATTAGCTTCATCATTTTAAAACCGCCCTTCCATTGCACCACTCCCTATATCCTCTGCCATGAGTCATGATATTTTGGCCTGTCTCCACGCCTGTCAATCTGTTCCTACTCCATAGGCATATATGTGAACTTTTCGATCTGTTATCTACGATATTCAACTTTTGAGTCTCCTCCATCGCATTTAATTATATTATTGTGTTAGGAGCATTTGGTCGAGTGGCTTAACGACGGACTCCCATTCGGTAGAACAAGGTTCGAATCCTCGGTAAGCTGATGGATATTTTTCTGTCGGAAGCAAAGAGAAAACCCTAGCCTGCGGCGATTTCACTAGCCAGGCGGTCTATATTCCTTAGCCTAAAGACTCCCCACGTCCTCCACCGCAAGGTATTTTAAGCAGAAATTAGAGTTTCTTCTTTTGTTTTTGTTTTTATTTTTAGAACATATCGGATGTCCACCTTAGGTTCGGAATGGACATTTTCGTTTCCAGCATAGGGCTGAGAGATTTTCCAAGAACCACTGGTATCTAAACACGCTCGCCTGATCTCTTGGATAATGGGGTTGTATACCTAGCCTTCGCGGATAAGGGCAAAAGAATGGAAAGGTTCTGGGAAGTTAAGGCAGCAAGTATGATAATGACCACATCACCCATCCAGTGATATTGTGTAAGTTGTGCAATAAATCCCAGGGCAGTTGAAAATCGCTAACATTAACTCGTAAGATTGCTGCCCTGGTGCCCTGGCAAAGTTGTTAGGCAAGTAAACCTACTCGTGGGCAGACAGGGCCCGCCCGTTGCTTGAAATGGGATCTGCCTAGATCAGTGGTTCTCAACATTATCATGCACCCCTTCACCATATGTACAGAATGTCATCCTCCCTTTCGTATTTCCTTCCCCATAAATTCCACCCCCCCCCCACCCCCATCACGGTCCGCTACACAGTATATGTAAAAATCGAAGCTAAATTTAATAACACATACTAGAACAAGTCTAAAGGTCTACATAAAATGAAATTTGCGTGTCTGCTAACGTTATAAAACAAATTTCAGAAGGGAGAGAAGTACAGAACCATAAAGTATGGAGGGAAAAAATATATCAAGTAATCGGTTCTTGTATTACCAAGATCATGAAATAATCTTAATTTCTCCAACCCCCCTTTTTGCCCCTCCCCCCCCCCCCCTGGAACCCCTAAAGTTCCAATCTGGGGGGGGGGGGGTGGAATTCCCCACCGGTTGAGATCGACTGGTCTAGATGAAGCACACCTGACACAGATGCATGCCAATGTGGGGCATAAACCGGTGACACGCATTTCCCTCGAAAGAGGAACGAAGCAGCAAAGACAAGGAAGAGGAATAATAGGAGGAGGAGGGAATGGAGCAGCAGAATAAAAAGAGGGAAAAGGTGTGTCTCTTATGACCCTTAAATAAGCCTTAGCCTGGTACAACGCATATATATATAGTTGACTAAATGGAGGTCAGGAGTATGCAGCACTGCTCTTATGTGAGTGTCTCTTATGACGCTTGCATTGTTCGTATGTCTTCATTTGTGGATGATTTCCAATCAAAGTAGGTAGGCTCAAATCGTTTACATTACGTTCATCATTGTGGTTACACTCCAATCTCTCATACAGCATTCTTAATACTTAGTTACGCTTCACACTACGTTCATCATTTGTGGATACGCTGCAATATCTCATACTGAATTATTCACATTCATATATACTTCAATATTTCATTCTGCATTCTTCGCATTCTTCATATATAAGTACGTTCCCGTCTCTCACACCGTATTCTTAATACTTATATACGCTCCAATCGCTCACGTTGCCTTCTTCATATTTATATACGCTCCAATCTCTCACACCGTATTCTTCATATTTATTTACGCTCCCATCTCTCATACCTCATTGTTGATATGTATGTACGCTCCAATCTCTCTCACATCTCATTCTTCATATTTCTATACGCTCCAATATTTCACACCCAGTTGTTCATTTCTGGATATTCTTCATCTTCTGTTATTTCTGCTTTATGTACCAGACGAAATGCAGCGAAAAATGCCAGGCAATAAATTGTGCAATCTATTGTTCGTGAATTCGTTAATCAAATTCTCCATTCTGTCATAATGCTTGTCGACAAATGGCTTATACTCACCTGTCGGCTCAGTAGCGAAGGGTGTCGGACGCAATTCGTAGTCACACATACCGCCTTCGAAACACAGCAGCAGGCGATTAGGCAGCAGACTGCCCCGCGTTTGTTTCCCTAAACACTAGCATGGTGCTGATTATTCAGAAAGCAATGGAAAACTACTGAACGTAAAACTTGCCCAGGAATCACAAACATCCTGACAATGCTGGAGATGGCTGCTACATCTGGTAAAGGATATGCATAAAAAAGTCGCTTAAAAGACGAAAGGATCGACTTCATTGCACCGTGTTTTTATCCCATATAGCTCAGTCTTTTTCCGCAGGGCGGAAAGCGTCGCACAAAGCACTAACTCAATAGCTTCAGTGACGACCCTCAGGAGTCTCCGAAAAAAATGCACTCGTCAACCGAAGGATGCGGTCCGGAATCGCCACTGAGACTCCCTAAAGGACATGCAACTAACTGTTAACTTCTCCCTTTGTTCCCCTCTGGGACATAGACCCGCAGCCACCCCAAACCTTTGCTATCTTCTGCAACTCCGTCCATGATTTAATTCTCGTCTCCATGAATGTTTAGGGCTTCAGCTATTTCGTTCGTTAGCATTATTTAGGACCATATGATGATACTAAAAGAAGTTTCTGAATCTACAGGATGTTTGTAAAACCTCACTACACTTTGTATGTAGAACAAATGTGAAAAAAAAATAAATTTCTTCAAACACCATTCTGTTTGGAGTGCAAAGAATTACTCCAGAAGACGACTGTTATTCGCTGCATATTGCTTCACGGTGGACTGGAGAACATTTTTGACGGCGTCACATATTTCATTTTTCAAATTTATTCTACATACAAAGTGTAGTGAGACTTTACAAACATCCGGCATATGACTCTGGTAAGATTCTAAATGCTGCAAATCTGTGTTTGCGTACTCATCAACATGATATTTGTATCATAGGCATCTTCCGCCATACCCTGCACCCATCTTCTCTTTGGCCTGCCTCTTCCTCTCTTCCCGGGCATATACCCATCCAATATTGTTCTCTCCAAACTTTCATGACGTTTCAAGTGATCAAAATATTTCAGTTTTCTTTGTTTTATCGCCTTTAGTAGCCAACCATTTTCTATATTCAACTCTTCTCGCAATGATGCATTTGTTCGTTTCTGTATCCATCTACTGTACTTATTTATTTGTTCGTGTTTTGTTTTTAAATGTCTAAGAGTGCTGTGATAAAACTCCGACGTGGAGCAGGCATGACCGGGTCCTTCTCATCGTCAGAAACGGTCCCCACTTCCCAGAATGTTTCGGCCATTTACCTTCTGGACACTCCCTGAGGGGGGGGGGGGGGAGGGGGGGGTGTTCGTCTGGGTCATGACTCCGGGTGTCTTTCCCTTGCCGTGCATTCGAGATGTTTTGTCTTTTGCGTTGTCCTTGTGTTGTCTTGCGTTGTTATTTCTGTTTAAAACAAAAAATCTAGAAGGATGGCTTTCACTATGGCATTGCTCTTTGAGCACAGTATCACAGACACCCTGTCAGGATTCACCTTTGAGATGGCCTCCAAACACCACAGAGAGAGTCCATGTAATATCTCCTGTATTCCTCTCATCTTGTTTGACCAAGTGAGTTTGATAAATTGAGATAACAGCTGCACATAGTAAAATGGCTTCTCAGTCCTACAGGTTATATTTGAGCTACTAGTTGATTTGACCATGCTGTACAGTACCTCCGACAATGGACCTGGTCTGAGAACACCACAGAGAGAGTCCATGTAATATCTCCTGTATTCCTATCATCTTGTTTGACCAAATGAGTTTGATAAATTGAGATAACATCTGCACGTAGTAAAATCGCTTCTCAGTCCTACAGGTTATATCTTGAGCTTCTATTGATTTGACCATGCTGTACAGTACCTCCGACAATGGACCTGGTCTGAAGTCATGTGGATTTTATTTGTGCCAATATCGATGTGTAGATTGTGTATAGCACTGGCTACAACGGACATTTGCACACGGGTTCAGATCTCTGTCCTTTCCAGGCGAAATACTGCTCCTCTCTTCATCAAGGCTTCTGCTACCCAGCTCCTCACCCCCCAGGTGTTCACAGGATAGTACGCTACACTCCACATGAACATGGTGTTACATTGTTGTTGGTATCCTCTAAAGGACAACATGGCCGAGAGGTTTAGGACGCCCGCTTTTACACTTCTGGTGTACTGATGGCGGGGTAGTGGGCTATTTCTACACACCAGTCACTTGAACTTAAATGTTGACTTCTTGTTCAGAAAGCAATGACAAACATCTTAACATAAAATTGCCTAGAAGATCAACTGAGGTTGATCTCCACGTCCTGCAAAGTACATGCAATTCAAGGCACCATCTGGGTCGATTACAGCAGTAATTGTCTCTAACGTTGAAGAAGTATCTCATCTCATTTCATCTAATCTCATCTCATCTCATATCTCCTTACCTCAGCTCATCTCATCTCATCTTGTTCCCCTTGTACTTTGCGTGTCGAGGTGAAGCATAAACAGCGGGAGAGTGCCCGTTTATCAGCTTCATAAATCGAGATTGCCATGGACTCTGTTATTCTCTATGTCCATCGTTTATATGATCGGTCTCTTCTCCTGGTTCCATTTGGTCTGTACACCACTGCTTGTTGATAGAAGCATCACACTTCATCTTCAACAGTTCTTTCATTGCTCCAGGCCTCCCGCTCTGGTCTGCAGTTATCTAGATTACCCAGACTCGACTCTAACCAGGATATCATCTGTCTGGCTACAACCTTCTCAAGCAACTTTCCATCCACGTTTACACACAGTTTGTAGCGTAGTGAATAATACAGTAGCGGAGAATTGAACAGAACATGTTTCAGGGTATGAGGCAGTGGTTCTCAACCTTTTTTTCCCCTTTACCATATGTTCAGAACGCCCCCGCCCCCTTTTCGAATTTTCTCCCTATAAATCATCCCCTCCCCGCTACACAGAATACATAAAAATGGAAGCTACATTTAATAACACATACTAGAACAAGTCTAGACATCTACATAAAACGTGATTTGCGGGTTTACTTACATTATAAAACAAATTTCATTAGGGCGAGGAGTACAGAACCGTAAAATTTAGAGGGGAAAACAATATCAAGTAACTAGTTCTTGTATTAATGCGATCTTGAAATAATCTTAATTCCCCCCTTGGAAACACTAGAATCCCCCCCCCCTTTTGTGGGGAATTCCCCACCGGCTGAGAACCACTGGTATAAGGTGTGGTCGCAGATGGTAACAGTGGAGTCGGTTACTAGTGTTTAAGTTACACGGATCTTGGCTGGTTCCTCAGTTTTTAAAGCAAATCCAGTTGCTTCATGCCGCTCTCCGTTGCGAATGCGTTACGGACCTGATTCGTAAGCCCGCTTACTCACGTTCGAAACTACGACCGATGTGGCAGCAGGCAGCGTTGCGCTGGGTTTTAACGAGTTGGTATGTGAGTCGGTCGTTCAGAAAGCAATGGCAAACTACTGAACGTACTCATGCCTAGACATAAACAACAGCAATAAAATGCTGGTGTTGACAGCGATGTCCTGTAAAAAAGGATATACAAAAAAAAAAAGTTTCTTCATAAGCTGGTATTGGTATCTGTTATTCTTTACAACATATGTGTGGTTGTGTGCGTGCGTGCGTGCGTGCGTGCGTGCGTGTGTGTGTGTGTGTGTGTGTGTGTGTGTGTGTGTGGCATTCGACTATGTTATATTGCTCGGGCGCGTTTGTGTAACGGTCAGAAAGTTAAGCCGACAATCTTATGGACGCGGTCCAATGAGAGTTCGGCGCCAGCTTTCTTCGATTGCTATGGGAAGGAAAGACTGACCACCTATTTTCCCTGTACTCAGGCCTATAAATGTGATGGTCCTAACAAATGACAGACTCAAGGCAGTTTCCTGCTACGGGAGCTATGATTGATTATGTAACTAATGAACTGGTCAAACGTTACTAAACCAAGAATATCATTTCAGACGCGTTCCATAATTGCAAGGTGAGTCGCCAAGTATAGACTGGATGAAGATCTATACAATAAACAGAGTTCTGTCTGTGTTGGAGCGCAGTGAGTAGGCTTGCAGCTCATTAGTGTTACCTTGTGGTATCTTCAAGTAGGCACTTCACTTGTTGCTGAATTTCCAGGGCCAGGGCAGAGTTTTCCAGATCTTGTACACGTCTGTGTTGACCTGACCTACAGAATATCTGCAGAATATAATATTGCTGATTACTGTCATTACTAGGAGGAGAAGACATGTAGGGGAGCGGGAATGCATGTGGGGAACGAGGAGGGCGGAGAGGAAGAGGAATGTCGCCGTCATTAGCTGAGTGGTCTCGAGGTATGGTGTACACCTCGAGTGCTGGAGGTTCCGGGTTCAAACCCCGGTGAGGGTCGGGATTTTTTCACGTGGACTTTCTAGTAACAAAATTTCGCCTGGTAACTGGGTAGTGAGATCGGACGCCCGTGTGTATTGTTGCGCACGTGAACAAAATCCCTTGGCAGTTGAAAATCGACAAATAGTAGCCTACCTGGCGTTGCCGGGCAAAATTTCGTGTTAAAAATCTACCCAAGTTTTTTCAAGATCCTCACCGGTGCTACGGAATTCGTGTACTGAGCTGAGATGCTCCGCACAGGCTTGAGTTAGGAGTAGAACGAAGCACTTTGGGTTACACCCTTGTGCCGTGACGTTGATCCGTCGACTAAACTAAACTAGCTTCGCACAGAAGAAGCAATCCGAAAAAAAGAAGAAGTAGTAGGACGGAGAGGAAGGGGTGGGGAGAAAGAGAAGGAGAAGACGACGAAGACGAGAACGACGACGAAGAGAAGACGACGAAGAGAAGACGACGAAGAGAAGACGACGAAGACGAAGAAGAAGAAGAAGAAGAAGAAGAAGAAGAAGAAGAAGAAGAAGAAGAAGAAGAAGAAGAAGAAGAAGAAGAAGAAGAAGAAGAAGAAGAAGAAGAAGAAGAAGAAGAAGAAGAAGAAGAAGAAGAAGAAGAAGAAGAAGAAGAAGAAGAAGAAGAAGAAGAAGAAGAAGAAGAAGAAGAAGAAGAAGAAGAAGAACAACAACAACAACAACAACAACAACAATAACAACAACAACAACAACAACAACAACAACAACAACAATAACACAAACATCACCAACAACACAAGGAAGGAGAACAAGAAGAAGAATCAGAGGGGGAAGGTACAGATGTCGCTTTCGTTGTCTGTGCCGCAGCAGCAATAGCAGAGCAGAAGAAGAAGAGGAGAAGAAGAAGCAGACGACGTAAAGGAGGAAGAGGAGAAGAAGCAGAAGCAGCAAAGATAAAGAAGAAAGAGACGATAATGATGATGAAGATGAAGGGAGACGAAGAAGAAAAGGAAGAAACCAAAGAGACAAAAGAAGGAGAAGATGAAACAGAAGACATTCAACAGTCAATGCAAGTCATCAAAATGACATAGCTAATAAGTCACAATATCCTGATTTCAGTTGGAAAATTGCAAGGATAAAAGACATGTATCTCAACAGAAGTCAACTCGACGCTAAACCTTGTATGAAGCAATTCAGCATTTATGAAGTTCAGAGAGTTAATTTGTGATTGCCGACTACGTGGTGAAGGATTTACGGACGCAGTTAGTAATCTCGCATGCTACATTCGAAACACAGCTGCGGGCGATTTGGCAGCAAAGCGGCTTGCGTTGGTTTTTACGAAATGTTTTGGGTACCGGTCGTTCAGAGAGCAATGGCAAACTACTGAACGTAAACCTGCCAAGAGATCACAAACAGCGAAAAATGCCGACGTTGACTGCGACGTCCTGTAAAGGATATGCAACTAACTTAACTTAATTTGTGATTGGAGTTGACTGGTGTATGTTTGTCTAGCCACGGTTCTGTTACATGAGTGTTTACAGTAATATGTTTTTTTTAGAGTAATATGTGTTTGATGGATGTTCCAGCTTTGTTGTAACAACAGTTTCAAGCACTTGTGACGTAAACACAGTAACAGTGTGCAGGAACTTGGCGAATTGTACTTCTTTACGTGTGTGTGTGTGTGTGAGGGAGAGAGGGGGAATAGACAGAGAGAGGAACAGAGAGAGACAGAGACAAATACAACCTGACAGTGAGAGAGAGAAAAAGACAGAGAGAGACATAGACAGAGAGAGCGTCATAGTGATACAGTGAGACATAGAGGCAGACAGAGAAAGACGCACAAATACACCGTTAGACAAAGACAAGAGAGAGAGAGAGAGAGAGAGAGAGAGAGAGAGAGAGAGAGAGAGAGAGAGAGACAGAGAGAGAGACAGAAAGAAAGGGAGAGAGACAATGTAGAGGAAGAGTTACAGACAAAGAGATGACTGACAAGAGACACACGGATACACATACAAGACAGAGAGTGAGTGAGTGAGACACATAGAGAGAAAGATATAGGATGGAGAGACTACCAGACATTACAAGAAACAGACAGATAAAGGGATGGCGAGAAAGAGGAGGGACGGACAGACGGAGCGTAGTGAAAATCTAAAGTGTTACTCCAAAGCAAACTGTCAAATCTTTGGTTGTTTAGCGATTGGCCGTGTAGTAGTAAATTTACCGTCTCCGGATCTGAATTCAGTGTTTGAGATAACACTTTCAACATGCTTTCAGGGGCGTGGTTGTTTGACGTACGATGTCTGCCCCTGACACTATTAGGGTTTAAACTGTGGTGAATGTTTACAAGCTAAGAAGCCTGAAGATATTGAAAGTTTCCATAGTCGAATGTAGAAGCCAGGACAACTGGCTTTTTCGGACAAACACGAAAAACTAAGAGGACCAGTTCTCAATTTGCGGATTTTACTACCCCTTATATTTGGAATTTTAAAGTATACACCAAACACGTGGCTGTTCTGGTACAGTCGTATATACCACCCTTGTGAGAGGGCAGAGAAAGGAAAGAGACAGGTAATGTACGTTAAATTAGAGAAATTAGACGTTGACAGTACCACTTGGAAACGTAATGAAAACTGGCAAACCTAATGGCACAATCGGATGGGGAAGACAAAAGGCGTGAATGATTCGACCACATGGCATAATCGAGACAAGAAAACAGACCTGATCCAAGATTATAGTGATCTTGTGAGATGTCGAACGATAACCGCCCACGTTTATCAATATGGCACATAATGATGATGATGATGATAATGATGATAACATAAAGCATCACATTTTTTGAGAAGTTTAAAAAAAAATGAATCATGGCAGTAAGTAAAGCAATTACATAGCTCGAGACACAGACATTCATTCGGGCGTGTTTCCTTAGTGACTCAATGAGTATGCTCTGGAAGATAGAGATGAAGTGGGTCCGAAGACAGTGAGAACTAAACCAAGACCAAATACCTATATGGGCATATAACTAAATATATGGATCTAGAGCCATAGAGAGACTCATACATCGGTGGGGAAGATAACACCAAAGGTAGTCTAAACAAACGCAAATATGACGCAATCAGGGCCTTTGAAAACAAGCAGCACTACACAAATAATGTCATTTATCCAAAAGGGTTGTAATACAATGGAACACCTCACACTGCAACATACCAGGAAATGAAAAAAAGAAGCTGTCAGATTGGCAAAGGAAGGGGAAAGACTATCTCAGCCTGGTACAGATAAAGAACAATGATAAGGACACGAGATTATACAGAGCAAATTGTATAATACAGTGGGAGTCAGAGCATCAAGGCCACCATAAAGACGATGCATACTACCAACTACTACGAAGAGAACATGTGACAATCTTCAGACTCCGATCAGTGCACATCAGGCTGAAATACCATGCTCAATAAACTAGAAGTAGGAGATGCTGGTAAATGCAAATGTGGAACTGGTGAAATGACAGCTGAACACTTGCTGCAGGAGTGTCCAACATATGCCGGGTGGGGACAACTCTTCTGACCTAAACCCTCTCCATTTGAGAACAAACGCTATGAGGATGCCTACAAGCTCAAGATGGGTGCTGCTTTCTTTGATCCTATTCACCGTGACGTTTGAAGGTGCATGAAGAAGAAGCACTATTTGCACTGGAGATGTTTTGCCAAGAGAACTTCAGTGGAGCATCCATGTTGTTGATGTATTGAGGGGGGAACTATTGAGGCATTAGTATTATTGATGTATTGAGAGGGGAACTGCGGGTTTTTTTTTTCACGTGGACTTCTAGTAACAAACTTTCCCCTGGTCTCTGGGTAGTGAGAACGGACGCCCGTGTGTATTGTTGCGCACGTAAAAACTCCCTTGGCAGTTGAAAATCGAAAAAGAGTAGCCTAACGGCGCATCCCGGCCAAATTTCGAGTTAACAATCTACTCAAATTATTTCAGGGTCCTCGCCGGTGCTACGGAATTCGTGCATTGAGCTGAGATTCTCCGGACCCAGGCTTGAGTGAGTAGAACGCAGCACTTATGGGTTACACCCATGTGCCGTGATGTTCATCCGTCGACTAATCTAAACTAAACTAAACTGAGAGGGGAACTAATGGCCCATTAGTGTTGATGTATTTAGAGGTAACTACTGGCGCATCCTTGTTGGTTATTGAGAGGGGAACTAATGGGCAATTAGTGTTTTTGGAGATCGAACACTTAGTTCTCTCGTATAAGGGCCAAAATCAGGAGGCTCCATGTTCAAGTTGCGCACTTTGAAAATCCAACAGAACTTAAAAGTCGCAAAGGACAGGCCTTCAAGCGGCTGCCCTGGCAAGGTTAATAGGGCAGTCAACCTTCCCGCGAGTAGATAATGCCCATTACCTTGAATGGAATGTGTCTAGACGCAGTAAACATTACACAAATGCATACTAAAGTCGAGCGCACGGACATATGAGGTGCATAAGTAAGTCTCTCGTAAGAGGGACGAAAAAAAGGGAGAAAAAGAAGAACACAAACAAAGACCTCCCCTAGTCATACTGGCCCGAGGCTGGGCAACAGATAATGGTTAGTTTTGTGTTATTTACATGACGTCGCAATCAACCCCAGCGTTAATTGGCTGTTTGTGATTTTCTAGACAATTTTACACTGAGAAATTTGCCACTGGAGCGGCGTGGCCCAGAAGTTTTAACGTGCTTAAAATTGCTCTTCTGACGGTGCGGTGTGGGTTTGTTTCACACATCTTTCAGCTGGACTTAATTGTTGACTTCTCGTTCTGAAGGCAATGGCAAACTACTGAACGTAACATTGCCTAGTAAGTAACAGCCAATAGGGACAGGGGTTGACTACAACGTCCAGCAACAGACGTACAATGTTTCTGTTTTACATTTTAGTCTGCCTGTGTTCTGAACGGTCAACACTCAGACCATTGGAAAAATCCCCGCAAAACGATCTACTCCCAAATCAAACCTGGTATGTCGGGATTGTGAAACTGAGTTCATTAGCGCTAGGCCGCAAACACTTGGCTAGAAAAAAAACAATTTTAATGTAAACATTGTCACGGAGTCAATAAAAGTTGAGAATCACTGATATTAGGGAATACGGGCTATCATTTAACACCACGTCCTTGAAATCAACAAAGTTTGAGAACCACTAATATTAAGGATTAAAGCCTATCTTCCACTACTACATCCTTGCACACACACAAAAATATGTTGAGAACCACTGATATTAGGGATTACGGTCTATCTTCCAATACCGCATCCTGCAAGCGTTGGTATCCTTCAACTGTAAAAATATCCGGCCCAGCAAACACCTCTACACTACATTCACCACCTCCCCTTCCCCCCCCCCCCCCCCCCATCCTCGATACAAGGTGATTGTCATCTGACACCATCTGCTGCGTGAACACCTGCATAATTCGTAAAACAGTGAACAATCAGTTACTGTGTCAATATGCAGCATCAACACCTTCTGTTGTTTGCCCACAACCAGCAGATTGTGTTCCCGAGACCAGCGGAGCGCGGCGCACCATGTGATGTGTGTTGTGTGGGTGTGTGTGTGTGGGTCTACATACTTCCCCTCGTTCTCTCCAGCTTCCAGTACTCACACTGCGAGGAAATTGAATAACTGCTTTTGCTAATGCCGCTGGCAGATATGCTGGGCTGTAAGTTAGTGATATGAACAGGTTATCATTCCTCACTCCTGGGTGGTAATTCTCTTCTAGTCCAGGAGATTTAGGGAGCCGAGTAGCGCAGTGGCTAGAGCGTTAGCCTGCATGGCCCGTAGTCATGTGTTCGGATCCCTGTCCCAGGCGAGCGTTTGTTTTTCAAGTGACATCTGTCATCCAGGTCGACCAATCAGAAAATGAGTACTATATCTTGTAAAATGTTAAGAAAGCCAGCGTGGTATTGTTTAAGCTTTTTAGTTAGTATATTCCACTTCCCTCTCTTACATCCATCCATCCATCCATCCATCCGTCATGTGCCATCCCGATAAGCGTGGGCCGTCAGTTTCGCCATTTCACTCGATCACCAGAGTCGTGGATCAGCTCCGTGTTTCTGTCTCGACCTTGCCACGTGGCCAAGCCATCCAGGTATTTACTTCTTGGCCTTCCCCTTGTTCTCTTCCTCCTCGATCTTGCCAGTTGTCACCAAATTCTCCAATTCATATTCTTCTCATAACATGCCCAAACATGTTTTACTGTCTACTTCTAATGTCTCTAATTAATTGACAATTTTCATGTGTTTCTTGAAGGGCTTGGTCATTGGTTTTTCTGTCTGTCCATAGCATTCTTTGCATTTTCTCCAGAAACTACATTTCCACAGCCATCAGATGTTTTTCAGCCTGTCTGCTAATTGCCCACGCTTCACATCCATACAAAAATACAGTTTCTATGTAGCACTTCAACACTCTTTTTCTCGTTTCTATTGACTGTCTTTTATTGGTCAGTATGCTTTTCATCTTGCAAAAGGCAACCTTCGCCATGGCCATTCTTGTTCTAATCTCTTCAAGGCATCTGCCATCAGAAGAAATTGTACCGATTAACTTGTTTAAGAATATTCCCATATACTTGTATACTACATTGTGGTATTCCCTTCATCCTAGTGACGACCATAATCTGTGTCTTCTTACAATTCAGTTCTAACCCTAGTTGTTCACTGTGTGCAACAACCGCATCTACTAAATGTTGCAGTCCTGCTCATCGTCTGTGACATATGCCTGGGTCATTGACAGTAAGGTGAGTGACCTGGCTACGAGTAAAACAATCAACCTTGAGAAATAATGGGGCGGTTGTGAGTGGATACCCCTAGGGTGGATGGGGCGAAAGACAGTTGAGTGTTGTGTGAAGTCAGGATACTTGAAAGTCAGTGAGTGAAGAGACCGACTGCGGGTCAGGTCGTTTAAGAGAGTTGAGTTTTATATACCGAACGAGTCGGTAGTCCACGGAGAACTGTGTTGTGTGTTTCTCCGAGCTGTGAAGGCAGGCCTAAAAACCCAGAGTGGGTTGCATAGTGAGCAGAGGCTCCGACCCAGTGGGTGGGTCGTATTGTGGGAGATCCAGCCGTGGATAGTAGCTGGACTAAATGTCTTGTGGATTTGATATGAAGCAGGCTTGAGAAGGCATTGATGTGTGCGTGTTAATGTTGTGAGGAGGATATGGATATTCGATGGATTATATCTTGTTTTCTGGATATATACATATGTTCCGTGAGTCTGTGTTATTTCTGTAATAAAGGATTATATGCGCCAACTGAATCTTGTTTAATGACTGGTGAATGTGCGCTGCGGGGGTGAGTTATATTTCAAGACAGTTAGGTAGCTCAATTGACACTCCAGGAGTATCGTTACCTAGACAACGACCAATCGCACGCACGTATCATCAAGAACGTCATGTGACAGTCTGCAATCAAGACTGTATCATCAGCATATCTAATATTATTGATGTTGCGTCCCCAAGTGATGATGCTTTCCATATCTTCTATATTTCTGAACATATTTTCACTGTATATTTCCTCCATGCTAAGATTGTAAACTGTCTATGGTCTTCTCTCTTTGTCTTCCCCTCCCACCCAAGTGTCCTATTGTATCGACATAGCCCATGACATGAGCAAACAATGTGGACTGTCTTCTTCGTATGCGAGTCACCAGTTCTCTTTGCAAGTTAACTAATTTCAAGATATCTTCATTACTCTTTCTGTGTCAGGTTTTAGCGCCGAATGTTGGGCGACGCTTACCAAACCCGACATCCCACATTGTCCCAACGGCCTCGGGCGGAGGAACGCAATTGGGAGGGTACAAGCCTTATCCTAGTTCGAGGAAATGCAACCTAAAGACTACTTGTCATGGCAGGGCAGGCCAGGCCCTAAGCCTTGGTTGGCAACTGTTCTAAGATTGCAGCTCCGACAGGCGGACAGTTACTAAAACAATACTACGAAACCATTTTGCGATAAAGAGAACGAAAAGAAACTCAAAGAGCAGTATAAAACATCTGCCACACGATGGAAAACCCAACCATCATTCCAATCATTGATCGCTCATTCATTTCTTTCTCCGCTTCTTTCTCAGCTGATAATCGATTCTTGTAATGTAACGATTATGAGAAGAATATGTAAAGCGTGCCCGGAGATTCAACATAATGTAGTTGAGGCACGCCGAGCAAACTCTGGGATATTGGTATTCGATTATTGAGTTTCCGAATCGTCCTGTCTGTGTGTACAACACATTTTACAGATGCGTGTGTGTCGGAGCTTGGCACAAATCTGGCTAAAATAAACACATTATGTTTGGTGGTAGGGGTAGGGTGTGTATGGTAATGTAGATAGAATGTGCACGGTAAAACAGAGTTGTGCCACGCTGTATCTAGGATGTGTAGATTGTATTAATCGTTTGATGCCTGGCATGCGGCAGTTATTGAGGATCGTCAGTCTTTGTTTTTATCTCTCTTTGAACATCCAGCTTTCCGCTGGATGGAGAATACGATACACACACACACACACACATCGTGATTGTAACTGACCCAGAAAGCATGCTGAGTAGGGTGAGGACTGACAAGCTTCGTGCCAAATGGCTTGCTTCGCTTCGGAGGTCACGGGTGGCAAGCATCGTCTGGATATTTTCTCCGGGGCATGCTGGTGTGTTAGAGAATGAACAGGAAGACAGATTGGATAGCTCTGCAAAACATGGTGGAGTATTGATGCATGATAAGGCAGACGTGGTTGCGGCCTTGTGGGAGCACGTGTTCACCTCGGAGGAGCAAATGGATCACCATGGTCTGGCAAGAATGCGACAGCGTGGAGTGACGAGGGGATCTGGCCGATGCTCAACGCTTAGAGGAAAGGCGAGACGCACATATAATCAGATTGCTACTGGTACTATTGGGGTTGGAACTCTTCGCTGGCTTCTGAGGATGGGGACGGAGCGCTTATGGGAATGCCCCGAATGCTGTGATGTCGGTTCCTAAATCAATCAATCAATCAATCAATCAATTTGAACTCCAGCGTAGTCTGCAATTTTGTACGTATGGCCAGCTTTCAACTATAACCATTGTCCCTCGCCAACAGGCAACCCCCTCCGACTTCTGATGTACTTGTAATTTACATCTCTAAGTCAAGGACTGGAAGTCAACAAATAAGTCCAAATGACCGGTGTAGGGATAAATCCCCTATCTCGTCATAAGCGTGCCGGGAGATTAAGAGCGAGCGTTCTTAACATTTTGGTCACACGACTTCCTACAACCGAGCAGTGTTAGAATTTATATCATGTGGTGCTGTTTAGAAGGCTGGGAGCTAATTGTGTGAGAACTCAAGTGATTGAGAGAATAAGCTAATTAGTTGTTGTTGTTTTTTTTTTACTTGAGACGTAATCCTTTCATGTGCTACTCCTTCTATTGCATTGGACTGACTTTTGCGTGGGGATTAGCTTTCTCTATTGCCAGTGTCCCTCGCCATCTGGCGAACCCACTCTCACTTCTGAGGTACTTCTAATTTACGTCCGCAAGTCAAGGACGAGAAGTCAACATTGTTGTCCAACTTACCGGTGAAGGGATTGAACTAGCTACCCCGACATCAGCACACCGGATGTTTAAGAGCGAGAGCTCTTATCTGTTCGCCTCTGCTGACCTGCACTGGGCTAATGAAAACATCTGTCATAGAGTTGTGAAGATGGTGGTAAATTATTGATCGTACAATTGTACAGAAAATTAACCCAAAGTTCATTGCATCCTCCTGCAAAGAACAGGCAACATTTTATTTAAAAGTTGGTTTTTAAGTTTATTGGACTTAAGCTCGCGCATGTGACGAGGTGATGGTGTCATTTGGATTCGGGATGTTCAAATCCCAGTGCGGAACACCATAGCTTTCAATTGTTACATTGTCTAAAGTGTCTTCTAATATCTACTTCTTTATGCCACATCTATGAGTGCAAGTAAATATCTAAGAATGTATTTCTCAGGCTAGTTTAATGACCTTCCGGGTAACCCAACAAAGAATATGTCAGTGGAATGAGACAATTACCAGCAGTGAAATATCGTAATTACTGAATAATTTGTCATGTCATTGTGAAAGATTACAACTGCAAGAGGCTAGCCATAACGTTTGTCTATTATTATAAAGAAATAGAACGAGAACATCGAAACCAGGCGTACTCACAGCTCCTTATAATATTTATACTGAACGTTTGAAGTATGCATTTGCTTCTTCAACCGATTCTAGCGATATGATGCAGCGCGCAACATACTCGGTTAACCAGATCTATGATTGTAAATTATTTACCAGAGGGCAGTGCTGTGATAAAATTCCCGATGTTATGGGAGAAACACCTACAGAAATATTCAGGGCGATAGATTCACTAGTTCATGATTCCTTCTCATTGTATGGCTCAGAATAAAACGCGTAGACAGCATAAGTGTGACAGCGTGAATGTTGCCGTCTGCCAAGATCTGGAAGACCGTCCCCAGAGGGCAGCGGCGGATATGAATTAAAGAGTGAAGGAGATAATTTAACAGGGTTAAAATAATCACACTTGCTGAGTTTGCGCAGTAAAACTGAGAGAAAGAACATTTAATAGAGGTGTACCTAACAGAATGAGCATGGGAAACGTTTGTTCTTTTTTTATGTTCGCTCACATTGAACTCAAGCGTAGTCCATTACACGTGCTACTACTTCTTGTGAACTGCACTGATTTTTACGTCTGGATTAACTTTTTCTGTTACTAGTGACCCCTGCCATCAGGCGAAGCCTGTCCGACTTCTGAGTTACTTGTAATTTACGTCCCGAAATAAACGTCGAGAAGCCAACATTTTAGTCCAACTGACCGGAGTATGTGTTAAACTCACTATCTCGGCATCAGCACAACGGAAATTTTAGCACGATTGCTCTTATCCATTCAGCCATACTGACCTCCATGTGTACCCTTGCGTTCTGCATCTTTTGATACGTGAAGAGAAGCAAGCCTGGATAAACTGCTGTCGAAGGTTGCTCAGAAAGTGCAAATATGATATGAGAACTGGGTTCACCAATATGGCCTACATTCCGAAGGACCAGTCTGCAATGGAAAGTATCTGACTATCTAAGAATCGTTATGACAAGAGCACAAAATCTGCAGGAAAAGTGATGCAGATTCTCTTGTGGAACACTGTGTCCTGTTGAGAGATGCTCTGTCTCGTGGCTACACAATTAATTGAAGTGCTATGTAGATCTCTTTACTGAACAAAAAAGCAGTCTTTGTCCAACAAACGAGGAATAGCACGCAGTCAAAATCTTCCTTTGCCTCAGGCCCTCTCACAAAGCACGGCTTGTATAGCTAGCAATCATGGATTTCAATATTAAGATTCTTCCACACCCACTCTATTCGTGGGATTTGGTTCCGTCAGCCTTCCCCAAATCTTATAACATGTCAGGAAGAAAATCAATGATACGGTTTTGAAGAAGTCATACTGGCACATGACAAATCGTGTAAACCAATTAGTTTACGGTATTATGTAGATCTCTTTACTGAACAAAAAAGCAGTCTTTGTCCAACAAACAGGAATAGCAAGCAGTCAAAATCTTCCTTTGCTTCAAGACAACACACCCTCTCACAAAGCACGGCTTGTATAGGCAGCAATCATGAATTTCAATATTACGATTCTTCCACGCCCACTCTATTCATGGGATTTGGTTCCGTCAGACTTCCCCAAATCTTATAATACATCACGAAGAAAATCAATGACATGGTTTTGAAGAAGTCATACTGGCACATGACAAATCGTTCAGGTCTAAAAATATGGTATTCTATTCGCAAGATATTTTCGAGATCAAGTAAAGATAAAAATAAAGTGTTGGCTATATCTACAAGGAATAAACACAATAGAAACTTCAGTTATTTTTAACATGTCCTTCATAGTCAGGATTAGGACTTATAGCTATCCACTTGTGTATGAATACGCTGATAATATGTAAGAAATCAACGTGACTGAATAAGTAAGACTGCTTGCTCTTGAACGTCCGGTCCGCTGACAGCGGGGGTAGTGAGATCGTTCCCTAAACCTATCACAGTTTGACTTCAATGTTGATTTCTCGCTAGGAAAGCAATTGCAAACTACTGAACGTAACATTGCCTTGTAAATCAACCTAAAATGTGGTTTCTAAGGAGAATGCAAAGAATACCATTGACAGATAAAATAAACCAAAGACAAAGTTCTACAAGAAACAAATGAAAACCGTAATCTGATTAGAGAAATTAGACGTAAACAGTGAAACTTTTTTGGTCACGTTATGAGAAGAAATACATTGGAGAACTTGATAACAACTGGCAAGATCGAGGGAAAGAGAACAAGAAGAAGGCAGAGAAGTAAATAACTGGATGGCTTGACCACGTGATATGTTCGAGACAAGAAAACAGAGCTAATCCACGACTCTGGTGATCGTGTGAGATGGCAAAACATGACCGCCCACGCTTGTCGGCATAGCACATGATGATCATCATCATTCACCCACTATACCATTAGGCGTGTAAAGGTGTTTTTATAATTTATTTATTTTTTTCGGGGGATTTTTACTTTTAAACAAGGATGCGTCAAGTGGCCAATTTATCTTTCTTGTCTAGACAGATATATCTTTGTTAATCAGGACAGTAAAACGAGTTCTTAAGAGCTATATCGAGCCAATCTTGATATACGGAAGTGATTCATGGAAAATCAGCAGATTAGTGAGGCATTTTGTCGAAGCTTCAGAGATGTGGTTCTATAGACTATTTATGAGAACACAGAAGGGCACGTACAAAGCGTAATGAAGATATCTTGAAAGAAGTTAGCTCACACAGAAAACTGAACTCTCTTATCAGAGGAGGACATTCCAGATTCTTTGGGTACATCATAAGAAGGGCAAAGCTGTGGGGTTTGTCGTCACAACAAGAAAGTTGAAGAGGGGAGAGTGCGGTTTGAGGGGGGGGGGGGGGGGGGAAGGAAACAGACCTAGAGAGAAGATACTAAACAGTTTGACATTATATCACAGAGGAAACTTTGTATCAGGAATGATTGGCAGTACAGGAGGAAGAAGGCTGTGTACAGACATGATGACCAACAACACATAGGACGGAATATAATAATAGGAAGACATGTACTGTAAGGGCCGTGGTAGGATAATGGTCGGTAGTCCCTTGTTGACTCCCAATAAAAATGTGTAGCATGCATTTATTTTTATGGGAAGTGAATCGATAAAACTATCTCGGAACAGTCATAACATCTGATGGGAGGTGCCTTGAAGAGATTAGAACTATAATCGCTACATCAAAGGCAAAATTTTGCAAGATATGAAACATACTGACCAATTAAAAGAAGTCAATTTCAACTAGAAAAAGAGTTTGGAAGTGCCACATAGAACATGTACTTTTGAATGGACAATGGTTAATCTAATGGCACTGAAAATGTGGTTTCTGCGGAAAAAGCAAAGAAGACCATGGACAGACAGCCACTCATCGAATGTCCACTGACCTATATCAGTCTGGGATTAGTACCCTATATTTAATAGCTAATATTTCAAACCTGCGTACCCATGTCAAATTAGGAAGAACTTGGAGACAACAGAGATGTGGTTTCTGAGGTTTTACTCGATCACCAGAGTCGTGGATCAGCTCTGTGTTCTTGTCTCGACAAAGCCATGTGGTCAAGCCATCCAAATATTTACTTCTATACTTTGTCTGTGTTCTTTTCTCCTCAATCTTGCCAGTTGTCACCAAATTCTCTGGTGTGTATGATAACGTGGCCACAAAATTTTGACTTTTCTACGTCCAATTTCACCAATAAGTTTACGGTTTTCATTTTCTTCTTGTAGAACTTGATCATTTGTTGTCTGTCTGTCTGTCTGTCTGTCTGTCTGTCTGTCTGTCTGTCTGCCTGCCTGCCTGTCTGTCTGTCTATCTGTCTGTCTGTCTGTCTGTCTGTCTGTCTGTCTGTCTGTCTGTCCATGGTCTTCTTTGCTTTTTCCGCAGAAACCACATTTTCAGTGCCATTAGATTAACCATTGTCCATTCAAAAGTACATGTTCTATGTGGCACTTCCAAACTCTTTTTCTAGTTGAAATTGACTTCTTTTAATTGGTCAGTATGTTTCATATCTTGCAAAATTTTGCCTTTGATGTAGCGATTATAGTTCTAATCTCTTCAAGGCACCTCCCATCAGATGTTATGACTGTTCCGAGATAGTTTTATCGATTCACTTGTTTAAGAATATTACCATTTACCCGTATTTCAGATTGTAGTATATCTTTTTTTCCCAGTTACTATTATATACCGGGTTAGCGGGGTGGGGAATCCCCTATCAAAGGAGATGTAAGACGTCTCATTACCTCCATTAGTCTACGGGACACCCTTGGGCAAGTTGGAGTACCCGCTTAGCCCCCAATCAGGGTTACGTGAAGCCATGGAATCAGGTGGTGGATGGAGTGTGAGAGCAGCCGACAGATTGTTGTTGGTTATAGTCTGCACTCCGCGGCGATAGGCAGATGATCTCATCAGTTGAGACAATGGCTGTGGCCACCGACTAATACAGTCATTGCCCAGAAGGAGAGCAATGGCAAACTACCTTGTGCAAAACTTGCCAAGAAACCATAACAACCATGAAAGCAATAAAGGAGGGGTATATGCCTGGGAAGAGAAGAAGAGGAAGGCCTAAGAGAAGACGGGTGCAGGATGTGACTAATTATCTCCAGATGAGTGTATCGGACGCGGGAGATCTTGCTTATGATCTAGAGGTTTTCCGGAAGGTTGTTAAGGCATATATATATGCTTAGTTATAAATAATTAGTATATAGATAAACGGAATCTCAGATCTGAGGGCAAGATTGCTTGCTTGCTGTCTTGCGTTCGCTGGCTGTGAACTCCAGCGTAAAGTTCTGTAGGCCGGATGAAGACATCTTGTTGTCCAACATCAGTATGACGTCATACCGGACTTAGGTTTGCGTGAGTATCCGTTGTCCCATGTCTGGCTTATTGGTGTGCAGACTGGTGGTTACTCGCCGTGCAGGCAGATACTCTCCGACTTTGAAAGAATCAGCGTTCCTACTGACGTTAGCCAGGACCCCGAAGGGACCTGTTGCCCAGGACGCACGACTAGGACGTGTCAGTAGGTCTTGGCCAGTATAATACCTGGCCCTGGTGCCTTGGAAACACCTCTGCGTCCTTGAGGGCAAGATGATTTTCGTTTCAAATCCCTCAGGAGCATGTTTTCGTTTTTCTGGCATTTGCTCCGAGGAATGGCAGGTAAAACAGAAATGGGATCCATAAACATATCTGGGAAGTTAGTGGCGATCCGCTTATACTGACCATACCACACATCCGGTTTGTGATTTGTCTTAGAATATGAACATAGCACCATGTTCTTAATATACCACAGGGAGTGGAATACGTTTGACCGGCAGATTTAGACATGACCTCTTGGACATCTTTCTACACACTTCGACTGTGTGGATCACAGTGGCGTGTCTGATCTACATATCACCGCTGTTTAATCTAGCACGTTTCATGGAAGATATCGCAAGACTCGCGAAAATAGCTTCATTTTATTTTTCTTTCTTCACTTTCGGTCTCTATCGAGTAGGGCCTCAGTGTGAAACCAACATTTTCATTAAAAATTCTAATATTTTCATTCCTCATTGGTCTGTCATTTTCACTACTCTAATTGTGTAGTCTTATCTCTCTATTCTCTCTGCCTGTCCCACTCGTGCATTGACTGTAGAGATTGACCTTTCTCCACCTACCAAACCTAATACTTATTTCTCCTTTCCTTACACTTTCTTCACTAAGTGACGTTCGATCGGTCAGTTGACCCATGGCGCTCGTAGCACAGTTAGGCACTATGACCCACACTTTGACAGCTAAGTGGTCTTTTTTGTTGTTGTTATTTTCTAAACATAGTTTTTGTATAGTTATATCCGTGTCTTTTTCTTTATGTATGCAGACGAAGATCATATAGCTGTAACTTCCATTCTGTAGCTTGTGATTGTGGGTTTGTAAATTCGACTGTTTCCACTTACTATTTATTGTTGTTATTATTAGTATTATTATTATAATCCTCATAATCGTTACCATTTTGTTAATTACTCATGACATAAAGATGGGAGCATAATTGTTAACTAACATAGATGTGTGCATACTTTTACGTAAGGGGAGAGATATACACAGACAGACAGACAGACAGACAGACAGACAGACAGACAGACAGACAGACAGACGGACGGACGGACGGACGGACAGACGGAGAGAGAGAGAGAGAGAGAGAGAGAGAGAGAGAGAGAGAGAGAGAGAGAGAGAGAGAGAGAGAATCATAATCGTCTTCTTGTAGTAGATCCTTGCAGAACATCGCCGTCATGACCTAAGAGACTCTCCATCATAAACCAGTTCCCAGCCTCGTGTATTTTAATGTCTCTTGGTACTTTAATATCCCGTGCCCTGCATCGTATTGGTCGACACTAGCCTCTCTTCATTAAACCTTCCATCATGGTTCTTTGTAAACAACTGTGACCTTCATATGGCCACATTATTCCAGTTTCACAGACATGATGTGACTAAGTCAGTTTCATTCCATGTTACGAGTCTATTAATTTAATCATGCATTAATTAATTAATTAATTAGTTCATTAATTAATTAATTAATTAATTAATTAATTAATTAATTCATTCATTCAATAGCATGTTCTCTGCAGAACTTCGCTCCCATAACAACATTTCGGAAAACGTCTCGGTCATAAGCACGATGTCCCGCGTCACATACACCCATCTTGAAATCATCGGCCACATCCTGCTAACATCCTATCTTTGCTCTTCCTCTTCCTCTCTTCCCGGGCATATACCCCTCCAATGTGTTTTCCTCAAACTTTCATGACGTTTCAAGTGGCTAAAATATTTCAATTTTCTTTGTTTCATCGTCTTTAATAGCCAACCTTTTTCAATATTCAGATCTTGTAGTATGGATGCATTTGTTCTTTTCTCTATCAAAAATATTCTTAGAACCCGTCTGTAACATTTTATAGAGATCAGTAGTGTTCTTCCACTTGATCCCAACCCCTTACCCCAACATCAGGGCACCAGAAGTTTAAGAGCCAGGGCTCTTAATGTTTGGCTGGACCAAGCGACTTCTATACACGATAATTCGTTTTTGTTTTATTTCGCTCCTCTTTAAATCGAGCATAGTCCAGACTGGATTGATTTTTGCGTGTGGACCAGCTTTCCCTGTTACCAGTGTTCCTCGCCATCAGGCGAATCCACTCCGACTTCTGAGGCACTTGTAATTTCCGTCTCCACGTCAAGGACAAAAAGTTACAGTCTAAGTCCAACTGACCGGTGTGGGGAGAGAACACAACCCCCTACCTTACCATCAACGCATCGGAAGGTTAAGAGCCAATGCTCCTAATTTTTGGACCAAGCGACTTCTGTCCATGGTAATCTAAGAATCTGGTTCCTGGTTTTAGTACGAGCAAGATGGGACGCAGAGGTGTTTCCAAGACACCAGGGGCCAGGTTCTATACTGGCCAAGACCTACTAACACGTCCTAGTCGTGCGTCCTGGGCAACAGTTCCCATCGGGGTCCTGGCTAACGTAGTAGGATCGCTGATTCTTCCGAAGTCGGAGAGTATCTGCCTGCACGGCGAGGAACTACGAGTCGGCACACCAATAAGCCAAACATGGGACAACGGATACTCATGCAAACCTCAGGTCCTGTATGACATCACACTGATGTTGGACAACAGGATATCTTCATCCGACATACAATTTTCGCGCTGAAGTTCACAGCCAGCGAACGCAGGCAAGCAAGCATGCAAGCAAGTACGAGCAAGCGTATAAAGTACGTCATAGGTCTTCTTTGACGTCATCACGAATATTTTGTATATACAGGCGGCGCCATACCTTGAGACCAATGAAACTGCATCAACTATAGATAAGCAACATACGACAGACAAGATCCGGATATCAAACTAGAGCAAGGCCAGGCAACAACGGGAAAAAAAAACGACTTCAAATATACTCTGTGCATATGATCAACTCAGTCGAAAAGAACATTTTAAAACTCTCACAAGACACAACAGGCTGAATTTAACACATGTTCATTGCCCTAAAAATAAGATATACTGATGAATTAACTGGTGAACTGAGTGATATGACAGCTAAACATTTGTTTGTTCAACAAATGCAAACCAGTGAACATTGACCTGAGATTATACCTGCTTCTTCTGAAGACAAACTCTATAGGGGTGTGGCCAGGATTATGCTGACTACTGCTTTGTTTGCATTTATTCATAGTGGCATAGTCTGAAGGAGACAAAGACGAAGAGGAAGATATAAGAAGAGGAAGACAAAATATATTACATACAAAAAAGCAAAGCAACCCATGCTGCCATGGAACACAAGTGTAACGGCAAGTATAAATTAGGAAAGACTACAAAATCCACATATGGCTAGACAATATCACCATCATCCAGTGCCTTGCCGGCTGGCGTGAGTGATCATGCCCCTCTACGACGTCCTGTATCAATTCATGTGACGACTCTCTTCCGTGCCATAACTCAAGACTAGCAAGCGTTTTTTCACGCCGTCTTCCTTTATCTCTCTTTCCACAAATCTTTCCGGTTGTCGCAACATGTTCCAGTTTTTGTCTTCTCATAATGTGGCCAAATTTTGTCATATACATATTGCAAAAAGTCTGCATGCAAGAACCTTCTATGGATCTATAATGCTCTAGAACCACCGAATGTTCTAGGTCTGAATGGAGGAATAGGTGGCAAATCGTTCCCTCACTTAGCGGACGACGAACGCAGGCGCCGAACCCTTATCCCATCACGACCATGCCATTGCCCGCGTAACGTAGTGTAGATATTGAAAGTAGTTTATTTAACACGCACAACATTTTCTCACGCACTCATTAAATGCCACTTCCGTGTTCTACCTTCGATTCATGCGTGCTCACACATCCCATAAATTTAATATGGACTCACAAGCTCACGAAATCTGGCCAGATGCCAACCCAGCACTCGCTGTAATCTCTGCCGGCATCACATCTCTCTTTGTTTATTTATATCAGCGCGTTTGGTTTTTGACAAATGTCTTTATAGAAGGCGGGCTATAGAGAAATCCAGTGCATATGCAACAAACATTTAGATTTGAGATTCTTTAGCTGAATTTATTTGAATTTGTATTACACGTCTCCGTAGGGATAATTACTTGATCCTGAACTCGCATGTGCTTATGTTTATGAACTTATGTGATTCTTGTTTGTGTATGAAATACTTCGTTAACTGATTCATTTTTTTTTCCATATCCTTTTTACAAGACAACGCTGTCAACACCAGCATTTTACTGCTATTGTTAATTCCTCGGCAAGTTTACTTTCAGTAGTTTGCCATTACTTTCTGAACGACAGGCTCCCATATCAACTCGTCAAAACCCAGCTCAACGCGGTCTGCTGCCAAATCGATCGCTGCTGTGTTTCGAACTCAAGTAACCGGGATTATGAATCGTGGCCAACTTCTGCGCCACGGAGACCAGCATCTAATTCATTGCCGAAGGATAATATATCGCCAATGTGACCTCCCATTTGTACAGAAGGACGATATAGATATATATATATATATATATATATATATATATATATATATATATATATATATATATATATATATATATATATATATATATATATATATATATATATATACTCATGCTAGTGTCATGGTGTTATTTATTTTGTTTCATGGTATCTTCTGCAGTTTCAATGTTCATTCACCGGAAATTTACATTAGTTAGTTAGTTAGTTAGTCTTTCCTCTTGAGCCTAAGGCGGCGCATAGGGCAGAAGTCCTGTCTCTCCATGCTTGGCGGTTCGCTGCTACCTGTTGTAGATCTTGGATATTTACTTGGCCATTGAATGAGCCTTCTCTAATGATGGTTCTACGCAGGGTCTCTCTTGGTCTTCCCCGTTTTCTTTTCCCTACTGGTGACCATATGAGGGCTTGGTAGGGGAGTCTTGACTTGTCCATTCTGAGTACATGGCCGATGTAGTTCCAACGGCGTCTTCTTATGAAATTGGATACTGTATCTTGCTTAGTCTCTTGTCTTATTTGCGAATTGGTTCTGAAGTCTGTCCAGTGGATGTTTAGAAGTCTTCTAAGACATTTGTTCTCAAAATTGTCTAATTTTTTATCTAAAGCTACCGATGATTTCCAACTTTCACATCCATACGTTAACACTGGAATCACACAAGAGTTGAAGATTTTAAGTTTTGTGTGTTTGCTGAGTGTCTTTGACTTCCAGATGTTTGACAGTTTATTGAAGGCACTAGATGCCAGTGCGATTCTAGATGATATTTCTGGTGTTGAGTCCCCTGTAGATGTCATTTTGCTTCCTAGGTATGTAACGCTGTTGACTTTTTCAAGAACGTAGCTGTTCAATTTGGTGTCATCTGAACTGTTGGTAAGATTAATAGTCTTTGTTTTTGTGGTGTTAATTTGGAGACCAATTTGCCCTGAAACATTTTGGAGGTGGTTTATTTTACATTACAATATTACAAATTTACATTACAATACTTTTTTTTTTTTTTTTTGGTACCATGTTTTGTCCAAACCTACTTTAAACATAGATATAATAAAATCAGTATGAAAGGGATGCGTATTGCCGTGGAGCATTTACACATGATCACAGATAAGCATTAACACGCAAAGCATTCAGAAACAATCTGGAGAATTACCCGGATTGAATATCAACGGAGGAGTACTGAAGAGTCTTAGATATGCTGATAAAACAGTGATCCTAGCAGAAAGTAAGCAGGAGTTACAATGCTCTTGGTGCAAGTAAAGAGATACATTCTTAATTAAAGTGGATTGGAATCAACATTTCAAGAAATTAAACGTATGATAATTACCAATGCGAAGTAAAGAGACACAACGAACATTACAGTAAATTGAGAAATTCTAGAACGTGTAGCAAATTACTTCCACCTTTGGCATGTCATAACAGATGATGGCAGAAGTGAAATAGATATCATGGAGAAAATAGGAATGGCCAGAAATATCTTCAGCAATATGAAACTAATGTTATATGCTAAAGAGATAAATAGACCATTAACAACACGCACACCACACATACACACACACACAAACACCACACACACACACACACACACACATATATATATATATATATATATATATATATATATATATATATATATATATATATATCTTTATTAAGTTTCATATTCTTTAAAAAAAATGTAGTCATGTATATGAGATTTAAGAAAGATGTTCTGAAAGCAGAAACAGGAATGCAAGAACAATACCGAGTGATTGTGATAAATAGGTACAATGCAATAGCTATAATACACAGTATAAATTAACAATAGGAAATGTTAAAGGACTTCATTCATCAAACAAGTAAAGACAATTTACTGGAGGAGATAGGCACATGCTTGATTGATTGAAGCCAAAAAGGGGATACATTTGTTAACATATTGGAAGATATCAACATTGATGGTAAAGATATCAGAATAATGAACACTATTTACTGGAACCAATTGGCAGCAATTAAAATGGGAAATAATGTGGGAAATTATGAACAAATAAAGCTAGGAGTACGACATGGATGTTTTTGACACCGGGTTTCTTCTATCTCTATAGCGAAGTAATAATGAGAGAGATCAAAGAGAAGTCATGAATACTAATTGGAGGTTATAATGTAAACATTTTACACTATGCAGATGACACACAACACAGTATTCGTGGCGAATAATGAAAAATATCTACAACGATTGTTGGATATTGTAGTCAGAGAGAGTGCAATGAAAGAACTTTCCTTGAATATCAATAAAACAGTAACAATGATGATATCAAAGAATAAGGTACACAAAAATGTGAAATTGAAATAGAAGGGTAAATTCCTAAGTGGATAATTTTAAATACCTAGGGGTAATTATAGCATCAGATGGAATATGCACAACAGAGATTAAGAGCAGAATAGAGCAAGAAAAGGCTGCATTTCAGAACATAAAAGTATCTTATGCAATAAGTCACTATCACTGAATGTAAGAAAGAGAATGCTGGAATGATACATATAATATGTTTTGCTGTATGGCAGTGAATCTTGAAATGTAAATGAACAAATTAGAAAGACATTGGAAGCAACGGAGATGTGATTCCTGAGACGAATGTTTCGAATTGCTTGAATTAACAACTAACAACGGTTGCCTGAGAGAGACTAATGAAATTAAAACATTGTATACAACAATAACAAAGAGACAAGCAGCTTTCTTCGGTCATGTGATGAGAAGAGAGGGATTGGAGGACATTGTGACAACTGGAAAGATCAATGGGAAGAGAGGCAGACGAAGAGAAATGATTCTGAATGGACTGAGACAGTGGCATGGAGGAATATCATCAGCTGAGTTGATCCAGAACACCAAAGGCAGAGATCTGTGGAGAGACCTCAAATGTCGGAGTGGGTTCACCTGATAGTGAAGGTCACTGGTAAAAAGAGAAAGCTAACACACACGCAATGATCAGTCCAGTGCACTAGAGTGTCGGAGTGGGTTCACCTGATAGTGAAGGTCACTGGTAAAAGAGAAAGCTAACACACACGCAATAATCAGTCCAGTGCACTAGAGTGTCGGAGTGGGTTCACCTGATAGTGAAGGTCACTGGTAAAAAGAGAAAGCTAACACACACGCAATAATCAGTCCAGTGCACTAGAGTGTCGGAGTGGGTTCACCTGATAGTGAAGGTCACTGGTAAAAAGAGAAAGCTAACACACACGCAATGATCAGTCCAGTGCACTAGAGTGTCGGAGTGGGTTCACCTGATAGTGAAGGTCACTGGGTAAAAAGAGAAAGCTAACACACACGCAATAATCAGTCCAGTGCACTAGAGTGTCGGAGTGGGTTCACCTGATAGTGAAGGTCACTGGTAAAAAGAGAAAGCTAACACACACGCAATGATCAGTCCAGTGCACTAGAGTGTCGGAGTGGGTTCACCTGATAGTGAAGGTCACTGGTAAAAAGAGAAAGCTAACACACACGCAATAATCAGTCCAGTGCACTAGAGTGTCGGAGTGGGTTCACCTGATAGTGAAGGTCACTGGTAAAAAGAGAAAGCTAACACACACGCAATAATCAGTCCAGTGCACTAGAGTGTCGGAGTGGGTTCACCTGATAGTGAAGGTCACTGGTAAAAGAGAAAGCTAACACACACGCAATAATCAGTCCAGTGCACTAGAGGTGTCGGAGTGGGTTCACCTGATAGTGAAGGTCACTGGTAAAAAGAGAAAGCTAACACACACGCAATGATCAGTCCAGTGCACTAGAGTGTCGGAGTGTGGTTCACCTGATAGTGAAGGTCACTGGTAAAAAGAGAAAGCTAACACACACGCAATAATCAGTCCAGTGCACTAGAGTGTCGGAGTGGGTTCACCTGATAGTGAAGGTCACTGGTAAAAAGAGAAAGCTAACACACACGCAATAATCAGTCCAGTGCACTAGAGTGTCGGAGTGGGTTCACCTGATAGTGAAGGTCACTGGTAAAAAGAGAAAGCTAACACACACGCAATAATCAGTCCAGTGCACTAGAGTGTCGGAGTGGGTTCACCTGATAGTGAAGGTCACTGGTAAAAGAGAAAGCTAACACACACGCAATAATCAGTCCAGTGCACTAGAGTGTCGGAGTGGGTTCACCTGATAGTGAAGGTCACTGGTAAAAAGAGAAAGCTAACACACACGCAATAATCAGTCCAGTGCACTAGAGTGTCGGAGTGGGTTCACCTGATAGTGAAGGTCACTGGTAAAAAGAGAAAGCTAACACACACGCAATAATCAGTCCAGTAGCACTAGAGTGTCGGAGTGGGTTCACCTGATAGTGAAGGTCACTGGTAAAAAGAGAAAGCTAACACACACGCAATAATCAGTCCAGTGCACTAGAGTGTCGGAGTGGGTTCACCTGATAGTGAAGGTCACTGGTAAAAAGAGAAAGCTAACCCACACGCAATAATCAGTCCAGTGCACTAGAGTGTCGGAGTGGGTTCACCTGATAGTGAAGGTCACTGGTAAAAAGAGAAAGCTAACCCACACGCAATGATCAGTCCAGAGCACTAGAGTGTCGGAGTGGGTTCACCTGATAGTGAAGGTCACTGGTAAAAAGAGAAAGCTAACACACACGCAATGATCAGTCCAGTGCACTAGAGTGTCGGAGTGGGTTCACCTGATAGTGAAGGTCACTGGTAAAAAGAGAAAGCTAACACACACGCAATAATCAGTCCAGTGCACTAGAGTGTCGGAGTGGGTTCACCTGATAGTGAAGGTCACTGGTAAAAAGAGAAAGCTAACACACACGCAATGATCAGTCCAGTGCACTAGAGTGTCGGAGTGGGTTCACCTGATAGTGAAGGTCACTGGTAAAAAGAGAAAGCTAACACACACGCAATAATCAGTCCCAGTGCACTAGAGTGTCGGAGTGGGTTCACCTGATAGTGAAGGTCACTGGTTAAAAAGAGAAAGCTAACACACACGCAATAATCAGTCCAGTGCACTAGAGTGTCGGAGTGGGTTCACCTGATAGTGAAGGTCACTGGTAAAAGAGAAAGCTAACACACACGCAATAGATCAGTCCAGTGCACTAGAGTGTCGGAGTGGGTTTCACCTGATAGTGAAGGTCACTGGTAAAAAGAGAAAGCTAACACACACGCAATAATCAGTCCAGTGCACTAGAGTGTCGGAGTGGGTTCACCTGATAGTGAAGGTCACTGGTAAAAAGAGAAAGCTAACACACACGCAATGATCAGTCCAGTGCACTAGAGTGTCGGAGTGGGTTCACCTGATAGTGAAGGTCACTGGTAAAAAGAGAAAGCTAACACACACGCAATGATCAGTCCAGTGCACTAGAGTGTCGGAGTGGGTTCACCTGATAGTGAAGGTCACTGGTAAAAAGAGAAAGCTAACACACACGCAATGATCAGTCAGTGCACTAGAGTGTCGGAGTGGGTTCACCTGATAGTGAAGGTCACTGGTTAAAAAGAGAAAGCTAACACACACGCAATGATCAGTCCAGTGCACTAGAGTGTCGGAGTGGGTTCACCTGATAGTGAAGGTCACTGGTAAAAAGAGAAAGCTAACACACACGCAATAATCAGTCCAGTGAACTAGAAGTAGTAGAAAGTGTATTGAGTACGCTTGAGTTCAAACTGAGCGAACTCAAAACAACAACAACAACAACAACAACAACAACAACAACAACAACAAAAGTAAACACAAAAGAAAATAGAATGGACCGTTATCAAAATTGGAGTACCATACCTCAGCGTAAGAGAACTATCATGGCAGTTCATGGAGCATCAGTCTACCTGGCGGTGTGCATCGTGTCTCCAAATATGCTTGTGGTTTGGGATAATTTAACCCTCAGATGTGGACCAGGGCATGTCCACACGCCACAATTTCATTTAAGAACATCAAAACTTTCTGGATGAGTCCATAAAGAACAGGAGATGGCGCACTAAGCAAACCAGAATAGATTGCATATACTTGAAGAGTCAAGCTGAAAAACTGTCATCTAAAACCTGTAGGACAGTGTAGGACACTGGGGTCTTGAGCCTGATAAATTAAAACCGCCTGACAAGTGCAGTCGTCGCGAACTGTGTAGGTTAAAGTTTCTGTTTACCCCTTGATTTAAAAAAATAATCCCCACATTACATAGGATTCGAACCTGTGTGCCCCGAAGGAGAACCCGGCTATGGAATCCACTCGGCCAGCCACTTCGTTGAAATACTAAAATAATTAAAATTTCACAATAATCTCGTAGAAATGCCACAAGAGGGTGTAAAATTAAGGGCCTTATGTTAAAGACATCTGACCAATAATGTGGAGAGACCAATATCCTCTCAGAAAAAGAAACAACTTCAAACTACCTGGATAGGTCAACAAAGAAAAGGAAATAGCCTACTAAGCAAATAAGAATAGACTGTACACACTTGTATGGTCAAGCTGAAATACTAAAGTAATGTCAAGGTAACGATATTCTCGTTGAAATGCCACAATAGGGATGTAACATGAGTACACGCGGCTCTTGATGATAGTGACATCTCGCCATGTGGCGCAGCCGCTACGGCTTGTGGGAAGCAAGGGAAGGCGATCCCAGCCTTAGAATAAAGAGTTATAACAGGGTATGATCTGTATTGTGTCAATGCCTGTATTCACCATGAGCCGTGTATAGGAAGGACCACACATGAAGGACAACTGAACAATACCTTGGAGAGACCGATATCCCAATGAGAAATAAAAACCAAAACAATACTAATAAAATAATATAATACCATAGACAATTAAAGCAATGACGACCCGCATCTTAATACGTCTATATCACGTTGAACGAATGGATACAGACAGGAACAGTACAAGCACATCCATGGTAAATCTAAGGTGCAGAACCACGAGCACGTGCACGGCCATGTGGAACTACTTTTGGCGGGTTCTGGTGCAACATAAACAGGAGCAGACGTGGATGCAGGCGCTGTTCGCTTGCAGAGAACAGGACATACTCTCCAAGCAGAGGATAAAGCAAAACGCAACGATGATGAACTTATGACCCAGTTTCAGAAGTTGTTAGTTGCAAGTTTCTTTACCCTTGGAGATGTGGTTTTATAGAAGAATGTTGAAAATTAATTGGACAGCCAAAATGAGCAACCTGGACATTTTGAGGGAAGCTGAGTTACAAAGGCAACTTACCACAAACATTAAAAGAAGACGTCGCGATTTTTTTTTTTTTGCCGCGTTATGAGAAGACAAAACCGGAAACATGTTGTGACAACAGGAAAGATTTGTGGAAAGAGATATAGAGGAATACAGCGGGAAAAGTTTCTTAGCAGTCTTGTGTCATGGCACGGAAGAGAGTCAACACACGAACTGATCCATGTCGTCGGAGATTGCAGTTTGTGGAAAGGCATGATTGCCCACGCCAGCCGGCATGGCACCGGATGCTGATGTTTTTTACAGAAGGTCGCAACCAGCCATATTACTTGTGTGTGGCATTTTATGATTTCTGGGCTAAATATTTCGTCCACGTTAAAAGACATAACACTCTTATAAAAACCATACAGGCGGGAAAGGTCGAAGGCCAGCGAACAAGAGCTAGACAACGATACAAGTAGAAAGATAACATCAAGAGATGGACGATGATACAAGTAGAAAGATAACATCAAGAGATGGACGACGATACAAGTGGAAAGATAACATCAAGAGATGGGCAACGATACAAGTGAGAAGATAACAACAAGAGATGGACGACGATACAAGTGGAAAGATAACATCAAGACATGGACGACGATACAAGTGGAAAGATAACATCAAGAGATGGGCAACGATACAAGTGGGAAGATAACAACAAGAGATGGACGACGATACAAGTGGAAAGATAACATCAAGAGATGGGCAACGATACAAGTGAGAAGATAACAACAAGAGATGGACGACGATACAAGTGGAAAGATAACATCAAGACATGGACGACGATACAAGTGAGAAGATAACAACAAGAGATGGACGACGATACAAGTGGAAAGATAACATCAAGACATGGACGACGATACAGGTGGAAAGATAACATCAAGACATGGACGACGATACAAGTGGAAAGATAACATCAAGAAATGTACGAACAGCAGCCTGACAGAATGTACAGTCAGGGCGAGAGATAGACAGTGATGGAGACACATTGCAGCCAACCTTCATTGCCGGCACCTGATTAACTCTCTCTCTCTCTCTCTCTCTCTCTCTCTCTCTCTCTCTCTCTCTCTCTCTCTCTCTCTCTCTCTCTCTCTCTCTCTAAACGACCCTATTGATCACACCCAATTATCCAAGTGCTGAAGCTCACGCGCACCAACTCCCAAACACATATATACGCAAACTTGCACATAAGCAAGGTACGACAAATTAAAGAAGCAGTATCCCACAAGTGGAATATGGTACGTTCGCCCACCTACCCTTTTACTCACATCAAAATATCCTCTCGCACAATACACGAGCACCCACCCACCCTCCCACCACCCACATACACACACACACACACAGAGAGAGACAAGCCCCTCCCCACACACACACCAAGACACTCTTCCACACATAATCAGGCTAAGACAAATGAAAGAAGCAGCGTACCACACAAACCACAGTGGATGGCTTCGGTCTGACAGGCTGTCAGAAACCCACACTGTATATAGTGATATCGACCCACCTAGTTTAGAAATTGAGTCAATGCGTGTGAGTGTATGTGCATTCAGGAAGCCACTGTGGATGTCTGTATATAAGCATGAAGCAGTGTTTATGTGTCTGCGTGTGTGTCTACATAGAGAAGTTGATGTTATTATGTGTGTATATAACACGAATGTGCTGATTTTTTATATTGGTATCGATCCTTCTAGTTCAGAAATTAAGTCAGGTTTTCCGTATCATCAG
>JACEFZ010016711.1:250000-258388 GCA_014155875.1 Cepaea nemoralis
TTCCCCGTCTTTGTCCTGCCGTCGCATCCACCTTGTTTCGCCCACTCGATGGCTAATATGTTTAATATGCTCTCTGTAACATTTCTCATGATGTGTTTGTTCCTTCTACAAATTAAACCAAGCAAAGGGACACAATTCTGACCTGCCTGACTCCATTTTCTATTAAAAACCATTAACTATATGTATGTGTGTATGTCTGTATGTCTGTGAGTATGTGCTTGCGATGCGTGTGTATATGAATATGTGTGTGTGTGTGTTCGTGTGTCTGTATGTGAGGGCGAGGGGGAGGGAGGGACATAGAATGAGAAAGAAGCGGAGAGAGAAAGAAGGAGGGAGAGAGAGACAGTGCACGGCCAGATCCTCTGATCACGCCCTGCCATACCATTCTCTTTATGCTATGATGATTCTTCTATTCTTCCACACTAACCACCTGATCCCAACGGGCCCTAACCACATCTATGTTTCCCTTCACCAAAACCCCTCCCATCTGTGCAGACCTACCCTGTCTGCATGTTGGTTTCCCAACCCACCAGCATATCCTGTGAAAAAGACCATGAATTATCCGTATCCTTGGTTTGTGAACTGAACCATGCCAATCAGCACGAAGCATCTCTGTCTCCATCCTTCTCAGTATGCACTCTGAACCTGTTAAATTACATGTGTGTATGTGCTATTCGCCCCTACAGCCAACGAAACGCCGCGGTGACTGCCTCTATGTCCATTCTCAGACTAGATACCAGGCTCTCCTGCACTAGACACTGTCCATTAACCTCCGAGATGAACCCCCAGGTACTTGTTTTGCCGTTAAGGACAGAGCTGTCCATGTATAGATGATGTCATGAAAATTCGCGCGTAGGCGATGCATTATGCACAAGGAAAGACTGGTAACATGCAATCCACATGTCTGAATGAAATAACATAAGCCTTTACATTATTTCCTTCACATATGTAGGTTAGTTATTTTACATTGTCATCTTTAAGAATTTAATAAAGTATTCTTATTTGTGTGCTTGTTCTTTATGTTTGATTTGTTTTTCATTATCAGATCTTTAATCAAAACATTAACTATCCGGAGATAGTGGTTTATTGTCGTGCTACGTCATTCGGTTCAAGAGAGCAATTTTTTTCTTTACGAGATCCGAGGTGATCGTTGCTGGAGCTATGGAATTCGTAACCCTTGCAGCGCATTCCATAGGCCGCTCAGTGGAAAGAGACCAAACCATATGGGATAAAACCCGGGGCATAGAAGTTTATATTCTCACCTTTAAACCGCTTTTGCAAAGCATATATGTGTAAAGAGAGCCTCAGTAGCGCAACAACGAGCTCATTACCTGCCGGCTCCATGGGCGTGTGTTTGAATCCATTTCATGACGAGGATATTAAAAATATGTGAGGGCTCCTAGGTCGACCCAGTTTTATAATATATGGGTGTAGAAAATGTTATGGAGAGTAAAGATGGACTTCGTGATATTGAACATATTAGCCATCGAGTATCAATTGCTGTATGCAAACATGGGGTGTGCACCATATACCCAATACGCATTTAGGTGGAGAAGAGGGTCTTCTACTTTATTAACTTATTCAGTGTCAAAGAAAAAGTAGGATTGGATCAAACATGGAACGCAATAAAATGAACAAGTATTTTAATGTAAATGCTTGTTTACTGAGCATTAAAATTGTGGAGGATATCACGAAACAAAACACATAACAAGTGACCCTAGTATGGCGATATTTCGTCCTTCAATCCTGGGACATTGAATCAGTTAATATTTATTACATTGTTGTCTACCTTTAACCTGACTGGCTCCTGGCCGTCTTGGCAGACAACAATTTGTAAAATGGAGTTATACCTCTCCATACACAAAGCCTGGGCTGAATTTAGAGACCATGTGTTGCCCATGCAGCATGATACCTCTCTCGGTCAGCCTAGTTTACTCCAGGGGAAGGGTAACACCAATACATCTGGAACAAGACAAGCTGCAGAAGCTGCCGGATCAGCGAAGCAGTGCTCTAACTGTCCACCTGTTGGAGCTTCGATCCTAGACCAGTTTCCGACCAAGGCTAAGGGCCTGGTCTTGCTCTGCCGTGTAATTTAGTCTTTAGGTTGCTGCATTTCCTCGAACTAGGATAAGGCTTGTACCCACGCAATTGCGCTCCTCCGCCCGAAGCCGTTGGCACAATGTGGGGTGTCTGGTTTGGTAAGCGCAACCCAACATTCGGCGCTAACTGACAGCAGGTAGTACCGTCTACTGTCATACTGTAACTCAGTCATATCTGACTAAGGCCTGACACCGTCTCTACCTTCAAATACAAGATTATTTAAAATCTGCCAACTGTAACCAGGTGGTGCCGAAAGTGCAGCCATGTGTGCACGGGAAGCTCGATATATGGACGTGAAGTTAAGCAGGCATTTGCATGTTGTGACGAATCCTTGGGTATGTCCAGAATTAGAGCGTTATGTATCTTCTCTGCACTTATGGAAGCCTCTTTGGATGGCGGCGTGTAACCATGGTCTGCCCCTGCCTTCCCTTGACGGTCGACGGTTTGAATATGGCTGTCCTCAACTGGCGAGTCAACAGTGGATAGAGAGACAGTGGATGACGTTAACACCTTTTAAACGCAAACAATGATGCGAAAAGCCAGGAATTCTAACCTAATCAACAACCGCCCGCAGATGTCGGGCATGTCTGCTGCAGCAAATATCGCTGTTCTGCTGACACAAGATAATTACGTCCAAAGCAGCAACAAAAATATATCGGACAAACAAATAAGAACAAGAACAAGAACAAGAACGAGAACAAGAACGAGAATAAGAACAAGAACAGCGGGAACAAGAAATATAAGATTATTCAAAGATACATGTTAGGAAAGTAATTAGTGCAGCAGCTTGTAAAGAAAACTGCAGAGTTGAAACAAGAAGTGATGCTCTTTACTCAAGTACATGTGACATTTGAGCACTTAAACTCGGTACTGGCTATTTTTCTGAAATGGAAAGGTTGAAAATGTGGACCCTGTCTCTACATCTCACTATCCCGTGACCTAGTATATATGAAAGCCCAATAGATCACAACCAAACGGCCTCATCTTACAGTGAATTCTCTTTTCCCATAAACCATGCAGATAATGTCAAGCAGGGCTGTGTTATCTGATCCGATGCGTTGTTTTTATACAGATTGAACATAATCACGCCCATAAGATATTAAAAGGGGAGCAGGCGGACAAAATATAAACAGTTTATAGTATGTTAACGTCACGATTCTAATATGTCAAACATGATGATGAATTTGAGAAACTGATAGATATCTTAAGATCTGGAAATGAACAGGCAGGGGTAGATTTGAGAAAAAACAAAATCACTCAGAATATGACCTTGACCATGAGATTGCTTCTCCGCCTCCGCCTCCGCATTTCCCTCCTCCACTTTTCCTCCTCCACCTCTCCTCCTCCTTCTCCTCCTCCTCTTCCTCATCATCATCATCATTATCTTCTTCTTCTTCTTCTTCTTCTTCTTCTTCTTCTTCTCCTTCTCCTCCTCCCCGTTCTCCTCCTCCTTCTCCTTCTGCTCTTCCTCCTCCTTCTTCTTCGTGTTCTTCTTCTTCTTCATTTTCTTCTTTTTCTTCTTGTTCTTCTGTGAGTGATTGAGTGTGGGTGGATATATAAACTTTAGTTAGTGAGTTTGTGATGGTGAGTAAGCATATATGTATGCGAGGGAATGTGTAATTGTGTGCTATTGAGTGGGTGCATAACTGTCGGAGTTTGGGTAAATGATGTATGTGTATATGCAGGATTGTATGTGTGTGTTTATGAATGTGCGTGTGTTTGTGTGTCTGCCTGCCTGCTTCATAACATGGCAATATGCATTGTTTATGTTTACAACATTCATTTGACAATGTGTTTTCCTATGTCAATGTAACATGCAAAATAGATGAACGAAAGTTGAGTGACTGGAAGGGCAGCATATAAGACGGGTCTTCGTGCTCAATTTGTGACCTTCTGAAAATAAAGTTTGTTCTTTCGTTCGTTCGTTCGTTCATTCGATCGTTCGTTCGTTCGTTCGTTCATCATTATCTTCTTCTTCTTCTTCTTCGTCTTCTTCTTCTTCTTCTTCTTCTTCTTCTTCTTCTTCTTCTTCTTCTTCTTCTTCTTCTTCTTCTTCTTCTTCTTCTTCTTCTTCTTTCTTCTACCTCTTCTTCTTCTTCTTCTTCTTCTTCTTCTTCTTCTTCTTCTTCTTCTCTTCTTCTTCTTCTTCTTCTTCTTCTTCTTCCTTCTTCTTCTTCTTCTTCTTCTTCTTCTTCTTCTTCTTCTTTTTCTTCTTCTTCTTCTTCTTCTTTGCATCCCCTACTGCGACACAGGCCCGCAACCTAACCATGTAAATCAGTAGTTCTCAACCTTTTTTGTCTCATGCACCCCTTCACAATATGTTCAGAATGTCATCCCCTACCCCCTTTCGAATTTCCTCCCCATAACACCTCCCCCCGCGCCTCTACACACGTGATTTGTGGGTCTGCTTACGTTATATAACGAATTTCAGAAGGGCGAGAAGTGCAAAACCTTTTAAAGTATGGGGGAAAGGAGGGAGAATAATATCAAGTAATCGGTTCGTGTATTAACGCGATCTTGATATATTCTTAACCCCCTCCCCCTTGGAAACCCTAAAATTCACCCTAGAGGGGGAGGGGAATTACCCACCGGTTGAGAACCACTAATGTAGATCTGTTGCTAACCCCTGCAGTTTCCTCCATGTCTGAAAAGCATCCTCTCCTCTCTGTAAGCTGAGGAATTCTTTTTTCTGTGCCTGACTTGTTCATGGTTGCTTGGATTTTGTGGCTGGAATGTTCTACATGATGGGGTAGCCTGCATTAAGCACAACCTTTGCTTTGGTTTCGTCGCCCAGCTATAGAGTTAGGGAGCGACACTCTGAGCTGTGGATTTCATGTGAAATACTTTTACATCTGCCCGCGGTTGTTTGTATTGTTAACTGCATGTTCAGAAAAATGGCGGCCGGCGAGTAGCTATAATAGCTGACTTTGTTTTATGCAGCAATGTGTGCGCAGCTGGTGGTTTTCTTGTGACTCTCGTTTCCATCTACGATGACATGTAATGTTATTTTCGTGTTCTGTTGACATTCTGGCCGTGGCTTTATACATATATGCCTGCAAGGATTGTTGGTTTGTCGAGAGTGCTGTCTGTTCCACTTTTCACATGGGACAGTATTAACTGTTAAGTAAGGATGATACATGCATGCATGCAGACAGACAGGCGTACGCACATACACATGCAGGCACACAGACATACGTAACACACATAGACAGTCACATATAAACACATAGGCACAGTCACACAGACACAGATGGACAGAGCGACGCATACAACACATACACACATAATCACAGACTGACAGCCACACAGCCATCATCATCATTATCATCATTGGCGCATTGGCGTCTTGACAGACGATAGTTTGTGCTTCAAAAAAGCAAAATAACTATTACCCATGGCGGTAGCGAATGTGACTGATAAGGCCAATTCGCGCTGTAAATGTCCGTTTACAGTGGGCGCATGTGAACACGTGGTCACCTCCAGCATTATGCACCATCATACGCCTCACACGCTTGGTGTGTGACTTGTCTGCAATAATTTTCTCCTCTGCCAACACAGGCACTTACTCATAGACTCACAACACATATAGTACAGACCCACATGTACATAGACACACATACAACACAGACTCACATACAGCACAGACACACATACAATACAGACACACGTGCAATACAGATGCACATTCAACACAGACACACGTACTGACAGCCACACATACATCACAGCCACACATACAACACAGACTAGCATACAACACAGACACAAAAACAACACAGACTCACATACAACACAGACACACATACAACACAGACACGCATCCTCACACCATATGCAATCACTTTAGAATGTATGTCTTCTCACCTGGCAGTAACCAATGCCCACCTATCCTGCGACGTTCATAAATTCAATAATCTGGGTCGCCTGCATTTTATCGATACCTGCACACACCAGCGTATCACGTGTATTCAGTTTTCGGCATACATTTATTGTAATTGCTTTCTGCGTTTCCAGTGGTTCTCATTTCGTTCGATTATTAGCCCACCAACGTCTTCTCCAAAGAAGATCTCAGATGAGACCTAGAGACCACTCGAGAAAATAATGGATTGACGACAATCAGTGAAGTCAAGAACCGACATTACAGCACATCACAACTCCTTATTTTCAACAACGAACGAAGATATTGTGAACACAGACCTGCCGGCAGTAAGAATGGATGGGAGCATTTGGAGTAGAACCCAGTCAATGTATCTTGGCGTGAGGCTTGATAGTAGCCTGTCCTTCAGAGATCATGTCGATTATGTCATAACGAAAGCTCGAAAAGGTTTGTCAGCAATGAGAGTCATGGCAACTGCCAATATCGAGCAAAGACTGCTAATACTTCTATTCCAAGGACTGGTGCTTTCACGCATTGAGTATGCCCTGGCCATCCTCACTGTCAACCCTACACAGATTGGAAGACTTGAAAAGGTACAAAATGAAGCCATGCGCATCATTTTGGGCTGCACGAGAGACACCAGCTGTGTAGCAATGAGATACCTCCTTGACTTCCCGACAATGGAACACAGGATCAAGATCTGGAGAGCTCGTGCATTCTTAAAAATAAGTGCAGATGAGCAGCACCCTCTGCATGATGCTATATTTAGAGAAAAGGGTAACAGGCTAAAGAGGGGCAAATCATGGATGGGTCGGGCGGAAGATGTCGTCGGACAGGTCTGCAGTCTTACCAGTATCAACCCCGGCAAGGAATGGGTGCCGGTGCCTCCGGCTTTTAAGTGCACTTTCTCCTGCATTATCACACTCAACTGACGGTGCAGAGAGCAGAACCCTGCCGCTGTCAATGCAGAGGTCAACGCGCTCATCTATGATCACTCAGATAGCCCCGAAGTGCTCATCTATACAGATGGATCTGTTGTAAAGCAGCAGAGAAGTGCGTGGGTATTTCCAGCTCGTTCAGCGGGCCGAACCGTTCAAGAATCCAGTGGTGCCCACTCTATGACCACGAGCAGCATGACGATGGAGGTGATGGCAGTTACACAGGCTTTCATATGGCTGGAATCACAGCATTATACAAACGTGTGTGTACTAAGTGATTCAATGAGCATGATTCAGAAGGTCGAAGCTGGATATCTACGTAGGCAGTGGACTGAGTCGCTTCGGAAGTGTGTGTCCGTAAAGTCACCTTCATCTTCGTCCCGGGACATGCGGGAGTCGAGGGAAATGAACGAGCTGATAAACTGGCTGGCTCTGCACCCCCTATAGATGTCCAGCCCATGGATCGTGCCGATGTTATTAACGCCCTTAAAGATATGGCGAGAACAGAGGACTTTGACGTCAGTGAATCCACATCGCTGTCCAGGATGAAAGACCTGGGAGTAAGAATCGGCACAGCCAGACGCGAGAGGTACATCGGGAAAACAAAGCGCCTCGTCAACCAACACAGAACTGGCACTATTAGCCACCGGACGCTGATGCATATGCGGGGGGAGGATCTGAGCACCTATGGACATGTCCGGAGTGCAATGAAGATACCCCAACTGATAACTGCTAACTGATAACTGCTAACTGATAACTGCTAACGAACGAAGAGTACCAATAGTAATGGTACTAGATAAAATCTGATTATGTACCATCTGGCCTTTCCCTGAAGAACTGACTGTCGGCCAAATATTCATGTCACTTACTGCCACAACATTATCTCCAGGCAATGCTGGTGTGTCTGGCCAAATATTCATGTCACTTACTGCCACAACATTATCTCCAGGCAATGCTGGTGTGTCTGGCCAAATATTCATGTCACTTACTGCCACAACATTATCTCCAGGCAATGCTGGTGTGTCTGGCCAAATATTCATGTCACTTACTGCCACAACATTATCTCCAGGCAATGCTGGTGTGTCTGGCCAAATATTCATGTCACTTACTGCCACAACATTATCTCCAGGCAATGCTGGTGTGTCTGGCCAAATATTCATGTCACTTACTGCCACAACATTATCTCCAGGCAATGCTGGTGTGTCTGGCCAAATATTCATGTCACTTACTGCCACAACATTATCTCCAGGCAATGCTGGTGTGTCTGGCCAAATATTCATGTCACTTACTGCCACAGCATTATCTCCAGGCAATGCTGGTGTGTCTGGCCAAATATTCATGTCACTTACTGCCACAGCATTATCTCCAGGCAATGCTGGTGTCGTCTGGCCAAATATTCATGTCACTTACTGCCACAGACATTATCTCCAGGCAATGCTGGTGTGTCTGGCCAAATATTCTGGCCCCAACTTC